>CM072524.1:58532924-58942924 GCA_036898135.1 Oncomelania hupensis | reverse complement strand
AGCACAACACACAGTTCCCGCTATAGAATAAAACGTCAAATCGTTCACAGCCAGAAGCACCTGAACCACACCAATCCTCAACCTCCAATCTTCAACCATTCATCTCAAGCTCTTTGTTGAAATAAAAGAACAAAGCTGAATATTCAGCTTTCCCTCCCCACCCCTGTCCCCCAACCTAAGTCTTAAACTGATCAACTTCATCACTGTTTAGTGTTTTATAGCGCACACACTCATGCACCCACACAAACACACTATCGCTTTCCCCACCCCACTCCATGTCGGCAGGATAACCCACATAACAACTCAAATGATTTACTTTCAGGTCTGATGTACAAAACCAAAACACAGATACTGTTATATCTGATCAGCACACGCATATAATTATTTCAAACACAAGATATATCTTCAAATATATCTCAGCTAGCAAAGTAACAAGAATATTATAATTTCAAACAAAGGATTAAAAAAAACGAAACCCAATACGCAGGGATCGAATAATAATTACACGCACATAAGTACTTGAAACACGAACAGACGTTTTAAACTGCTAGAGTCAAAATTCAGAGTATTGCTTTGAAGCACGGCTTAAGTGCTTGGATAAAACCAGCATATTGTGAACGCACCTTCTTTAACACGAATTATTCTTTGTACATGTTAGTAGAGCCCTTGGGCTCAGGTAATGTTTTAATCTTTTGAATGTTCATTGTGCTATATTTCACAACATTCACCACTTCACAGTCTTCACTGCTGGCTGTATTTATACATTATACAGATCTCTTTTGTGTTTCCATGTTCAACTGCAATATACCCCTAACATGAAAGAGAGATGTAATGTCACTGTTTTTACTCTTTCGAACATAATTTTGTCAAGTACACCAAGAGAAGAAATAAAACAAATTTTGTAGGAACAATCAGAAAACTACCTCTCTCTCTCCCCCCCCCCCCCTCTCTCTCACTCCCTCTTCTTTATACACTAAAGTAATTAGGGACCCACCAAAAAGAACAGTGACTGACTGAAGGTAGTGCAGGCGTGCAATGATCGACACTGAATTGAACCGTGCAATGATCGACACTGAATTGAACTTTTTGCCCAAACCATGAATGAGCAGGAAGCAATCGGGACCGGTTATAATGGAATGCCTGTCGCTGTTCAATGGGACCATTTAGGATTATTGCACGCTCGATGACACCTTGTTGAATGGGGTACGGTGAGGTAAGGGTATATAGTTCTTTTTTTCCCTTCCTTACTTCCAAGAGGAAGTGTGGTGGTACAACAGCCGGCAATCTTGTGTGTTCTCAGCACTCAATAGTATGCAGACTTTGACATTTTGTTCTTAATGCTCGTACCATTCAATAGGGCCGTAAAACCTTTTTCACTGTCTCCCAAGGGCATTGCTAATGTCAATCTAGAAATTTCTTGCTGATACGAGACTTACACTACAGTGCAAAAGATGAAATTTATGATTATGTAAAGAGAAAAAAAAAAGAACTATAACTCAATGTTCCCAATGAGGATTTCCTGTCAGTGTTCGGGAAGGGCAACCCTTTTCTATGAATTATGGTTAGTTTTTACCACCTGCAAATGAATGTGAACTGTGCGTGATTCATGTTATGCTATGGTGTTCTACACTTGAGGAATATTTGTAAATACAGGTGAAAGTTCTGACGTTTTAAACAACTTGTTTGGGGTTAATTTCCCTTTCTTCTGCTTATTTCCCCCGAAGCTTCCTCTCGCCAGACTTTCAGTTCTTGCATTGTACTTGTGGTCACTAAGAAAGTTGTTTTGCACAAAACGGTAAAGACAGACGGATAAAGATGTTTGTGTGTTGTGTGTGTGTATATGCGTGTGTATGTATGTGTGTGGCTAGGGTGGGGGGAGAGGATGGGTAGGGGTGTAAAGAGAGAGAAGCGAGGTGCAGGCTACTCGAAACCGCACAAACTTGCGAATAACAACATTCATTCTAATATGAACAGTAACTGGAATCGCACAGAACGAACTTAACACTTGAGACTGTTAAACAATTTTTTTTAAAGCACCAACGTAAGTTCACAGCGTCAGAAACGAAAACGTGATACGTTAAGTGCTACATTCGTGTTCAGTTGAGCAAACGCCCTTGTAAGAGATCATGACATGGAGTGTAAGAGCTTGCACTTGGCAAGAAGCACACTACACATTTGAAACTATAGAGACTATAAGGGTTTCTTTTAACAATAAAATTAACTGAACTTTTAAAATCTATCTTAGACACACCGTCTTACAAGTTAAATAATACATACAAAATGGAACGTTAGAACCCAAAATGTGATACGTTAAGAGCATATCCTTCAGTTTTGTGCTGCGATAATAGGCAGATATAAGACTTAGATTTCCACTTAAGTTTTTTTTAGCAGAAAAAGAAGATAGGAAATACATCTATGTTCGGTTGCGCAAACACACTTATGAAATAGATAATAGCATTGAATATAAAAACTTCCATAGACCTTACACTAGTTTAGGTTTGTTTTCAAAACCTTTATTGTATGAAGGTGGAGAAGAAGAAGATGAAAACCTTATGAAATTTATTGATAACTTAACCCATACCCTGTATACGGGACTGTATTCAGCCCAATACATTGTTTCAGGTGCAGAGCAGAATTCAGCAGCCTCGAATACTCACTGTGAGTGAGTGATATTGAAGACTGCACAGCTACGCTGTTTCAGATACAAGATTCGGCATGCTATGATAATCAGTATGAAAGATAACTAACGGATGAAGCATTAAGGAAGTAGAGTTGCAGTTTGCAATTGAATGTGTGCATAAGTGTGTGTGTGCGCGTGAGAGTGTGTGTGTGTGTTGAATGTGTGTGTTTTTGTGTGTGTGTGCCTCTGTGTGCGTGCGTGTGTGTGTGTGTGTGTGAACTCGCGCACGAACGTTTTTTGGTGAGTGTGTGATAAAAATCCGGGTCAAGGAGTGATAACTTGCGTTCATGAGCGCTTTGCACGAAAGATTGCTATTAGTAAAGTAGATAGGACTTGCATACACATAGCTAATTTCGAAGGGTCTGTCAGCATTTTATGACAAGCATAGAACATTTCAAACTCAGGATAAAGTGACATGCTTAGTTTATTAGTTCGAAGTCCGTAGTTAGTTATTCTTTGCTTACAGGGTCCAGCGGACTGCAAAGAGCCGAATCAGGACCGCAAAATCAAGACCACAACTTGGCTGAAAGTGGACGCACCGCATAAAAGATCTGCTGAAACAACCCCAGTGGCAACATTGAAGGCACTCCACCAGCCAGTCACTTTACAATAAAAGCATCCCACGCAGGGGACGCTGAAGCTATACTCTAATTTATCGAACCCCCGTTTACAAAAACAAAATAAAATACAAACAAAAATATCAACAAAACACATACATATAAAATGCCTACATTGCTAAATAATACTAATAATATCATAGGAAGCCATTTGGCAGAAAGCGTCCAATATTCCCAAGCTGATACGACAGACCTTACACACAAATGAGGATCTTTGTCCCGGAAAAGTTTTCAAGAAAAAAGGTGGGTGACTGGTCTAGAGAAGAATAAGATAGTATAGTAGATTGTTGTTGTTGTTGTATCAATTTTTATTCATCAGATTAACATAAGTTGTACTGATAATAGATAGATAATAGATAGATAAATTGTACTGATAGTAGATTGATAGAACAGAGTAGGAATGTGAAAGAACAAATGAGAAAAACAGCAACAGGGGAAATTTAAAGCACTAAATTTCCAGAAAGTGGGGATACTGTTCATACAGAAACCCCCGGCACCCGCACGGGGGAAGGGAGGTGGAGGGCAGGGTGGGGGGGGGTCAAAGTCCGTACTGACCCGCAGTTCGGAAGATACAGTTTCATATAATTTCGTTTACGTTACAAAGTTCTTAAATAACTACTTCTCTGCCATATGATAAACACACTAGAAATTTGTGTGTGGGAGGACATTGTTAGAGATGGTGTTGTCAGATTATGTGTTTTGGGGTGGGTGTGGGAGGTAAAGAGAGAGGGAGGGAGGGAGGGGAGAGACAGGCAGACAGACATACAGAGGCAGACAAAAAGTAGAAATGCACGGACGAATCCACGAGCAATAAAAGTAATGAAATGTTCTGCGTAGCCAAATTTCAGTAGACTTATCCCATTGCCCTTCAAATAAAAACAAGCATGCGCGCGCACTCTCACTCTAAACACACACACACACACACACACACACACACACACAAACCCACACATACATGCACACATAAACACACATGGACACTCTCTCAATCACACACAAAACACACTTACAGAGAGAGGACAGTAGGTTAAATTTATGGGCGAGGGGAGGGGGGAGGAGAGGGAGACGAGGGGGGGGGGAGGAACAAAGAAAAAAAATCAGTTTTCACTACTAGCATCTAAGGGCAACAAAATGGCAAACATCGTTGCAGATTTAATTAGCCGCGCCAGTTACAGTAGATGTCTTCTTTACATAATGGGGAAAAAAAGGAACTAGGTGAGAGAGAGAGAGACAGAAAGAGAGAGACAGAAACAGAGACAGAGAGAGTGTGTGTTTGTGTGTGCGTGAGAGAGAGAGAGAGACAGACAGACAGACAGAGACGACAGAGACAGAGACAAAGAGAGAGACAGAAACAGAGACAGAGAGAGAGTGTGTGTTTGTGTGTGCGTGAGAGAGAGAGAGAGAGAGAGAGAGAGAGAGAGAGAGAGAGAGAGAGAGACGGGTTGTGACGTCTGCAAGGGATGTTAAGTGCTAGACCTCGACCTTGTACCAAGATGTGGTTATACATAGTATAATTATGACCAACATAGAACTGGGCTGTATTATAATTTAATCACTTTTATATAGCGCTTTTCCAGCTCAAGAGCTGCTCAAGGCGCTGGCCGACACAAGATCTAACTCAAGCCGCCTGAGGCGTCCACTTGAAGCCTTTTGGCGCATTGTCTGTCGTCAAGACGACTTAGCACAATCCTGGTCGAGCGGAGAAAGGGGGGAAGAACCTAGTGGTTGCTGGGTTTATCTGTGTAGCCGGCACAACATTGTAAAGCTTAAGAACAAAGGGTCCAAGTAAAAACATCAAATACATTTCAACACATTTAAATTTTCAGATATCAAACGCAGTTCTCAAAAATAATATAGGTCTAATTAATGCAAATATCTGTAAGTTTGGTCGACACCAACACAGTACTATTCAAACCGATCTAAATTTAATGACAGATATATTTACGGTCAAGGTTAAACACCATGTGCATTTAAACACACCCAATTCTAAAGTCCAGTTAAGCAAATCACAAACCGGAACCGTTTTCATATAAATAATTCCATAAATCTAACACGTCTAAGGATCACCGTGACAATACACATAAAAAAAAAACAGATTCTCCTAAACATAATTATATAAATGGTCCTTTCCAACAAAATGCCTTCAAGAAAAACATTTCTTTTTGATGAAGAGAGAGAGAGAGAGAGAGAGAGAGAGAGAGAGAGAGAGAGAGAGAGAGAGAGAGAGAGAGAGAGATCTGCATGACGACTTGACTTGGTATACAGCGTAGCTGAGACTAGCCTAAGTGGAGAGGCGAACGGAAGCCTTGACAAGCCTCAGCTACGCAGTGTGGATGACCTGGTTAAAGGTGAAGAGTCTGTGATCCGAATCGTGGAAAACATTTTTGTCTGCTATTATTCTATTTTATACTACTTCTGCCTCCACTCTTCTCAAGTTATATTGTATTGCAGGGCTAGAAATTAACTTTTTTTCTTTGGGGGCCACCAGGCCCCTTGATTGAAAAATTTGAGGGCCCACAAGCAACTTTCGGGGCCCAACTTGAAAAATAATGCAAACAAAAAAACCAAAAGAATTATTGACAATATAAGTAGAAAGTACAATTTGTCTGATAATCTAAAACAAAAACAATTGAATTTCCAATTGTGCTGAGTGATGTCATTTTTATTTGCCTTTTCTTTCACTTTCAAACATTACCAACAAAAAAAAGGGAAAAAAACCACACACACACATTCAGTGACACACATATTCCAGTGACTAGTGAGCCTGAAATGGCCATTAAACAAAATAGAAAAAAATCAAGTGAGTCTCTTGTATAATACTTTTCAGTTTTGTGACTGAGTATTGCACAATACACATCATTAAATTTTTAATATGAGTAACCTAACAAAAAATCTGAACTCAATGCACAAAAGTTCAAAACAAAACCATGAAAGGGAACTAAACTTAACAGTACTCTTCCTCGTTCACTTCAAGGCCATGCCATGGAAATCTTTTTTTCCACCCTTCATTGTAGTTCCTTGATCTTTTTTCCTCTTCATACTTCTTTTTTCTCTCTTTTTCTTGTTCTTTCCTTTCGCCGACGTTTTTTTCTGGCGTCTTTCGCTTCCCAAAAATTGGAAAAACGCAATCGCCGATTGTTTTAGCAACTGTATGGCGACGATATGTAGCCATACTTTCGTACTTGCAAAGATGGACATTTTGCGCTTATGTTGTGCCATAACCTTTTGTTTATTATATTAAAAAGATAGTGAAGTGTATATTAAACTTTTGAGTGCAAAATTAAAGGGTTTTCGCTTCTTTTCTCAGTTTTTTTTTCTGTCCAAATTTAGGGCACCGGTGTGGGTTGCTTCCCTTGGCCCAAATACGAAACTGCCGAGTAGAGCTAGCTGTAGCAGACGAATTATTTTGCGGGCCAAGCGGGCCCTTCGTTTTTCAACTTTCCGAGCCCGAAATCAACTTTGCGGGTTTTTGGCCCCGGGCCCCCGCTAATTTCGAGCCCTGTATTGTATTGTATTGTATAACTTGTATTTATTGTATCGTATCGTACTGTATTGTATTGTATTGTACTGTCTAAAGAATTAGCTGTAATCCTTTTACTAATGTACTATGTTTCAACACGAAACAATCTGCTTTCTTCTGTAAATCTTCCTTTCACAGGAGGAAAAAAAATGCGGCCACTCTTCGAATACACATTAATCTACCAGCAAGGACGATCAAATTCATATTTGTCACACATAAAAAACATGAGACAACGCATGTATCTACCCAACACATCTGACTAAACCATGGCTATGGACTAAACGCTTGTCCAATAAAGTATATTGCAATAAACATTAATCTAACCAATTCCCAAAGAAGCATTACATTAAATTTGCATCCATCAAACAAACCTGGATTGTGCTGATAAGCTCCAAGTCACGTTCTGGCTTATATTACAAAAAAACCCTTCATTTTTCCCTACAATAAGCATTAAAACTACACTCATTAAATACATATGTGTGGCCGAGTATGCGCATTTTTAACCCTGGCAATAAGAAAAACGTTTATCTGTCCAAATGTGTAATTACACATAACTCTTGTTCCAAAACCATCAGAAGAAAACAACACTGATCCTTACCAGGTAAACACTGTCCTCCTAACAAGCCCCCTTATACACAACTTTGTCACCAAAGCATGAGATAAATATAAGTAACAAGAGGATTATCAACGTTCTGATCTTAATACACAGCATTCCTGTGACGCTAAGCATTTGAATATTTGTCTTACATGGACCGATCTTTGGTGTGAGCCATTGGAAGACTAGCGTTTTTAACAGCTAAAAAGTTAAACCTTTATCATCTTTAAGCTCAAAGCGGCCTCCAACGTTTGTTTTTGGAGGATTTTTAAAGAGAACGAGGGAGAAAGAGAGACGGGAAAAAGTAAACGTATTTGGATAGAGAGAGAGAGAGAGGTAGATGGGCCATGGGAAGGAGACGTGAAAGTGGGACCTGACTTTAAATCTAAACTTTGTCTTTGAACATTTGACCACAAATAAAACGAAGGAATGTGAAAGCGCACTAACATACACACACAAACACACACACACACACACGCACACCCACACACACACACACACACCCGCACACAAACGCGCGCGCACACGCTCTCTCTCTCACACACACACACACATACCTCAGTAAATTTGTTTTTAATTCTTGGCCTTTCAACTTTGGAACCAAACTCCGATAGTCCAACCAAACATGCCTTTTAACACCAAATACGCTAAAAAGATGCCTTCCACAAAACCTTCCTTACATAAAAATGTTAAACGCTGAGAGGTCTTTGAGGAGGAGGGAAGAGATGGGGGAGGAGGAGCAAGGAATGTGTGTGTGTGTGTGTGTGTGTGAGAGAGAGAGAGAGAGAGAGAGAGAGAGAAAGAGAGAGAGAGACTTCAAAGGCATATTACAATTACAGCATGTTACAAGGATAATAATTGTAAGCTTAGAGCTTATTCTTATGATCAATCAGTCATAATACATTTATATAATCACCTAAACCTTATCACTTTATTATTTTATTTTATTGGGAGCATTTGGAGAGAGAGAGAGGGGGGGAGCGAGAGAGAAAAAAGATAATGTGAGGGGGAAGCGAGAGAGAGAACAGAGATAATGTGTGTGTGTGTGTGTGTGTGTGTGGGTGTGTGTGTGTGTGTGTGTGTGTGTGTGTGATAGAGATAGCGAGACAGAGAGAGACAGAGAGAACAGGAAAAAAAGAAGAAAAAAACTAGATAGACAGAGACAGAATCAGAGAGAGAGAGAGAGAGAGAGAGAGAGAGAGAGAGAGAGAGAGAGAGAGAGAGAGAGAGAGACAGACAGATAAAGAAAAGGAGACAGGCAGACAAAGACAGACACAGAGACATATTTATGAGGAGAAGAAATGGAGTGATGTAGAGAGGCAGAGAGGTGTGGAAGGATACAGCACACTATGTAGCAAAGACTAGCCGCCGTCCACTAGTGGAGAGGCCCACCTAATGTACCGTAATCCTGTGCTAGTCACCGCTACGCAGTGTGAGGATCCCATAGAGCAATACATACGGAAAGATTTGGCAGTAGAGGATTTGAGAGCGGAGAAAGGGACTTGGAAGAAAATCCCTCTTTCAAAGAGGTAAACAAGCGTCTTAACACAGAGGATAAACATAGCATTGAAAACCGAAGCGTTAACGAGTAACCATATACCAAGGTTGTCAAAGGACAGATCTTCTGGGATTTGGATCTCTATATATAGGACGGCAAACAAAATAAACAACAGAATGCTTCTTCTCCTTCTCCCAGTGACGGAAGCTATCGGGAAAAAATACTTAAAATAAATAAATAAATAAATGAACCATAAACTCACATTGCAGTGAAAAGACCCAAAAACTGAAGACAGTAGTATGTGTGCTCAAGCGCAAAGCTAGTGGTTTCTAATATGATCGGGAGCCTTTCCCTGTCCGCTTGACTAAAACAACTCATTGCTCAATAAACAAAATGTTAGAACATAGAGTCCTCCACCTTCCCCCTCCACCTCACTGTCGCCACCCCACACTCTCCCTCCCCCCCTCTCTCTCTTTCCCCCTACCCCCGTCTGTCTCCCTCCTTCCCCTCCTTCCTCCCTATATCTTTAAGTATTTGCTGCACTTGGTGGAGATAGCGGCAGAGTAAGAAGAGAGAACGCACACATACAAAAATACAAATACACGTACGTACACCCACACTCACACACACACACATACACACACAAACGCGCGCGTGCCCATACGTACACAACAACCAAAACAACAACAACAACAACAACAACGACCTCACACAAACGTTTGCGCTCGCGAAATGTATTGGCAGAAAAATACAGGAAAAGGAAAGGTTAAGCACACAACTATAGAAGAAAAAAAATGGGACAAAGAACGAAAGATGGCAGTCTATTTGTCCGAACAAACAGACAAGCAAGCAGGCAGACAGACCAGCAGACGGTAAACATTGCATAACGAGCTGACAAACATGTGGTCAGAGTAACATGGCTCGCTTTGGGGATTTTCCACAGATTAAGAAGACCCGGTGTCAACGATTGGCAAAGATTATGTTAAGCACGTACCATACATGGTCAATCGTTGACAATACATTGCTAATCATGTTAATGTTTGGTAAACCGTTGGAAATGTGTAAGTAATCGTTAAAATGCGTGCTTAATCGTCGACAAATATAAAAAAAATGTTGGGGTAAATGAGGAAAAGATATCGAGAATTTTGACAATACCTGGTTAATATTAACGGGAGCATGGATTAACACAGACTCACACATCTACGATCTTTCCGTTTACTTGCCTTAAACCTGAAACAGTAGGTAAACGGTTTACTAATGCGAGAAACCGATTGCACCTGGCCCTGTTAAACTGCCCATCATACAAAAAGTAATGGAGCCATTGCTGTTACTTCAAACACTTTTCAAAGTGATACTGTGAAGCATTTTCAGGTGTTCTTACTTAAAAAGTCAATTAAAACTTTCAAATACATCACAAGCATAATGATTTGAATAAAAATCGAAATATTGCCTCAGACCTCAACTTGGGTGTTGCTGTTTGTTTTGTTCTCCTCATCACAAGCGCAATGAACAGAAGCAGCAACATGACGCTTAACTAAAAAAAATTTCCCCTGGCTCCATATCGCCTCCCTCCCTCTCTCTAACTTCGCTCTCCACCTCCACTCATACCCCGGTCTCTGTCCTTCTCTCTCTCTCCTACTCCCCTCTGTCTAAAATCAATAATGATTCCATCAAGAATAATACCAGTGCTATAAAAATGACTACAAGAGAATCTTAGTCTAAACAAAGAGCTTAATGATAGAAAGAGGGGAAACTTGGTACAAAACCGCGAGACGAAAGGTACGAGTTATGCTCCCTTGTCGACATGCTGCAAATGGCTCGTGGCAGAAAGTCAAAAGGCGACCGAGTGAAACAGGGTGGTGACTTTTGCACAGCTATCAATTGCCATAATGCCAAATACAAGAAAAGTTGTGTTGGCAAGTCCTTTTTCAAATTTCCAAGAGACAAAGAAAGGTAAATTGCAATTGAAAAACTTCATTTTTTGTGTTTATGTAGGCCTAAACTAAGACCGCTGCAGTGTTTTTAGTGTTAAAACAATCGGAGAGCGGCTTGAATGATTCAGGTTATACCTATGTGCTAAATCCAAAACAGTTTCCTTGCTGACAGTTTACGTTCAACAGGTCGCTCACTGTTTACGTTATTGCTAGGTTGTTTGACTATATTTGTGCTTATATTTCAAAAGTAGATGTCAGATTGGCAGTTTGCCTTCGTCAAACTGCTTATGTTAACAAGCTAAATTAGACTAAGTCTGTTTTCTCCTCGTGATCAAATACTGTGCAAGATAACCCCATTACCTAGGCACAAAAATGGTCTTTGATCTGTTGTAATCCCTTTTCGTTTGAGTGTAAACGGGAAAAAAACTGTAATGTAGAAACTCAGTCCTTGTTCTGATCTGTGAATTTGCGCATTAGATCTATATTGCGTGAATGTTGTAGTCTAGGTTCTGATTGTTCTGTCTGAATAATTAATTATTTTCCATGAAGTGACTGATGTTATTAAGCCAGTGATGTGGAGAGGTGAGAGGGTTGGGGGGTAGGGGGACACCTGATATAAATTAAATTCACACTATTAGTGAAACATTTTGTTATTTGTGCTTTATTGCGATTAATTGATTGAATGACAGAGCTCTCTCTCTCTCTCTCTCTCTCTCTCTCTCTCTCTCTCTCTCTCTCTCTCTCTCTCTCTCTCACGATTACGGATTTACACAGTTTCGGATAAATGAAACAGTCTGTCATGCATATTTTAATTTTAAAATATCTGTCGATTAAAAAATAATAAATTCCAGGGCAAAAAACGAACCTATGACATACACACATAAGCAGCATAAAAGCACCTAATAAATGTCAATAAGTAAACATAAATAAAAACAAAACAAAAAAAGACAGCAGTAGCGGAATGTTAATAATAATGATGGTTAAAAGTTTGGTTTTGGAAAACGTTGCCATAAAAATGTTCCTTTGCAATGGCATAGGCTCAATAAGTTACCACGCACAGATCATTCATATAGCAGATGGTGAAATATAGCCAGCCCGAGAAAAGGGAAATAATCCGTGAGAGCGTCTCGCATTTTTGTATAGGACATAATGGAAGTTCCCCCTCTTTCCGTAATAAGCTCTTTGGTCTAAA
Organism: Oncomelania hupensis; assembly: GCA_036898135.1. Classification (NCBI taxonomy): domain Eukaryota; kingdom Metazoa; phylum Mollusca; class Gastropoda; order Littorinimorpha; family Pomatiopsidae; genus Oncomelania; species Oncomelania hupensis. Next base: position 58,930,888 of record CM072524.1, on the reverse strand, counting down.
TACCAAACTATGAAAGCAGAGGGAGGAAAGAAGAAGAAGAAGAAAAAGAAGAAAGAAACAAATAAAGAAAAGAAAGAAAGAAAGAAGAAAGAAAGAAAGAAAGAAAGAAAGAAAGAAAGAAAGAAAGAAAGAAAGAAAGAAAGAAAGAAGAAGAAGAAGAAGAAGAAGAAGAAGAAGAAGAAGAAGAACAACAACAACAACAACAACAACAACAACAACAACAACAACAACAACAACAACAACAACAACAAACAACAACAACAACAACAACAACAAAGCAAATAAAGAAAGGTAAGTCAACTCTTTTCAGGTTCACTCATTTGCAGGTGAGCGTTAAACAAAGGACATGGATGGTATAAATCTTTTACCGTCAACAACGCCCACGTTCTGCCTGAAAGCACTGCACTACCTAAACCCATTTATTTTGTACATTTTTTTTTTTCAAATTGCGCTGACTGAAACCTATAAGACTGAAAAAGGCGGAGAAGTGCAAACAAAAACGAGGAGGAGAAAGACGACGATGATAACGAGGCGGACGAGAAAGATAACGGGGAAGTCGAGACAAATAACGGGGAAGAGGAGAAAGATAACGGGGAGGGGGGTAAAGATAACGGGGAGGGGGTAAAGATAACGAGGAGGATGAGGAAAAAAGATAACGAGGCGGTTAGAAAGATAACGGGGAAGAGCAGAAATATAACGGGAGGGATGGGAACGATAACGAGGAGGAGGAGAAAGATAACGGAAAGGAGAGAAAAAAAGATAACGAGGAGGAGGAAAAGATAACGGGTGTTACACTCAGTTTGATGATGGTGTTTTCTATCAGTATCTGATTCAGCCCCGATGCTTGAATTCCTGATAGGGTGTAACTCAGATTCGTTTATTCACACAGCCTGCTCAAACAGCATACAAGTCACAAAGTCCACGTATGAAGTTTTCCGCTTTTATTCAGCACACATCAACAACTGCATACAATTCTCAATTCAACTCAACAACTTTCAGTTTCACAGCAACTCTCCAGATCACTATCAACAACTTTACTCTCTACAACAATCTCTCAACAGGAACTCGGCACACGATTAAATAACCTCTCTCTTTTCCGGAAAGATTTCGTACATGGTAGAAAATGACGTACTGCCACCAATCGAATAAAAGATCGTCATCACTGACTTACGTCAATACATATTTTTATATCTTCCAGAACGACCTCTTGCTTCGACATGTATCGGGAAGTTTCTATCAAGAGTAAACACGCATATCCAGAAGATTCTCAAATAATACCGACTAACGCAAATTATCAACGTTATACAAAGCCTCTCCTAACAACAATGCAAACTCAAATCAAAGGTAAATAAACTTCATTATTGAATACTTTGCAAATCGAAACGATTAGATCTGTCGTACACGCTTCAGCCATACTATCATTCGCGTTTCAACGTAACATAACCCCCCACTCAAGAAGAAATTTACCTAATTTCTTTCAACAACGTTGAAACGTAATGCGCAAACAAAGTTCAGAATTAAAACTTATTTCAGTCTGTCTGAACACTATCAACGTTCTCAGTTCATTCATACAGAGTCAATGGTTTTCATCTTCAAATCTGTTTAGATATTGCCAATGTTCACAGTTCATCCACACAGTCAATGTTCTTTACTCACACACTCTGCTGAGGAAGTCCGCACCAACATTGTCCGATCCTTTGATAGATTCTACTCGCATGTTAAAGTTCTGCAAGTACATAGCCCATCTCATGATCCGACTGTTCACAAACTTGGCAGAGTTCAAGTAAGTTAGCGGCTTGTGATCAGTCTGTAGCACGAACTTCACTCCTTGAAGGTACAGTTCGAACTTCCGGATTCCCCATATGATGGCAAGGCACTCTTTCTCCATGGTCGAGTAATTTTTCTCAGCCCTGGACAGCTTCTTGCTGGCGTAACTGACCGGAAATAGTTTCCCTTCGTGCTCTTGCATCAGTATGGCGCCGATGCCTTCGTCCGCTGCGTCTGTCCTTAAGACGAATTCCTTGGAAGTGTCGGGCAGTCGTAGCACCGGATCCTTCGAAAGGAGGTCGCGCACAGTCTGGTATGCCCTCTCCTGAGACGGTCCCCACTGCACTTGGTTTGGACAGCCTTTCCGCACCAGGTCCGACAAGGGTGCTGTGATGGCGGAGTAGTTTGGTACAAACTCCCTGTAGTATCCAGCCAACCCCAGGAAAGATCGCACCTGCTTCTTGGTTTGGGGACGTGGAGCGTTCAGAATCTTGGTGACGTTTTCTAGTAGAAGCCCCTTTTGTCCTTCTTTCAGCGAATGGCCGATAAAGTCTACGTTGTCAGTCCCCAGAATGCACTTACTGGGTCTCACGGTCAGGTTGGCTTCTGTGAGACGGTGAAACAGCTCCCTCAAGGTCTGCAGATGCTCTTTCCAGGTGCGGGTGTGGACTAGCAGGTCGTCCCAGTAACACACGACGTTGTCCATCCCTTTGAGCATCTTCCTCATTCCTCTCTTCAGGGTGGCTCCGCTGTTGACCATGCCAAAGGGCATCCTTAGGCACTCGTACGTCCCATCAGGAGTTATGAAAGCAGTCTTTGGTATGTCCTGTTGACGCATGGGGACTTGCCAATAACCCTTGCTGAGGTCAATCTTTGAGAAGATTTTACTCCCCGATAATTGGCGGAAGAGGTCTGCTGCGGTAGGCATCGGCTCAGGGTCGAAGATGGTGATCTTATTGACCTTCCTGTAGTCGATGCATACTCTGTTGCTCCCGTCCTTCTTCTTCACGACCACGACAGGGGACGCGTAGGGGAAACTGGACTCCCTGATGATGCCCATCTTCAGCATCTCATCGATGTCTTTCTTCAAGGATTCGCGGGCCTTGAAAGGGATCGGGAAGGGCTTGGATCGAACGGGTATATTTGAAGTGAGGTGGACTTCGTGTTCGACCAAAGTTGTAGAGCCAGGGACATCGCTGAAGTTGTGGGGAAACTCGCCCATAAGGTCCTTGAGCTCCATCTTTTGACCTTCCGTCAAGCTTGGTCCTAGCTTAACATCATCGATGCCTTCTTTGCTGTGGAAGTCTCCTAGTTCCAACAGTTCTTCGCTGTCAAAGCTGTCGTCGGTCATAGCTACTGTTGCTGCATGTACAGTCTCTGGCGGCCTCTCCACGTACAGCTTAAGGAGGTTGGCGTGGTATATCTTGGAATGCTGGCCGACCTTCACCTTATAGTCGTTGATCCCCACCACGGTCTCCACTTCGTACGGGCCTTTCCACTGCATCAGCAACTTATTATGATCGGTAGGTAGCAGCACCAGCACTTTGTTGCCAGGTTTAAACTTCCTGTTCACAGCCCTACGGTCATAGTAGTGCTTTCCACAGTCCTGGGACTTCTTCAGGTTTTCTCTGGCTATCTCGAGAGTCTGCTCCAGCTTCTCCCGTAGCTCAAACACGTACTGGTAGCTGTTCTTCACCTCTGGGGTGTCTACTTCTTTCGTCCACAGTTCTTTTAGGATGTGCATCGGCCCTCGGATGGTTCTTCCGTACAGCAGCTCGAACGGAGAAAAGCCGGTGGACTCCTGCGGTACTTCTCTGTAGGCGAAAAGTAAGGCGTTAATGTAGCGATGCCATTGTCTGGGCTGCTCGCTGCACAGTTTCTTCAAGGTGGACTTCAACGTAGCATTGAACTTTTCGACAAGCCCGTTGCACATTGGATGGTAGGGTGTCGTAGTTAAATGCCGGATGCTCAGCAGTCTGTTGACCTCCTTCATGCAGTCAGAGACGAACTGCGTCCCGAGGTCTGTCAGAATTTCTTCAGGCACTCCAAGCCTACTGAACATGTCCACTAGTGCCTCTGCTACAGTTTCAGTGTCAATCTTCTTCAGTGGCACTGCTTCTGGGTACCGAGTCGCATAGTCCACTAAAGTCAGTACCCACCGATGACCTTCTTCACTCGGAGGTCTTATTTCGCCGATTAAGTCTAAGGCCACCCTCTTGAAAGGTCGGTCGATCAGAGGCATCCTCTGCATAGGCACTTTCGGGACCCTTCCTCGAGGTATGGTCTTCTGGCAAATGTCACATGATCGGCAGAAACGGCTGACGTCCGCATGAAGCCCTGGCCAGTAGAACACTGCCTGGATTCTGTCTGACGTCTTTCTGATGCCTAGGTGACCTCCCATGATAGAGTCATGAGCTACTTCCATCACTTGGCGCCTTAGAGGTAACGGTACCAAGACTTGACGTAGTGGTTTCCCTCCGTTGACCCTCGGGTGCTGGAAGATTCGATACAGGATCTTGGCCTTCACCTCAAAATAGACCGTGCCACTGCCCTTGGTCACGTGGTCTTGGCGGTTCCTGTACTTGTTTAAAGTGCTATCAGCTTCCTGGAGCTGGATCAGCTTATCTCTGTCCACGATGGCAGCTTTAGAGTTGTCGGCGACCTTCAGTGGCGTAGACGTCTTGTCTCTCTTGGCCTGGGCCCTGGTTGTAACAGCACCGACGATCTCTGGTCGGCAGGGCTGAGCCGGAGTAACCACATTGTCCCGTAACAGCTCTGTAAGGTCTCCATCGGGAAATGGCAATGGATCCTCCTCCACAACTTCGACGTGTTGAGTTGAGGCAGGACTCCACTCCGGATCGGGGTCGTCGGGTCGTCTCGCGCCGTCGATATTCCCGATCATCAAATCATACAGCGGCTTCTTCAGGCAAACCGCTTCGACTTCGCCTATGTAGAAAGGGGTGTTGACATGAATCTTCGCAACTGGCGCTTTCAAACATTTGCTGTCGGCCATAAGTGTCCATTTTGAATCGCCAGTGAACTGTTCTTTAGCGATTAGATCTTCTCTGACGATGACCCCACTACAGCCAGAGTCTCTTAAGACAGTCACTTCATAATTTCCGACGCGTCCCTTGGAAACAGGCATGTTCTGTACGGTCACAGCTGCGCTGGCGACGACGGGGATGGATTTTCCGTTGGCAAGGAGAAGTTGGCCATCGGTCATGCACTCTTGCACGTCCGCAGGGGTAGCTGTGCGCTTGGTCTCACTCGGAAGAATGACGCTCCCGCCGCACACTTGATGGTCAGATCTACTGTTTTGCCGTTGATTGGAGAACCGCCTCTGCCGGTTGCCCGCCACTGAATTGTCCGTACTGCTCCGCTGTCCGCTACTTTTGTTTTGAGGACAATTAGCCGCCCTGTGGTCTGTAGCGTCGCAGGTGAAACAGCCTCTTGAATGCCCTTCCCTGGGAGGAGGCGTGGAGTCTGTCTGTCTCTGGCTCGTCTGGCTTCCTTGGATCTGGTTCCCATGTCTTGCCGTCTTCTGAAAGTGTTTCGTCGCGCTGGGTGGCCCCAACGTTTTCCCATGAGCGATGAGATATCTTTCAGCAGCCTCAGTCACATCTTTAAGCGTCTGCAGCTTTTGTTCTTCTAAGTGGGTCGCTAGGTCCTTGTGACAGGCATTGAGAAATTGTTCCTTCACGATCAGGTCATGGAGACTGTCGTAAGACTTCGTTTCGCCTGATAACTCCACCCACTTGTGTAGATATGACGACAGGCGCTCCACAAACTGCTTTGGTGTCTCGCCTGACTTAGGCCGGCATTCACGGAAGCGCTTACGGTAGCCCTTCTCTGTAAAGTTGTAGCACTGCAACAGGGCCTCTTTCAAGACGTCGTAGTTTTTGGCGTCATTGTTCGACAGTCTGGTGTAAACTTCGAGAGCTTGCCCCGTCAGAAGTGCACTCAGTCGAATTGCCCAGTCTTGAGGTTGCCAGTTAGAGCTTTCAGCGAACCTTTCGAATCTCGCCAGATAACTGTCAATCTGGTCCTTCCCGTCGACGAAAGCTGGCAATTTTGGAGCCGTGTTGTCACTGATAACTTGTGGCGCATGCTGTTGTTGCTGGATGCGCGCCAACTCTAGTTGGAACTGCCGATCAGCTTCTCTTTCCTCACGCCTGCGCTCATCTTCTCTTTCTTGCCGCTGCTGTTCAATTTCCAGACGCTTCAGTTCAAATTCTCTTTCTTCACGGCGACGCTGCTCTTCTAATTCTCGTTCTTCACGGCGACGCTGCTCTTCTACTTCTAGACGCTTCTGTTCTAGTTCTATTTCTTTTTCTAGACGCTTCTCTTCCAATTCTCTTTCTCGTATTCTCTCCTGAGACTTGACGTACTCCGTCAGCTGCTTGCCTTTTAGATTCAGTTCAACCCCTTTCTGCCAGAAGTCAGCCATCTTGATGCTTCTGGAAAGTTCTTTTCTGGAAAGTTCTTTTCTAGAAAGTTCTTTTCTGGAAGGTTCTTCTTCTAGAAAGTTCTTGACTGTGCTGTACCTTTCTAGACTGTTCTAGAACAGCACGCTTTCTGCAGTAGCGCTGATGCTTGTCACTAGTCGCCTTCGCTGACGCAGGCCCCGCTGTCCTCGTCGTATGCGACGCTGCACCACGCTGGTGTTGATGTACACGCTCCTGTGCTGAAGTAGACGCGACGTCCGCTCGTCGCTCTCTCTAATACTGGCGATGTAGCTCCGAGACTGTCCCTCGACGTAGTCTAACGGCAGCAACGTAGTCCCGATCTGTTGTTCGCTCACGAAGCAACTCTTCAGCGACTACACGCCCTTGCAGTCAACCCGAACCTATCGGATGTAGTCCCAGTATGTTGGCCCCTCTCGACGCAACTCGTTGGCGGCTACCCTCGATGACTGCCTCTCGTAACGTTGACTCGCTTGTTGTAGCAGTTGAACCCTTGGCTATGGCGTGAATCCCGGCTTGGCCCCCAAAATGTTACACTCAGTTTGATGATGGTGTTTTCTATCAGTATCTGATTCGGCCCCGATGCTTGAATTCCTGATAGGGTGTAACTCAGATTCGTTTATTCACACAGCCTGCTCAAACAGCATACAAGTCACAAAGTCCACGTATGAAGTTTTCCGCTTTTATTCAGCACACATCAACAACTGCATACAATTCTCAATTCAACTCAACAACTTTCAGTTTCACAGCAACTCTCCAGATCACTATCAACAACTTTACTCTCTACAACAATCTCTCAACAGGAACTCGGCACACGATTAAATAACCTCTCTCTTTTCCGGAAAGATTTCGTACATGGTAGAAAATGACGTACTGCCACCAATCGAATAAAAGATCGTCATCACTGACTTACGTCAATACATATTTTTATATCTTCCAGAACGACCTCTTGCTTCGACATGTATCGGGAAGTTTCTATCAAGAGTAAACACGCATATCCAGAAGATTCTCAAATAATACCGACTAACGCAAATTATCAACGTTATACAAAGCCTCTCCTAACAACAATGCAAACTCAAATCAAAGGTAAATAAACTTCATTATTGAATACTTTGCAAATCGAAACGATTAGATCTGTCGTACACGCTTCAGCCATACTATCATTCGCGTTTCAAAAGATGAGAAAAACAACTTGGAAGGAGAAAGATAACGGGGAAGAGGAGAAAGATAACGGGGAAGAGGATAAAGATAACAGGGAAGAGGAGAAAAAAGATAATGAGGAGGAGAAGAAAGATTATAAATGGGGAAGAGGATAAAGATAACGGAGAGGAGGAGAAAGAAAACGGGGAGGAGGAGAATGATAACGGGTTGGAGGGAAAAAAGACGGAGGAGGAGGAAGGAAGAAAAAGAAGAGGAATGAGGAGTAGAACATTAAAAAGGAGGACCCGTGACGTCCTGTGGGATACCAGTGACAGTTTAAACTGTTCATACGCTTATCGGAGAACTTTCATCCCAATCATGTAGATTAATACACACTTCTATGATCATGCTATCTGGTGTAAAGGTTTGGGGGAAAAAACTCAAACAGACTCGCTTTCAAAATACTGATGATAATGATACAGGCAATCAAACCTAGGTTTGTGATGAATGGAATGATATATAAACAGATATAAGAAAATAATAACCATGCATTGGGAAAAAAAAACGAAATGAGGGAGGCATGTACATGATGGGGGAGGGAGAAGTGGAAGTAGGGTTTGAAGCAAAGCAGTCTAGTTCTGCAAAAAGGTCGATATATGTCATTTAAAGTAGCATGCTATCACGCAACGGTTTATGGTCAATCGTATTATGCAAATCATCGGACCGAAGGCAAAACACCGAAAGTACACCACCATCATCATTTATCAACACCGCTTACAATAACAATGACGACGACGGCGACGATGACGATGATGATAATGATGATGATGTTGATGACGATGACGACGACGACGACGATGATGATGATGATGATGATGATGATGATGATGATGATGATGATGATGATGATGATGATGATATAACGATGACGACAAAACTTCCTACTCTTACTTCTTATCAACATTACAGTGCTGTTGTAGTACTGTCATCACCACCAAACATCTAGCCTATACCCTTTTCAGGTCATCATTACATGATTATTGCTTTAGGTCCAGCGGACTCTTCCGAGCCAAATCAGGACCAGTTTCAGATCATCATCATCATCATCATCATCATCATCATCATCATCATCATCATCATCATCATCATCATCATCATCATCAATCATCACCAATCATCATCATCAATCATCATCATCATCATCATCATCATCATCATCATCATCATCATCATCATCATCGCATGTTGTCACGCTGTCAGAATCATGCCGAATCGCATTACATTAATTCAAAAGTACAGCAGGCAGATAACCCACATAATTCATAGAATGCTCCCAGAAGCTATTTCCGCTCTATGCACAGACAAAATGAAAATTCTGAACACGTTTGATAAGCTTAAGGCTGAACGCCGAAGGAACTTTCAAGCAGGTAAGTACATGCATGGATTTTATTGATTTTATGTAATCATTCTTATATAGCGCATTTCCATTTCAAGAGCTGCTCAAGGCGCTGTGTTTGGAAAATCAAAGAATGCTTAGGGCTCGCAAAAGCCATTTCTGCTGCATGTAAAACGAGACCGCCTGTTTGACAGTTTGTAAGTAATCACAACAGTAGATGGTTTATCGTACCCAAGGGAGTAAGGAGGATTGCAGTCGGGAATTCCTCGGATGTTACCCGAAGGCGAATCCACATTTTGATCGACAACAAATGCATATTTTATCCTTTCTTACACATTTTAATCTCTTCCAACTTGACGCACGATTCTCAATAAAGAAAACACCATAAAATGTAAACTCCATTCAAGAGGCTAATGTAATAAAGGACAAAATAAATACATCACCGCGCTACAAATACTTTTACTTTTGGAATAAATCGTTCTTCAAACAATTTTTTTTATCCTCCCACTGAACAAACATTCTTCAATAAAGAATATCCCCAAAATAAATCTACAATGAATTTTTTTTTATAGTTCTCGACGTATTTAAATAGTCCAACATATTGGTACAAATGTACCTGATAAATCTCCCCTCAAATTAAAAGGTAGGGACAGCACAGGACAGAACACAAGGAACACAACCGAAGCAGGGATCAAGGGAGCTAATTCCAAAACGGAAGCTCGACGGGGAGGGTGACAAACTAATACACTCCGTATCATCAAGAGGCAATCAGAACACCTGCGAAGACAGGAAAAAAAAAAAGTACACTCGACTGTTATAAGCCATCAAAAGACTGATAAATGGCAGCTGATATTGCAGCAACTAGTACCACTAATCTCCTCCTGCAAGTACCAGTGTGGCCTCACTGGGGAAAAACAGAGAACAGGTTACGCTAAAAATAATAAATATATAAATAAATAAATAAATAAATAAATAAATAAATAAATAAATAAATAAATAAATTTAGTTGATCCACTTCGCTCGGTCGGAAACAAATAAACTCTTTCACAAGTGTGGTTTTATTATAAATCGATAAATTCGTTTGTGGATGTGACTATTAATAGTATAAGTAGATTCCAACAGTAGCACCGCTAGGTAAGTGTGTATAATAGGTACAGTTGCCTGTTTTTACACAACGAACAGGCGACTATAATTCAAAAGTTAGCAAGTCGGTTTGAGCAACGATTTACCCATTATAAACTGGGTGATAAACGAAGAGAGATGAAAAAGAAAAAGAACACCTCACAGGGAGCTGATGCCTACCGAAAAATCAACAATGACATCCGAAAAGGCATGCGTACAGCAAAGGAGAACTGGATAGAAAATCAGTGCCAGGAAATAGAGAACAGTCAGAACAAGAACAACAGCAAAACGGCTTACCAGACTGTGAAGCAGCTGACAAGTGTTAAACAGCCCAAGGTCTCCACGATCCAAAGCAAGTCTGGCATATGCCTTACAGAAGAACAAGAAGTCTTGGACAGATGGACAGAGTACTGCTCTGACCTTTACAACCATACACCAAACGGAGACCCATCAGTTCTAGCATGTCCAGAGAACAGAGAAGAAGATGAAATCCTCCCAATTCTCCGAGAAGAAGTTGAGGCAGCAGTGCAATCGCTGAAGAAGGGGAAGTCAGCGGGAGTGGACAACATACCCGCGGAACTGCTTCAAGCAGGAGGAGAATCGATGATTGAAGCACTCACCATTATCTGTAACAAGATCTGGCAGAGTGGGGAGTGGCCTACACCATGGACCCAGTCGCTTGTCATCACTCTTCCCAAAAAAGGTAACCTTCAGGAATGTGAAAATTACCGCACCATCAGCCTCATCAGCCATCCCAGCAAGGTCCTCCTGAAAATAATACTCAACAGGTTGAAACCCCAAGGTGAACAAATCATAGCTGAAGAGCAAGCAGGATTCAGGGCAGGGCGAAGTACCACTGAACATATTTTTAACCTCAAAATAATCTGCGAGAAATACTTACAGCACCAACAACATCTATATCATGCGTTCGTAGACTTCAAAAAGGCGTTTGACCGAGTCTGGCACGCAGCTCTGTGGGCAACCATGAGAGTGTACAACATCAGCCCTAAAATTATTGAAGTCATCAAAAGCCTGTATGACAAGGCTACCAGTGCAGTCCTCCACAACAGCGCCATCGGAAACTGGTTCAAAACAACAATCGGTGTGCGTCAGGGATGCCTACTCACTCCAACACTATTCAACATCTTCCTAGAGCGCATCATGTCAGATACCCTTGCAGATCACGAAGACACAGTCAGCACAGGGGGAAGAGCAATCTCCAACCTCCGTTTTGCGGATGACATTAATGGATTGGCTGGAGAGGAACCAATAACTTGAACAGCTGGTACAGAGGCTTGACACCACCTCCAGAGTCTATGGAATGGAAATAAGTGCAGAGAAGACCAAAATGATGACCAACAACACCAATGGCATCATTAAATTACATCATTATTGTTTTAGGTCCAGCGGACTCTTCCGAGCCAAATCAGGACCAAACGGCATCAACACGCACATCAAAGTCCAAGGCCAATCCCTCAACACAGTGCATAGCTTTAAATATTTAGGAGCCATTGTATTAGACAATGGGTCCCGACAGGAAGTCCTCTCCAGGATCGCACAAACAACTGCTGCCCTGGCGAGGTTGAAGCCAATTTGGAAAGACAGGACCATCAGTCTACATTCCAAGGTAAGGCTGCTGCGCTCCCTTGTCATCTCCATCTTCCTATATGCTTGCGAAACATGGACCCTCACAGCAGATCTCCAACGAAGAATACAAAGCATGGAGATGAGGTGCTACAGAAGACTTCTGGGCATTTCCTATAGTATACCCAGCACATCACCAACGACGGTCCGACAGACCATCACACAAGCCATTGGACAACACGATGACCTGCTCACCGGGGTGAAAAAACGGAAACTCCGATGGTATGGCCAAGTCACCAGATCATCAGGTCTTGCAAAGACCATCCTGCAAGGCAAAGTGCAAGGCGGTAGAAGGAGAGGGAGACCGAAAAAGAGGTGGGAGGACAACATTCGAGAATGGACTGGTTTGACACTGAGCGAAACAATCACGGTTGCTGAGGACAGGGAAAGATGGAGTACGCTGGTTAAACGAAAATCTGTGGTGCCCCTACGACCTCCGAGTTACGGGATAGGATAGGATAGGATTACCCATTATAATGGGACAAACAACGCAATTTCCCAAGTAAAATCATTATCACAACAACAACAAATAAAAATGAAAACATCCTTGATACTTTGGGGTCTTTTAATTCAGAGCTAAGTATCACACAGCGTAGATGAGTCGCAAAGCTTACGTTTGCCTATCACAGGTACCCGGTGAATCCCAGCTTTCAGTGTTGCTTAGTATATCTAGACACTAAAAGGAAAGGGACATCAGGAGCCGGGTAGCTCAGTTGGTAGAGCGGCTTACTGGTAACCGAAAGGTCCTTGGTTCGAATCCCGGATTGGCCAACGCACGACCATAAAATGTTCCCATTACCATCAACTGGTTCGCTAAAGTCATAATACTGTGACCAGTAGTCGCCTATAGGCGTGTGATAATCCACAATTACCATTTCCCTTTTAGGGACAATCAGTGCAGTAAGATACTCGGTGTTATCACCTTACAAGGTGATGGTGGCATGTTGATTGTAGAGTCGTAAACTAAGAGATCAGTGCAACACAACTTTGTAACGTATTGCCACGAGGACTATACAGTACAGTGACCCTAATACACACACACACACACACACACACACACACACACACACACACACCTACACCTACACACACTCTCTCTCTCTCTCTCTCTCTCTCTCTCTCTCTCTCTCTGCCTCTGCTCAGTGGCGTCAGACGATACGCCTGAAGCAAGTGGGCACCTGGGACGACGACTTGAGTTAGATCTTATATAGGCCGATCCTTGAGCTGGTCTTGACGTTACTTGTCCATGTTCAGGGAACATTTTCTGTAGAACATATTTTGTTTGAATGCCCAATTATTACATCAATATTAGAAGAACAGGGTATTAATACCCAAAAAATATAGCCCATCAAAGGAAGACACTGAATGAACATTGAGGTTTAACGTCTACACCCACCATTGGCGATATGGCAGACGGGGATAATCATCCCAGAAGACACTTTAAATCATCCAGACATTGTTAATATCGTTCATGATCTTTAAAGTCACAAGTTGGTAGATTGTTAATAATTAATCACAATTTTAATGTATTTTTATGTTGTACCCTAATATTATCTAGAGTGAACATGCTCTTGGGCAAGAAAAAGCCTGTACAATGGAAAAAAACAAAAACAAACCAAAAGATGGCAAGCCATTCATACATATTTCTAGACATTCACACACACAATCAAAAATACCCATATTTAAAGATGTTATTTTTTTGGCGGTGTTGCTAAGGAAGCAAGAGGAAAAGGTGGAATGATAAGCCACGATCCGGACCCCCTGCTAACAATACACTATCCTACTCGGCTAACCCAGTTTTTACATAAAGCTCAAAACGTGTTTACAAAATGGTGAAGGATGGTGACTTTGACCTTGGAGAAAGTACAAAAAAAAGAATGCGTTAGCATGCCTAGCAGTAGTTAAACTAGCCAAACAGTAAAAATGATACATTTCGGTTCAGTTATTAGTGAGGTAAGACAAAATGTATGTTTTCAACAAAAAACTAAAAAAGACATTCGTAGCGACGGACCGACCGACTGACAGACAAACAGACAACAGGATTTTAGCTGACGGATGTCCCATGATTTGAAGTACATGTATACCAAAACTTAACAAAATCGCTTCAGCCGTTTTTTGAGATTTTAAGCAAAACGTGTTTAGCAACAAAATGACTCCAGCGACCTTGACCTTTGCGGCAGAGCTGATATTAAGAAACGGGAGACAGGCCACTAACGTATGACGTTTGGTCAAAATCCGTTCGGTAGTTCTTGAGATATGGTTTCCAACGGACCGACGGACAAACCAACATTTGGCTCGTTCCGATTCCCAACGTTTTCAAAGTAGTTCCTGATAAGATAAGTCACGAGATGAAACACCTACCCGAGACACCAGCTATATTTGGTCTACATTGAGGGCTATGCTAAAGTAAGACAATTACAAAATATGAAGGTTTAATTCGCTTTAGATCGCTTGTTGTTGTTCGATAAAGATAGGAATTTTTACCTGTAATCAACGTTAGGGGAAGTAATTTTCTAAAACTTCGCATGATAATTTTTTTTTCACCCTTTTTCCCCAACCCCCTGCGCCCTGAGCATGCTGCCAGCATGGATATGTGCGCCATACAAGTGGACATCATCATCATCAATTTCCCTTAGCTTGTGACGTAGCGTATTGTAATGGAGCCACAAGACCACGCTGAAAGCGATTCTTCGTGTAGCTCTTCTAGTAGTAATATTAGCGCCGAAGAAGATGGTAATGATTACGGAAAAATATCAGTTTGAACCAGAAGCTTCTGGAAATGACAGTTCAACTTCCAGCGAAAATGACGACAGTCTACAGGGCTGTAGTAGGGGGGGGGGGAGGGGAGGAGGATAACGGGAATTCCGAACACACACACACACACACACACACACACACACACACACACACACACACACACACACACACATTCGTGTATTCATGTTTAAATGGGGTCCTTTGACCTAATTCGCCGCCTAAGAGGCAAATTTCTTCAAAAAAGACACCTTTTTGCCAGAAGTTTGACCTAATTCCTCTCTCCTAAGAGACGAAGTAGGTCAAGTTTGTTCAAAAAAGCACCTTTTTCGCAAAAAGTTTGACCTAATTCCTCGCCTATTAGGGACGAAGTAGGTCAAGTTTGTTCAAAAACACAGCTAGGATAAGGAACTTTCCTCGACGATTAGGGTAAGGCAGTGCCTCGACGATTAGGGTAAGGCAGTGCCTCGACGATTAGGGTAAGGCAGTGCCTCGAAAAGGGTTAGGGTCAGGGCTAGTTGCAGCGCTGCAACTAGCCCTGACCCTAACCCTTTTTCGAGGCACTGCCTTACCCTAATCGTCGAGGCACTGCCTTACCCTAATCGTCGAGGCACTGCCTTACCCTAATCGTCGAGGCACTGCCTTACCCTAATCGTCGAGGAAAGTTCCTTATCCTACCCGTCTGGAAGATGCACTACAACTACACCAGGTCAAGTGTACTTGTAGTGCATGTGCACTACAACTACACTTGACCTGGTGTAGTTGTAGTGCACATGCACTACAACTACACTTGGCCAAGTGTACTTTAAGTGCACATGCACTACAACTGCACTTCGCGAAGTGAACTTTAAGTACACATGCACTACAACTGCACTTCCATGCACTACAACTGCACTTGCATGCACTTAAAGAGCACTTGCGAGCACTTTGAAAAAGTGGGGCCCTGAAAAAAAGTGGGGTCCTAGCAAAAGACCCCATTTATGACTAAATCAACACAGTCGAGTCCCCACTTTGACATAAATACACGTGCACACACACACACACACACACACACACACACACACACACACCCTTCCGCCGCCGTTTTTTTTTTTTTTTTTTTTAGATCAATACATCATTTTAATTATTAGGAAATCCGATGATAAGGTCAATGTGCTGTTGCAGACTGTCACATGAGACAAAAATATATAAAAATGTGTTGGGCTATAATTAGTATAGTTCAGTAATTAAGCTCACATGATACTCAAAATAAAATGCCATACTTTATATTTATAATGCAGTCAGCGACCGCACAATACAAGCCCCGAGAAGATGGATTGATTCGTTGACGTTTAGGCTGTGGAACATTACTGTTTACATCTTCGCTAGTAGCCATATTGGAGCGCAGTACGGTACTCGACGTCACATCCGGAAATAGGCATTTGCCAGCTAATGGCAGGTGTGAAAATCTTTGTAAATTAAGTTTTAATTAAATTAAAAATCGTACGGGTAGTTAACAAAAACAAAATAACTACTGTTTTATTATGTGACTCAAACACGTTTATTTAACCAAATATCGCCGGACCAGGAAGAAGTACCCATCCAATGTAATTTTAAACTGGTTGTCTTGCCTGCCTTGGACAAATGTAGAAGAAGGAGAAGAAGAAGAAGAAGAAGAAGAAGAAGAAGAAGAAGAAGAAGAAGAAGAAAGAAAGAAAGAAAGAAAGAAATAAAGAAAGAAAGAAAGAAAAAAAGAATGAAAGAAAGAAAGAAAGAAAGAAAGAAAGAAAGAAAGAAAGAAAGAAAGAAAGAAAGAAAGAAAGAAAGAAAGAAAGAAACAAACAAACAAACAAACAAACAAACAAACAAAGAAAAATAATCTGGGAAAACGGCATCACCTTGTCAATAATATGTACGTTGTTTGGAATAAAAATGTGAAGAAAACATTGAAATGACTGAAATAGGATTTGAAAATAGAAAACGTAGAAACACGATCTAATGACAGATAAGTATAGAATTGTGGACAATTCCAATGGCACTCGGTCGATACCTTGTCCCGTATAGTTAAAAAAAACAATGGCAATAATTCATTTGACAGAAATAGTATGGGGAAAACGTAGTATGGGGAAAACGTAGTATGGGGAAAACGTAGTATGGGGAAAACGTAGTATGGGGGAAAACGTAGTATGGGGAAAACGTAGTATGGGGAAAACGTAGTATGGGGAAAACGTAGTATGGGAAAAAAGTAGTATGGGAAAAACGTAGTATGGGGAAAACGTAGTCTTGGGAAAACGTAGTATGGGAAAAACGTAGTATGGGGAAAACGTAGTATGGGGAAAACGTAGTATGGGGAAAACGTAATATGGGGAAAACGTAGTATGGGGAAAACGTAGTATGGGGAAAACGTAGTATGGGGAAAACGTAGGAAAAGACCTAAGGCCTGATTTACATAAATTTATAAAACAAGATTTTGTTTTAAATAATCTAGAAATAGTAGAATGAATCAGCAAAAATCAGTAAAAATGTTAAGAATTCCCGAGACATTTGTCAATAGGTTGTACCGTTTTGTTTGAAAACATTGTTAAGAATTATATCTGACAGAAAAGGAAGAAATCAGACCTACTGATTGTAACACAACGACCAGTCAAGATCGGGGTGGTCCGGTGGCTCAGTGGGTAGTCGCCGGTGTCTTATGCCGAAGGTCGCTGGTTCGATTCCCGCAAAGGGCGAACTTATGTGACTTTAGGTACGAGACTATTCAGGCAACCGAGGATTTTCTCTGGGTACTTCGGTTTCCTACCTTCCTTCAATAATGTTATTAAGAGGCAGTCAATCTTTTTTTTTTAAAATATAACTTATAAGTTCAAATTCCTTTCGGTCTACTAACAGCGATCTTCCGGCCTTTACACCACATGCTTGAGCAATAAATGTGTGCTTGTTGTGTGTGAGAGTCAATCTGGTGAAACACGCGAGCGTGTACGGTTTGTACAGATCGCCGCGTTTTCAGCCTCGTTGGTAACTTTGGGGGAAAGCGCGTACATTTAGCATCCATTATTATTCTTATCAGTATATAAAAGAGTCAGCAACAGCCAGGAAAATGTGGAAAATCCCATGGCATTGTCAATATGTTGTACGTAGTGTCTATGTAAATCAATGGCATAAAGAAACCGGATAAAACCGCAGTCTCTGGGCAGCTGTAAATTAGCTTTGTTTCTCCAATGCCATTTTTATCTCAGCAGAGATGTCGATCATTTGCGTGTATGGTAAGACGTATGTGCGTATTTCTTGGAAATTGTATAGGTTGTTAGAGTATCTTGGAAGCTGTATAGCTTGTGTGAGTATCTTGGAAATTGTATAGCTTGTGTGAGTATCTTGGAAGTTGTAACATGTATGTGCGCATCGATACGCGTATTGGCGAAGATGTATCGGCATTTATACCTAATGATAATCATTAGCTGCAGCAAACTGCGAATGTTTTGCTATTAGAAATATAATACATCGAGCAAACTGTACAAGATCGCGAGACCAAGTATATAAAAGGGCCAGAAGATCCCACATTTCATGTGACAACAATGCCAGTTCTCAAATCAACTCACTATAACAAAAAAACTAAAGAAACATTCCTGATACCCTGGCCCTTTTACCAAGGCAAACAGAAACACTGTTAATAGAGGAAGGAAACCTGTTGCTATCAAAGACGGTAGACACGGCGAATAATGAACATCATGACTAGGATCGAAGAAGAAGGAGTAAGAAAATCATTATTTCTGTACATATTAAGATTGCATAGCAATTAGAGGTTCGAGGTAATCAAGATACATGTCCATTTTCCATCTATCAAAGCATCTCTCAATCCGCATCGAGAAAAAAAATTACCGTGCAACCAAATCAATGAATATAGCCTGGATTAACGTCAGTCACTATGAATTTGCATAATTGTGCAAATATACACTATGCATGCAAAGTGTCCTTCGTGAATTGTGCATTGGCAATAAACACCCTGACTGTCAATTTTAACAATATACCCATTTCCGAACTTAAAATATTATTCGTCACATAATCACGTACAATAATATTTATTTAATCCCTTAGACACTGAGCCCCTACTCCTACCGATGAGAGTATAAACCGAGGTCTAGTCTGTGCACGCACGCTTTCCATGGCATGGACTTTAAAGATCCTGACACTCATGTCCTAGACGGGGGCTCAGACGGCGACACACATACACCCAGCACGCACTAGGTCCCTTCTCCCCAACCTCGGTTGCCCAAGGTTGTGCTCAGTCGTCTGGGAGTCAGACTATTCGCCCTAAGGCAGGAAGTGGGCGCCTGGAGCGGCTTGAGGTAGATCCTGTATCGGCCAGCGCCTTGAGCAGCTCTTGAGCTGAAAAGCGCTCTATAAGAACGATTCAACAAATAGATAAGTACATCGATTGCGTTTGCATCGTAACCTTACAGCAACTTCTGTATTCAAAGAAAAAAAAAATCAACTCAACGTTACTTATGCAACCAATACACGATCGAAGGATCTTCAATTAATGTCAGTCATTATACATCTCAACCGATAACACACACAACTAAGACACTCAAGACTCCTTGACTTAAGTTTCTTAACTTGCAAAACGTTACTTACAAGATCGATAAGCCAATCCATCAAAAAAGCCCTGGCAACATCTGTCGTGCATGCGTTATATTGACCAATGAACAACGCGCTATCTATGACACACAAAAAGCTATTATTTGCCAGTACAAAATACCTACTTGTCTGTCCCTACCTGTCTGTTTAAGAAAACAAGAATTTAAACATGTAGCAAAACTAAAATACAACTACAAGATGATGATTTATTGTCCACTTGTACAAAACAATGAAGGGATTTTATTATCTCCAACATATTTTAAAATATTGTGTGTGAGCCCTGGGGTGTTTTATACTTCTTTTTTTTTTCTTCCTCATTTACCAAAGAAATTTAACCAACTCAAAACACAAACCTGGATGTTTACCTAATTGAGGAAACAAGTATCGGATCGATGGCATACCTCAACAAAACATGACAATATAAAAGGAAACTGTTGTAATTCGCTCTAAATACTAGCAGTATTGCGGTAACACAGGCAGTATCAGACTACCCATAGATTCTTTTAAGGAAAACAAATGCTACAAATCGGTAGCAGAAACATTAAAACACCCCTATTGGGATTTTTACAAATTAATTAAAGGGACCCACTTTGACCACGTCCCCTGGACAGACTCTTTAACATTCACAGTGAATGTTGCCCCACTGAAAAAAAGCTTACAACAAAAAATAACAATATTTATTTCAATAGCAACAGTCGTTGACTAGTCAGCCAACATTCTGGAGCTATCAGTAGCAGCTACCAAAGGCGGTAAGAGAAAGGGCCGGTAAAATATTATATATATATTGCTCGGGAAGGTTCTTCGTTTTAGGTTGATTAAAAAAAAAAAGACCCTAATTCCTTACCCCAGACACCAAAGACGCATTCTTCACGCCGCGCGGTTCACTTATAAATAGGATCAAAGGTCGCACGGCTAAGGTATTGATGTACCTTTGAAAACAGGGGAAATCACTCCTTGTCAGAACCGAAATGGAAAATTCAAACTTTCGCGGTTGGTTTGAGCAACTTAGCGGTTGGTTTGAGCAAGGAAAGCCCTCTTTATCATTGTAATGTAAAAACAATGCCAAGTTCTTTTCGTCAAAAGTAAACAAAGCCTTGGAATTGGGGCCTTCTAAGTAAACAAGTGCTCAAAATCGCTAACATGGCAGGCAAAATACAAACAGGACCACATAATACGAAATGCTTATTAAGCTTGTCTTACTAGTAGTCTACTTATCAATACATTTGCTCTGCCTAAACCTTATTATATAGGTTGGAATCTATCCCGTGACATTTAAACTCCAGTTGTCCAACTTTACACTTAAAGACATGACCGATAAAGAATTAGCTTTGCTTAAATGAAACAAAGAATTATTGCCTTATTAATTCACGCGCCAATAAAAACTATTTTCAAGAGTACACTATCTACTTAAATTTCACATCGATTGAACACCACACATTCGAACAATCCGAATGATACACACACAATTCTTAAAGCCCGCTATGTTTTCACTTCACTGGAAAGTACACTATAAGAATAAAGAACTTGCCAACCAAATTACAGACCTGTTCCAATAAATCTGAACTGTATGTTTAACTCTATGCTACTGATGCATCCACGTTTAAACGTATACTTAGTCAGCGCTACGCCTTTTCAGTTGGTTTGAACACCACCCACAGGAACTATGTGAACGAACGGTTTCAATATAATATCTGTTTGACAAACCGTAACACTGAACAAAAGCGGTAACGCTTACACTGCGGGGTGTGTTTTCACGTTTATGATTAAATTCTAACTGTAAGAATGGAGTATGTTTTCTCAACATACAGGCTGCGGTATGCATTAAAAGGGTTTCTGCATTAAATATACACAGGCTTGTGTGCCTGTCGAAGTCTGCATATAATAATTATATACATGTATCTATAATTTAAAACTTTGGTCACTTGTTCAAATAAAAAAAACATTTCAAAGGCTGTCCACATACAGGTTTAGAATGGCCCAGTAGCGTTGTAATTTGGGAACACGCTAGAAAAGTTTGGTGAAGCAACGCGAGTACTTGGACGAGGAACCATGCTCGGAAGACAACCCAACGATAAAAAAAAATAAAACAAGCGCGCGACACGCCCTAGTCCACCCAGATGTGAATGGATTATTGGCTCTGTAAGAACGCTGCAGCTGAGGAGAGGGGGTGGAGATGGGTACAATCCTCATAAAGCTGGCCCAGAGAAAAGATGTCCCCAACCACTTATCCTCCAACCACCGAAAGGTTACTGCGAACACAGTTTATTTTACATATACAAAATATATTTTGACTCACTCAGTTGTAACAATGTCGCAGTATGCTTTTGAATACACATGATGTTGCACACGCCAGCGGCATATCATGAGATCAATGTTGCGAAATTAGACACTCCCCAAACTCTCATTCATTGAACGATTCAAAGAACGGTTGCGTAGTCATAGGTCTTACCCGCCCTAAAAATCACTCCCACGCTAACCGAGTATCAGTCTGGGGCTGAAGTCTCCGCCTTGAATAGGTGCAAACTTATACTAAAACCTTAACGACTCGGACATTCATTTGTGAGTAAATATGACTCGTATGCATTAAACTTTCCAAGCTAAACGACACTACAGTTGAAGTTACAAAAATGCGTTTAAATGAACATGGCTCGTGACATAATCACAGCTCCAATAGAAGGAAAAATAGTGAAAGTGATTAAACGTCTGTCTGTCTATTAACTATTAACTACGTGCATTAATAGCCGAGCACCTTTAATATGTTTGACAGTTAGCACTGTCGACATCTACTTACTTGTACAAGTGTTGGATCATATGAGTGTTTGTGCGTGTTAGACGTGTGTGCGGGTCCGTTGTGTGTGATACATATAAATACACGACTATTGTACACCATACTAGTGGTAGTATATCAGTGTTTGTAAACATCAGTAACTCACGTAAACATTGCAAGGTTTTTCTTCGGAAACCCCATGCACACAAAACATCCCAAACACATTAACATTCGAACTATTATTACTATTATTACTGTTCAGCCACTCAAATAGATCAAACAAACACTTCCACCTGAAACAACATACACTTTTTATAATTTATGGATCTTGAAACCTAGAGAGAGAGAGAGAGAGAGAGAGAGAGAGAGAGAGAGAGAGAGAGAGAGAGAAAGAGAGAGAGAGACAGAGAGAGAGAGAGAGAGAGAGAGAGAGAGAGAGAGAGAGAGAGAGAGAGAGAGAGAGAGAGAGAGAGAGAGAAACAGACCGATAGAGACAGAAAGACTGACCTTAAGGATTTAGAAATGTTGAGTACGGTGGGGTTTCTTTCAAAATACAGAACTGTATCAGCATAGGCAAATTTTACTTCAACTGGAATTACCCATTATCCTACCCAACGATTATATAGACCGAATGTACACACGCAGTTCGGTTGTTGTTTTTTTTTTTGTTAAATCGTAAGCAATGACTGCACTACATTAGCATAGGCAAAAAAAATACATTCATTACTTTCCCTAAGCAAAGTATAAGAAAAATCGAAAGTGCTCATGTTCAAATATGCACACGCAATTTGCTCCCCGCTATGAGTTCTTACCAAACAGTTCCATGCTAAACCAACACCGCATTTAACATGCATTTTGTATGACAAGAACGTAATATAAGAGAAACGTAGTCAAGTAATAGAACGAAACATTCCGAACAGAGACACGCTACATTATATAGGCGGTTGGGGGTCGAGGTCAAAATAAAGCCCAAATTTGTAAGGCAAATATATAAAATGTCTAATTCGCAAAAAAGAGATTGCAATTTGCATATATATTTATACCTTTTGTGTCTAATATTTGCGAAATTTGAACCTAAACGCTCCAGAACGGTGGTCCTGATTCGGCTCTTTGCAGTCCGCTGGACCCTACAAACAATAACTAACTAACTAGTTCCAGAAAAAGTTTAAAGAGTGTCTCCAATACTCTTCAACATCTTTCTGGAGCGGATCAAGTCACATCATAAAGGCATAGTCAGCATAGGGGATATAAACAATCTCCAGCATCACGTCCTCCACAACAGCGCCATCAGGAAATGGTTCAGAACAACAATTTGTGTGCGTCAAGGATTTCTGCTCTCTCCAACACTCTTCAACATCTTTCTAGAGCGCATCATGACAGATGTCCTTGCAGATCACGAAGCCACAGTCAGCATAGGGGGTAGAGCAATCTCCAACCTCCGTTTTGCGGATGACATTGATGGATTGGCTGAAGAGGAACAAGATCTTGAACAGCTGGTACAGAGGCTTGACACCACTTCCAGAGCCTATGGAATAGAAATATGTGCAGAGAAGACCAAAATGATGACCAACAACACCAAAAGCATGAACATCAAAGTCCAAAGCCAATCCCTCAACACAATGTTTAGCGTCAAATATTTAGGAGCCATTGTATCAGAAAATGGGTCCCGACAGGAAGTCCTCTTCAGGATCGCACAAACAACTGCTGACAAGGTTGAAGCGCTTTTGGAAAGACAGGACCATCAGTCTACATTCCAAGGTAAGGCTGCTGCGTTCCTTGTCATCTCCATATTCCTATATGCTTGCGAAACATGGACCCTCCCAGCAGACCTACAACGAAGAATACAAAGCATGGAAATGAGGTGCTACAGAAGACTTCTGGCCATTTCCTATATCCAGCACATCACCAACGACGAAGACCGCCAGACCATCACGTAAGCCATTGGCTAACACGATGACATGCTGGTGGTGAAGAAACGGAAACTCAATAGATCGCTATTACAAAAGGTTGAGAAAACAACTGTTATTTTTTTTAGATTTACGTTTAGATTGACTGCATCCATGATCCAAGGCTAGCGAAATTGTTCAGATATACTCTTTTAAAAAATAGATACACAGTTTCTTTGTTAAAATGAGAAACCCAAAGAGTCGAAATAGCTCTTTCCAATTCATTACGTTTCCCTCTGTCCATCAGACCGAAACTGCTGTCCCATAAACTAGGGAAAGAATTATAGAGTTCGCAATCTGAAATCATGTGAAAATCTCGTCAAAAACTTGAAATAAATTCTACCACCAAAAAGTAAGGTTGTGAGGGGTGGGGAGACGGGGGAGCAAGGGGGCGAGATATAAGAGGGTTGGGAAGTAGGTGGGCGTGTTGGTTTGGAAAGGAGATGAGGTAGTTTACCGCACTGAGGGTGATGTGAAGTCGGAATCTGGGGAGTTCGGATTTAGGGGAGGGATTTGTGTAAGGAACTGAAGGGCGGGAATTTAACTATTTTCAAAGATTTCTAGCTCATCCTGTCACCAAAAAAATGATACTTGCATTCACGAAGGTCACCGAATCCTAAAACTAACAAAACAAGCCGCTGTTCTGTATTAAAACAAACAAGCCTGCATTTTTTTTTTTAAAACACAAGCAGCTGTGATCACATGCGCTTGAATGATCGTCCACATTTAAGTGGGTAAACTTACGTCGAATTATTTACAGTAAAGAAAACGGCGTGATATAATACAATAATCATTATCAAATCGTGCCCCGCACATTCACAGACACATTAACCTAAGCTTTATTGAGTGCCACGCTTGGAGAAAAAAGGGCATTAATGATCGAGCGCGCGTAAATACTCGTCATTGTCGGACTGTAATATATATATATATATATATATATATATATATATATATATATATATATATATATATATATATATATATATATATATATATATATATATATATATTATATATATATATATATATATATATATATATATATATATATATATATATATAATTTATTTATTTGTTTAAATATCATTATTTGCGGGGAAGAAAACAAAGGGAGAAAACACAATGTAATTATAAAACAATTTCTCACATTTCAAATAACCGCCGTCTTAGGGGAGAGTTCGGGAGGGGGAGCATTTAGGATCAGATGCACCTGATAAATTAATCACAATAATTATTATTTTAATTACAAACACCATCGTGATGTGGCAATTTCCACAACCAACCAAAAACCCAACGTCCCATTTGGCGTCGCCGACGGGATGGTCCAAATTGGAGGGTGGAGTGCCGAGATGAAACAAAACATATTGTGAGAAACAATGCTGGGACATAAATATAACTATCAATGTAATGTCCACATTTGAAATTCATCTTAACCCCAACAACCTAAAAACCACGGTTGTTTGCGAAGTCTGCTCTTGGGACAACAAAGCATTTAGGATCGAATGCGTGTGAAAAATCGTCCATGTCTAACATTTACATTTGCACCACTGTTTGCTTTGCAACCGCCATCATAATAGAACAAATGCCACACGCGGGTTTCAGGGAAGGGAACTTGTGTTTTCCATCGATGCAATGTTCCAAACATTTCATTCCATAGACTGGAATACGTTTAGCCGTACATACTTATATAGCAAGCTTACCAGCTCAAAAAACTGCTCAAGGTGCAGGCACCAAAGATCCAGCTTCAATAAAAATACATATAAATTACAAGGACTTGATTCTTTTACAAGTTTATAATGTCAGATATTAGTTATGAACAAAATAGTTTTCTAAATCCACATCATCCAAGCTCGATGCAAGCTAGAGCTTTGTGTGACCTCACGGACTGTAGAGTCACGAGATTTAGCTGTAAAAACATCAATCAAGATTTTTCGCTTTAATTCAACACAGCTGACACAATTACGTGTCCGTCAATGAACCAAAGAATCGTTTAAATTATAAATATAATGTATCTCTATATATCGTGGCGAGACAGCTACTACACCTCAGTTTTACACAAACCTTGGTGTCTCCTTATATATATCGCCTTTCCCCAAAGGAGACACAGTTCACAACGAAATCAGTCAACATCTCTTTGAACACCTCCACGAGTGTACTCACTCACATGAAAGCAAAATGGCACCTTTTATGGTTTTTTCCCCATCCCAGAAGCTAAGGTACACAGACAGAGCCGTGGACATGTACTTGCAGTATCTGTGCATCGTTCACACTTGTTGGTTCATGCTGATGCTGGCCATGCCGTTGATTATCGTAGTGATCAGGAAGCATGACGAAAGCAGAAAATCGAGAACATAGTTATATGAATTGTTCTTTTATAGCGCATATCCAGCCCATGAGCTGCTCAAGGCGCTGGCCGATAACAGGATGAAACTCAAGCCGCACAAAGGCGCTAACTTGCTTACTTTATCTTTAAAGTCCGTGCCATGGAATGCCAATTGCGTTGCACGGACTAGACCTCGATTTATACTCTTGTTGGAAGGAGTATAATTATCATGATCTCACGTTTTATCATTATCTGTGCATCGTGAAAACATGTTTGGTAATGATGATGTTGACGATCGATGTGAAGAAAAAGCATACAGAGGAAATAAGTAGAGGGTGCGAGAAAGAGGAGAGCAATGAGAGCATGATTGTGCGAATCGCACGAAATACGCTTGGTCATGATGATAACGAGTCATGATATGATGACTACAACTATTACGACATCGACGAAGAGGACGAAAACGAAAACGACGACGAGGACGAGGACGACGACGACGACGATGATGATGATGATGATGATGATGATGATGATGATGATGATGATGATGATGATGATGATGATGATACTAAAACTAGTACGACGACGACCGTGCTGACTTGTATAATATTACGTTTAACTGGGATGATGAGATAGGACCTTTTAAATTTTAAAAAGTGTGCCTATGACTTACATATTTTAAAAAAATTCTGATCCAGTGCATCTGGCATTCACCCATCTAGAACATGAAGCAATCGCCTATTTACAGAACTAGAGCGTCAAAAAAAAGTCTGTGCAATGCAATTCATGCGTCCAAAGACTAGACTTCGATTTATACTTCCACCTGAAGGTCGAATAACGAGGCTTTAAAACAAGGACCATTACTTAGCTATCATAGTCTCGTAAAACTGTATCAGAGTGTGTTTGCCTATGTGTTAATATGACATCGTTGTGTGCTTTTTAAAATCCTTATTTATTTATTTATTTATTTATTTATTTATTTATTTGTAGAATATGCATCGTCGTTTTCTGCACTTCATTGTGAGAAAAAGACTTAGATTTTTAAATAAAATAAATTATTTTTTGTTAATATCATAAAAATGACTCCCATATTCGCAATTTTTACACTGTTGTATATATAGTGCTTTCTATAAAGACATCGAACCCAAACTTATACTTGCGTGTCCGTGATTTAAATTTAAACTCAAACAAAGGCTTATTATTGTAGTCGGGTGGGGGGGGGGAGAGATAACTCGGTGGTATCTCATACTCAGATTAAGATCAGACTACATTATAAGATCCATAGACACGGATGAAGAGACTGTCTTCAAGAAATACGAGGACACTTGAAGTGTGGAAAACTAATACGCATCTTATCTTATAACCTATGCAAATTATGACAAAAGGTCACTGAACTAGTTCTCTTCCTCACTCAAAATGTATGTGTTAAAATAATCCGCAAAGGATGTCGCAAAGAAAGCTCCATGGAGCTGTTTTTAAACTTAACGTGTTTTTTTGTTTTGTTTTTTTAAAATAAAGAATAACGCAAGGAACGCATGAATGAATGAAAGACAACTTTATACACCAGGAATGTTCACTGTCTTATCAATGCAAAAGGTTTTTAACTTCAAAGATATTTCAAGACTGTCCTAAGATACACTTCAGTGATTAACTTTAAATGTGTGCGTTCTCTCTCTCTGTCTCTCTCTCGGTCACACAATCACACACACACACACACACACACACAAACACGAATATCCCTTTCATAATAACAAAAATATTATGCTCTTGAGCTGAAGGTCTTAAACGTTTGGGAAAAGTTCATCACACAAACCATCAATAAAAGAAAAGTATTGTATATTTCTATCCGACATGCCTCTAGATTCTAGAATATTGTGACGGTGGGTCTATTGTTGCTGGGCTCTGCACAATGGAATGTTATTACCCACTCGTCTTTCGTCTGCGGGGATCGGCTAGTGTAATCATCCTATGACTAATCTTAATACATTTATGTTTAGCCCGGTCTGTGTGCGGATAGGGTTGTAGAGGTAGGGAGAAAATGGTAAAAGCTTCACTGCCACACTAGCTCTCGCACGGCTATGAATCATAGGTAGTCCAGCCACTTGTTAACAGTAAATATCACACATTTATTTCCTATACTCTATACATAATTCTCTAAACACTGTATTAACTTAAATTTCCAAATTCACTTCGAATAGTTCGCTCCTTGATGGGTCTATGCTGCTACTGTTCTGGATATTTGCTACTGTCTCATCATGGGGCTATTTGTTCTGGTTGGCCTAATGTTCGTTTTCAGGAGAGTGGACTACCGCACAGTCCTTCTAGAACAGTGTTAGTGCGTTTCTTCTTGCACTTAACTGATTCGTTGAGGTGTGGTGATGGTGTCTCCTCCTTGGTTGTTCACTATTGGGCTATCGGAGCTCAGTGCTCAATGTTCCCCTGCAGGCCGAATGTCAGGGTTGACTCTCAGTGGTCTATCTCCTGCATAGGACCAACAAGCCTGCTCGTCTGCAAACATAAGACGAGTTTTTGCAACGCTTTGTTTACTAAGGGTATGCAGAGCGTCTCATTGACTGCAGAAACATCCCTCAGTGATAGCGTCCACTTATACAAACAAGAGACGATCAACTTCTGTGTCCGTGGTCCACTGGAATCTCAACATAAGTCCTATACATATACATTATGGCTAAACTAAACACATGGAGAAGTAATTAATAAGATACACATTCTCCGGTACAGCCACTAGTCTGCAATACTACACATAGGAGAAATAAGAGTTGGACAGTAGAGGCTACCTCGTGGTTTCGAAAACCGGTTGCGGGTCAGCCACGTGGTCAAGCAGAGTTTGACCAACATTCACAATGATAAAACATGGCAAGACTTCACAAGCATAATACAACAATAATATCAATAAATCGCGATGAAAAAAAAGATTGATCATTTACCTTCTTCACAATGTCAAGCTGTTGCTATACTGTGATGAATGAATTTCACCCATCACCTGCTTAGTCTTCTGCTAGAGAGATCTTTCAGCGTGCGTCCTTCTCAGTTGAGATTTAGACGGAGAATGACTACCTAACCGTGTGGTCAGCCAAAAGCCCGCGAAATCTCGTGATACCTGAGCGCCGTCTAGCGGGGGTGGCTATACGTCAGCGGGATGAGGTCACTGCCTACCTTAGCGAGAGTTAGCTTATATGCTTAGCACAGTCCTGACTTCTGTCGTCTGCTAGGCAGCGACTTTAATTTACAAAAGCCAAAGCAGGATGAAGTGTTAAAGGCTTGAAGCCTTAGTGCGGGGTCCAAACTAGCCTTCTGTGACAAATACGTATATATCATATAACGAACTTGCGTGCAAGCATAAGCAAATCTTCATCCACACTCCTTAAAAAACCTGAGAAGGTTAGGTTAAACTCAAGTTCTTACTGACCTACCTTCAACTGCATAATATATCAAAATAATAGAGGCATGTGTAGATAAGACTTTGCTACTGCATATTAAAATAATATATGCATACAATGCATCAGAAAGAGCGTATTATACGGTCTTAAAAGCAAAAGGTATAACGCTGCTACCTTAAGAGTTTTGTATAATAAAATACAGTGCTAACATTCGAAGTTTGAAACGCGTTTTTCTGATATGTGCTCTCATTCATAACACGCTTCTTTAGATCTGTCTTGATGAAGAGCTTAAAGATGCACTCTATATCAAACACAAAGCGTTCAAGTGTGTGCATGTAATATTAAATGCACACATTCTCGATGCAAACATCACAAAACACATCTGTGCAATGAGAACTACGGCTATATTTTATAAGTATAAAAACTACAAAGAACAGAAAACTTTCAAGTGTGTGCTTGTAACATCCAAAACACACATAATAAGATATATCTGTCCCTGTATTTCATAGCATGTATATCCAAATAATCATCGACTTAATTCACCTAGTACACACAATACCCAACCAATCAGATTTATTAAAAGTATACATGCCTCTAGTTCAGTTCAGTTCAAACTGAAGGTTTTAAGAACTTAAGGTCATTTCACATTTAGCGACCCTCATTAAGTCATACATATGAGGGATAGGGGCTTATATGCCTGCGTGCTATGCAATTCTATGCTATTAGACAAATACTTGCCTTTTAAAGTAACTGTATGTATAAAATGTTAACAACATAAATAGTCAGAGCTAACTTGTTAAGATGAAAGCTCATCGATGCGATGCATGCAAATTCACATTATTTGGGACAGGGGTTTCCCCTAAACGTTCGAGAGCTGGCACGGAACCCCCTTTTCTCAGAAACATCTTCTTTTGCCTTACAAACATTATGATTACTTCAAAACTGAATGAGACATTAGGGACCCCTTTCTCAGAGAAAGATGAAAGCGGTGCTGCCCATTTACCTTTCCCTGGAAACATTAGAATCGACAATTAAAACATGAGAGTTGTAGTAAACACACTGTGAATATTTCGCGGCCTTGAGAGAGTACCGTGAACGAGCATTGAAGTTTAAACGTCTTCCACCACCATTGGCGACATGGCAGACGGGGATAACCATCCCAGGGAGGAAGGGGTAAGGGACTGAAATCAATACTGAACCACCATAGTAATCATACTGCTAAGATGGACCGTGAAAATGGGCCACTGTTACCTTGCCCACCCCGGAATTCGAACCTGGGTCAACGGTGTGCCAAGCGAACTGCCGAATCTCAATCATAAGCATACGATGTTAAGAACGGGCAATGCACTTGTGTTCGAATCTCTGTACGAAAATAATCGACGCTCCCTTCCATTTAACGTTATTCTTTAACAACTTGAACTGAATAAACTAATTAAAAAAATGTCTGTTTACGGCATCCCGACCGACCTTAATTTTTTGGCCCGATCCTAATTTTTTTTGGGATCGTCTAAAAAAAAACAAAAAAAAAACAAAAAAAAAACAAATCGCACCCAATCTTAAAAAAAAAAAAGGTTTAGAAAAAAAAGCCTACCTACCGACCCTATTTTTTTCCCCCTATGTTACCGTAAACAGACTTTTGGGGATTGCCTAAACCACTCAACTGTAACTTGTATCAACTGACATATATACTAGCACCACAATGAATAAGCCCAATCTATGCAAAAATATATACATAAAGAGTTCCACACTTACCAATAAATGCAAGCTGTCGCTGAATTGACTAATATCGAATCACTCGACCGTATGAAAAAAATCCTTTTGGCGTCCGTTAAATCCTCTCAGAATTTTGTCTGAAAAAAGCTTGTGAAAGCTGATAATTTTCCCATGAAACAGTCTCTGGTGTACTGAACTATTAGACAGACACTGAAAAATCTTTTTTTATTTTGTTGCCCACATACACACACAATGTCAACGCAGACTTTTCTGTCGTCTGCAACACTTCAAAGCGAGATTACCTTGAAGGAAGGACAAGTCTACAGCTCGAGGGAGGATAGGATTGTAGGAAGAGTCTACATTTATCCGAAGCATGGGGGGTGTTAGGTGGAAGGAAATTACTTGGGCGAAGAATGAGAATTGATGATAACAAAAAATGTACCAATATACGCAGATAAATTGTTTATATTTTAATACCTTTAGGGGATATTAGGAAAAGGTCGAAAATAATGTCTCTCTTTCAAGGTGTGTATACTATGTGGGCGTGTTTGTTGTTATTGTAGTTGTTATTCGTGATGGTGGTGGTGGTCGTGGAGGTGATGGTGGTGGTAGTGGTATTGATGATGATGATGATGATGATGATGATGATGATGATGATGATGATGATGATGATGATGATGATGATGATGATGATATTTCGCCTCGCTGCCTTCCGCTGTATGGATTCGTACCCTTTAGCTACTTCTGCCTTCAAATATATTTGATTATCAATGCAGAATTGTTCATTTGGGTGAAAAAAAAGAAAAATCCTTGGCGACTAAAACAACACAATCCAGATAAGGCACGATAAGGCGCTTCCCACTTTGGACTTTAAGGAGACTTCCCCATAGAATACAGACGCCACTAGGGTAACGTAACTTAGACTTCCCCATAGACTACAGACGCCACCAGGGTAACGTAACTTAGACATCCCCATAGACTACAGACGCCACTAGGGTAACGTAACTTAGACTTCCCCATAGACTACAGACGCCACTAGGGTAACGTAACTTAGACTTCCCCATAGACTACAGACGCCACTAGGGTAACGTAACTTAATTTCAGTATTGTAGTATATCGTTCTTATATATCGCTTTTCCGGCTGCACAAGGCGCCAGCTCAAGAGCCACTCAAGGCGCTGGTCGACTCAGGATCTAATAAGGCGCCTGAGGCGCCCACTTACAGCCATTGGGTGCATCATCTGACGCCGCAGACGACTGAGCACAACTCTGGGTGATGGGGGATGGATGAGAAAGGGGCTAAAGACTTCCCTGGGTGTATTTATAAAGCTGGCACTCGCCCGTCTAAAACACCAACGTCGGAATCTTTAAAACCGTGCCATGGAATGCGCGCATGCACAGACTAGTCCTCGGTTTATACTCCCATACAAAAGGAGTTGGGGCGCTTGCCTGTGGGTCAGGGTCATGGATTTTTCTTTCGGCACTTCAGGCCGTCAACCAACTTCGGGCTACTGCCTGCAATGTTATCCATTAACATTGAATACTCCAATTGGCGTTTCGTCGCTCACCTCACTGAGCCAACCTGCACCTCTCATTGAGTCAATCTCAGACCCTGTACCAACGATATCTAGACTTCTCTCGCAGAGTATGTAGTCTAAGTAATGATGTTATGTTAAACATGTGTGTTAAACATGTGTATAGCGCTGGATCTTATGTTTTGGCTGGATGCTCAATGCGCATAAAAAAAGACAGAAAAATTAAGATGTAAAGGGAGAAAAAGAAAAGGTTTTGAGATTATGATTAGGATTTTTTAAAAAAAAGTCTTTTCATTGATAAAATGATTATATACTTTCACAAATATATACATAATTATAAACATATACACCCACATTTATGGTTCCATGACATTTCAGCGCCAACATTTCAGCGCCAACATTTCAGCGCCAACATTTCAGCGCCGTACATTTTAGCGCCGTATATTTCAGCGCCGTACAGTTCAGCGCCGTTCATTTCAGCGCCGTACATTTCAGCGCCGTACATTAACATATTGAACTTTAATGATAAAATCACATAAAACCCTGGTGCCTCGTGTCCATTTAAATCACTGACTTAGCCTGTGCATCGCCATAGATGGATGGCGCTCTATCATCATCTATAAATGGTCACCAGCTTGAACTTTCATCTGATGCACAGCCTTGGCCGCTTCGATCTTGGGGAGGTTGGGAGCGTGTGAAAGATGCTCTTTTCTCTGCTGAACGACGCCACCTGCCTTTGTAACTCACAACTCTCTCTCTCTCTCTCTCTCTCTCTCTTTCTCTCTCTCTCTCCCTCTCTCTCTCTCTCTCTCTCTCTCTCTCTCTCTCTCTCTCTCTCTCTCTCTCTCTCTCGATTACTCAAATCACAATCACAATTTGTAACTCACAACTCTCTCTCTCTCTCTCTCTCTCTCTCTCTCTCTCTCTCTCTCTCTCTCTCTCTCTCTCTCTCTCTCTCTCACTGTACGACGCTGAAATGTACGGCGCTGAAATGAACGGCGCTGAAATGTACGGCGCTGAAATATACGGCGCTGAAATGTACGGCGCTGAAATGTACGGCGCTGAAATGTTGGCGCTGAAGTGTTGGCGCTGAAATGTTGGCGCTGAAATGACGTGTCACCCACATGTATGTAGGCCCTACTTACTCAAAACATGTTTATGATGTCAGTATGTAAGATAATGTAAGCGACTTTGTTCAATACGTGTACGATTGTATTTAACATCATTGATACTATTGGCGTCATTTCTCAAAACACCATTTGTTGTGTATAATGGTAATAATGGTATACATAGAAATAATAAACGGTGTACAGACACTGTTTGCTGGCATATATGCAATGTGTATCATTTACGTAGTTTAGGCTCCATGAATTCAAACGCATTTTATGTATGATTTTTGCAATATCTCTGGTACAAGATAAATATTAAAT
Organism: Oncomelania hupensis; assembly: GCA_036898135.1. Lineage (NCBI taxonomy): Eukaryota > Metazoa > Mollusca > Gastropoda > Littorinimorpha > Pomatiopsidae > Oncomelania > Oncomelania hupensis. The sequence continues at coordinate 58,896,880 of CM072524.1, read as the reverse complement.
TAGTTTTTCAGTTTTGAAAATGTCTTTCTACTAATGAAACAAACTCTTGGCTAGACAATCTAGTATTTATAATTATGCTTTATGGGGGGAAAAAAGGTGCCAGTTTCAATTATAGCCAAACAGTAACAGTGACTTCCGAATTTTAAAAAAAAGGAGGGGGGTAGGGGGTATAGGGGGATAGGGGGGCTACGCCTGAAACGTTACAGAGCATTCATTCAACGAGGACCTTCTTTTACCATTACGAAAGATTTTTACAACTTCTTTCCTTTTTAAAAACCTGCAGTCAACTTCTACTCTTTTCTCCAGGTACTCCGGATTCCTCCCTCCCTCAAATAATGGTATTGGATGCAGTCAATCTTAAAATTTCACAATAAAAATCGATTTCCTTTCCGTCTTGTAATAGCGGTTTCCTTGTCTTTACAGGTCATGTGAGAGTGTGTCAAACATGTAAGCCTGTAAATATTGGTATAGATCGCCCCTCTTTGAGCCTTATTGGTGATTTGAGCAAAAGCGCGTATCCATTATTATTATTATTATTATTATTATTATTATTATTATTATTATTATTATTATTACCAGACAGGAAGGTTTTTAGCTGCTTCTGAAATCATGCCTACAATGAGACTAGATCCACACTCTCGCAAGTGATTATGCGGTAAATCATAAGTGAAGTGTGGAAAAAAAAGAATAATCACGAGTGAAAGAATGGACTGTGTCAGATGCGAGGCTGAAGAAGCCGATAGTGCCGATAGGGCTAAAGTCTGTACCAAGAAATTCTATTGTACTCATGTTATATGATACAGTCCATATTGGATGTCAATCCTGTTAAAAAATTCGCCTGATGTTTGACATTAAGGGATTTTTTTTAAATTTTTTTTTTTTTCAGTCTCTGATACTCAGATTAAAAATTAGTCATAATCTAAGAGGCCTCAATAGCATTTTTGTTGGCCGTGTCTTAGGTATCTCCTCCATTGGCCAATCCGGGTTTCGAACCAGGTACCTTTCGGTTACTAGTAAGCCGCTCTACCAACTGAGCTCCCGGCCCCACCGTATGAGATTTTTCTGTATTTCTGTCTGTTACACTCGTTCGATGTTGGTGTTTTTCTATCAGTATTTGATTCAGCCCCGATGCTTGAAGTACTGATGAGTGTAGCTCAGATTCGTTTATCCACGCAACCCGTTCACTCATCAACAAGTCTGGAGTCGTCGTATGAAGTTTTCCACTTTTATTCAGCACACATCAACAACTGCATACAATCGCTTTTCCACTCTCAACTTTTTACTTTCCAACTCACTATCAACAACAACACATGTGGTCCTGATTCGGCTCTTGGCAGTCCGCTGGACCCTATAAGCACTGAATATCTAATCTAATCTAACAACAACACATTTTGAAACAGTGCGGCACTTATATATAGTCTCTACATACTCGGGAACAAACGAGAATATCCTACATGAAACACCACAACCAATCAAAATTAATTTCATCATCACTGTCTCACGTGACACAACCCTATTTGGAATGGAAGCTTCCATGGTTACCAACAGAACAATCCATACGCTTCGATCGATAGTAAACAACCAATTCTCGAAAGTTCTCAAATAATATCGACCAACTAAAAACACCAACGTTACACAAAGCTTCTTGTAATAACAACGCAAAATCAAATCAAAGATAAATACACTCTATTACTGCATGCGTTGCAAAATAAAACGAACAGATCTATCGCGCGCGCTTCACACATAATATCGTGCGCATTTCACACGCACCATCATGCGCGTTTCAACGTAACACTGTCTTTTATGTGAAACCTATCAGGCATCAGCAAAACACTCGATTCACAAATGAGGGAAAACAACCATGGATAACCAAACTAAAATAATTCAATTTGCATACAAATTAAGTGCACACCATCTTGGACTGACTTCATTTGAATCTGTAGTAAAGTTTGCGGTGCAGGAAAAAAAAATAATAAAAAGGAAATGATATGCTGAGTTTGGAAGTTTCATATTATATACATGTTAATCTGCGCAGCCGTAATTAATATTCTGAAAGTTTTCGATACTCTATACAGCCACGTGTTACACGAGGAGGGTGCGGGGTTTAATTAAATAGACGTACGTCTGTATCGGTGACTGTCTGTCTGTCTGTCAGCCACGACAAATCAATTAACTTCAAGCTAGGATCAAATGACGAATGTCACAGCGTCACGTCGTTCATGGGTCTACTTTACACAACAATGTTTCATAGCTTAGCTAAAGACCTTAGCCTTCTTGAGATAATGATGCTGTGATCACATCACAGTCTCACAGTCCGGGGCCTGTTTTAGATGTTTAAGATGCGTAGTTTTCTTCAGATTAGTGACAACCGCCCTTCATTAATTTTGTTCCCTTCGCTTTTTCTTCTTCTTCTTCTTCTTCTTCTTCTTCTTCTTCTTCTTCTTCTTCTTCTTCTGTGGCCCTCCTCCTTCCCCATCTTATTTTTATTTTATTTTAAATACTTTAGAACCTTCTCTGCCTCCTTGACCCCATCTTACCCCTCCCTCCCCTCCTGCCTTCTGACATGACTGAACAACGAAGTTTAAGGTCTACGCCCCCTCATTGGCGATATGGCAGATAAGGGGGATAACCATGATCCCAGGGTAAAGGTGGGTAGATACATTAATCAAAACTGAACCACCACAGCAATCATATTGCTAAGGTGGACGGTAAAAAATTATCATATATTATCCCACCACGGGATTCGAACCTGGGTTATTAGTGTGCCAGGCGAACGCTCTACCACCGAGTGACGGCAATGGGACTCTGATAAAACAGTATTTGAGTGGAGGAAATGGGTGGGATAAACCCGATACCTTTCAGATAGGGGATGACCTTACGTATTACACTGGAAGCACTGACCGGAGTTTGTATCGGGTGAGGTGTAGGATTACCTAGGATCAAAGGGGATCTCGGCTACCTGTTGGTCAGGTTATGTAGACAATGACCAAACTGGACACTACGACCGGACCCAGGGAGTAAGAATTGTCCACTGGAGTGGACAACTGGACCCGAGTTAAGTGCTTACTTAACAAAGTAACTACAAAGTCCACTGTGTACTGTTGTAAGTGTTAGTTATTGTTGAATGTTAAAGTTCACATTTATTGTTTTCTAGATTGTTCCCATTTGGAAAGGCTTTGTGTTTTAAGTTAGTTATTCATTGCTTACAGGGTCCAGCGGACTGCAAAGAGCCCCTGATCCGCATAAAAGATCTGCCGAAACAACCCTAGTGGTAACACTGAAGGCACTCCAACAGCCGCTCACTTTACAATAAAGACATCCCACGCAGGGGACGCTGAGGCTGTACTCTAATTTATCGAACCCCCGTTTACAAAAACAAAATAAAATATATACATCATTATAAAATATCAACAAAACTCATACATATAAAATGCCTGCACTGCCAAATAATAACATCATAGGAAGCCCCAGTGACCATTTGGCAGAAAGCATCCACTATTCCTAAGCTGATACAACAGACCTCACACACAAATGAGGAGTTTTGTCCCGGAAAAGTTTTTAAGTAAAAAGGTAGGTGACTGGTCTAGCGAAGAAAATGACAGTATAGTAGATTGTTAGAATAGAGTAGGAATGAGAAAGAACAAATGAGAAAGACAGCGACACTGAAGGCACTCCAACAGCCGCTCACTTTACAATAAAGACATCCCATGCAGGGGACGCTGAGGCTATACTCTAATTTATCGAACCCCCGTTTACAAAAACAAAATAGAATATATACATCATTATAAAATATCAACAAAACTCATACATATAAAATGCCTGCACTGCCAAATAATAACATCATAGGAAGCCCCAGTGACCATTTGGCAGAAAGCGTCCAATATTCCTAAGCTGATACAACAGACCTCACACACAAATGAGGAGTTTTGTCCCGGAAGAGTTTTTAAGTAAAAAGGTAGGTGACTGGTCTAACGAAGAAGATGACAGTATAGTAGATTGATAGAATAGAGTATGAATGAGAAAGAACAAATGAGAAAGACAGCGACAGTGGGAATTTAAAGCACTAAATTTCCAGAAAATGGGGATACTATTTATACAGAAACCCCCGGCACCATCACGGGGAAGAGGGGGGTGGGGTGTAGGTGGGGGGACGGGGAGAGGACGGGATGGGGTGGGGGTTTTTTAAGGGTACTACTAAATAATAATAATAATAATAATAATAATAATAATAATAATAATAATAATAATAATAATAATAATAATAATAATAATAATTTAATAATAGGCTTAATAACAACATAAACCTATTTATTACTGTCCCAACAAACAGCAAGGACAATTATTTTGCAATATACAACAAGATCAAAAATTGGATGAAATTAAAACGTTGCGCCATTCATTGCAAATAATTTGCTCGGTAAAAAAACGTTCATTGTTTTTTTGTTTTTGTTTTTTTTAAACCTCATCGGCAGTAAGAAATAGGGCCTGACCCAACCGAAACCCTCCCTGAACCGTCGAACTCTGTCCTTTTACCATTTACCATGAAATTAGTTGGGCTGGCCGCCTAGAGAAAACATTTGTCATATCAGGATCTGAAATCCGTTTTTTTTTAAATCAAAAGTATTTTAAACGTATGGCGCAACAATGTTGTCACCTCTTTCAAAATTCCTTTGTCTGTGCGTCTTTACTTGCCGGCACTATACATCACACAAACAGGCACACTCGTGGGAAAATGTCTATATTGTGATTATTACCACAGAACAAAAGAAACTAATTGTAAACAGAAATAACCTCTTAGCTAAAGTACATACGAATATGATGACTCACTTTTCTAATTCTCTTCCTTGGAGAGAGAGAGAGAGAGAGAGAGAGAGAGAGAGAGAGAGAGAGAGAGATGGGTGGAGGAGGGTACAGAGAGAGAGACATCGAGATGGGTGGAGGAGGGTACAGAGACAGAGAGAGACAGAGACATTCAGAGAGAAAAGCAGAGTAGCTTAGTCATGAGAAAAAAAAAACGTCCTGAATAATTACAGGGAGTCTACTGCATTGATGAATAACTATAAATTAGAGGCTTCCAAAAGGCAAACACGCTAAAACCTGAAATCGTCTGCGACTCCACTCTACGAAAGCCCCAATCACCGAACCATAACATTGAGTTAGCAAACGTGGCAATTAAATCGAGAATTTTCCCTTAGACAAGTTCAGTCTACCCAGTGCAGCGCAGTGCAGTTCAGTATTTATGTAACTTCTATAGACACACACCCACGCCTACATTATAATTATATCCACCGCCGTCCGTACCTCAGTGGTAGATATTTCGCCTGGCACACCGATGACTCGGGTTCGAATCCCGTGGTCTGCAAGATTAAAAAGTGGCCAATTTTTCGCTGCCCATCTTAGCAGTATGATTGCTCTGGTGGTTCAGTTTTAATTTATGTCTCTTCCCCCTGTTCTTTACAAGGGATGGTTATCACCGTCTGCCGTTTCGATGAATGTGGACGTTAAACTTCAATGTTCATTCATTGATACAATTACACACATGTGTGTGTGTGTGGGGTGTGTGTGTGGGTGGGTGTGTGTGTTTGTGCGTTGATGTTTGAGTTCGTGTGTGAGTGGTGTGTGTGTGTGTGCGCGTGTGTGTGTAAAAAAACCCACCAAAAACAATAGAATGAGGCTAGCAAGAAAACGGGTTAAATAATTTCCATCTCAATTTAAAATAATAATAATAATAATAATAATAATAATAATAATAATAATAATAATAATAATAATAATAATAATAATAATAATAATAATAATTTCCAGCATTCCAATTTTAACAACAAGCGCCTGTGTGAGCAGACGCAGAATGAAGTCATCTAGTGCAATAATGCTGAAACGTTAAGCGCCTGTGCTGAAAGATGTAGATCGATCGCTCCTTCTATCACAGATGTGACGGCAGTTTATACATAATGCACCCCGTTGCTTTTGTTGACCTCCAGCATCACCCACGGTACAATTACTTGAATGGTTGACTGTACTTGAATGGCACGCAATCAATTTCTCGAAGACTAATTTATATAAAAATGACTTGCATGTTTATGTGTTTTACTACTACTATTACTACTGCTACTACTACTACTAGGCCTACTACTACATTTAGCAGCAGCAGCAGTAGTAGTAGTAGTCGTAGTGTGTCGCCTGAAAACTATAGGCCTGCCTATTAGAATCTCTGAAGGAAAAATCAATATCATGCAGTTTGCAGTTCAAGAAAAAGCTTGAAGACGCATCTTCAATAGAGCTGAGTACCGTGGGTCAAAGTCGTACCGGTATTACCGCGGTAATTTTAGGTCGTATCGGTATTTCGTACCGGTAAACCGCGATTTTAAGTGTTACAATCAAATGGGATATGGCACTGACAGTAGTGACCGACGCAAACGAAAGATAGTCATACACTTCAAAACCGTTTCAAAGAACCATATTTCCATAGAAACTTAGCTTTAGTATTGCTTGAAAGCCTTCAAAACAAATTATGATAAATCACTGTTTAGAACATCGGCAAACTTTAAACCACAAAATCAAAATAAAACAAAAACATTCAACGGGAAAGGTCTTTAAGAACTTTAAGAGTTCAGAAGGATTGGCAACTAGTACCATGCTCAAACACGTGGATAAGCTGCAGTTCTTATAAGTTCTTCTTCAATAACAGCTCCCTATCCACGTTATTGGGCTTTACGCTCGCACTCTGGGCGGAAAAGATGTCGCCCACTGTCGCGTTATGTGTTGTCGAGATTTCCCTGTAAACCGGATCTTGGACACCCGCACCGGTATACCGTACCGTCGCGTTTCCGAACCTGAATACAGTTACGTATCGGTAAAACCGTCCAGCCCTAATCTTCAAGAGAACAGAACAAGGACAAGGACAGGAATATTTCGGTGGGTTAAAAGAAGCGTTGCACAATACTTTTCATAAATAAGACAACAGACATCACACCGTAAATGTTTACTCGGCGCAAAATACTGTGTCCGCGTTCTCAAACACAGTAAGTGAAAATTCAGCAGACAGCATGAAATCTCATATGCGCTCTCTGATCAGTCGGTCCGTCAGTAGGTTGATTGTGCTGACGGTTATTTAAAAAATATATTGATAGATATTGCAAACATATGTGGACATTACTAAAATATAGCATTTTAAATATATGCGAAACAACAAGAAGTATTACACAGTTTATATTTACGCAACAGAACTTTTAGTGTATGACTACGTGAAAAATCATACGACTCCATGCCATACATGATGTGCTCATAAAGAGATCGATAGTCCAGCTGAGTTGGTTGGTCAGTTGGTCAGTCAGTCTAACTATTGATAACACATAAAACGGTTTCATTAGTTGGGCCTTTTGTTGTATGTTGATGCTACAGAAATGATGCTGCTGATGGTGATGATCATGACGACGATGATGATGCTGATGATCATGACGATGATGATGATGGTGATGATCATGACGATGCTGCTGATGGTGATGATCATGACGATGATGATGATGCTGATGATCATGATGATGATGATGATGATGGTGATGATCATGACGATGATGATGATGGTGATGATCATGACGATGATGATGATGATGCTGATGATCATGACGATGATGATGATGGTGATGATCATGACGATGATGATGATGGTGATGATCATGACGACGATGATGATGGTGATGATCATGACGACGATGATGATGGTGATGATCATGACGATGATGATGGTGACGACGACGGCGACACCGAAGAAGAAGTAGCAGAAGAACGGGAAGAGGAGGAGGATATTGATGATGAGGATCATGATGATGACGACGGTGAAGAAGGGGAAGGGGAGGAGGAAGTCAGAAAGAAAGAAACTAAGGATGATGATGATGATGATGATGATGATGATGATGATGATGATGATGATGATGATGATGATGATGAAGATGATGATGATGATGATGATGATGATGATGATGATGATGATGATGATGATGATTTTGATGGTATTTTTGGTGGTAGTGATGCAAAGCTAACTGGAAAAACAAAATATAAGAGCACTTAATAGAACCTATGAATATAATCACCACGTGTTTAATACTTGCCCCCCGAATTGTTATCTGCAAAGGTTAACAACTATGCATTAAAAAAAAACAAAAAGAAGACAAGCTCAAAAGATAACCATGTGGATAATCAACAATCCCTAAACCTTATTCTAACTCATGCACACATCTGCCAAATCATTGCATTCCCAAACCATTATCTATTGGCATAAAAATTATTGGCTTTGCATTGTATTATGTTGCATATCACCGAAACTATGCTATCACAAAGAGTGAACAATGACGTCCTCACCCAAATTAGTGTTGCGATAGACGAGGATAACCATCCCAGGGAAGTAGAGGTATAGGGACCTAAATCAGCACTGAACCATTAGAGCAATCATGCTGCTAAGACTGACAGTGAAAAAATGGCGACTTTTATCTTGCCCAATACGGAATTCGAACCTGGGTCATCGGTGTTGCGGGTGAACGCTCTATCACAGAGTTACGGCTGTGTGTCAAATATATCACTATCTGGCTATACATAAGCACAGATATGATTCACCAACATGTCGTCAACAGCCCCAAAAAGAAATCAACTGATTATCAATTCATGACTAATGTACTCTACAGCTGAATCTGTGGCCAGCAATTCAACTTGCAAAAACGCACACACAGATATGTAGATCAATCTTTATTATTACTAATGTAACTTATTGGTAAACACACAAATATGTAGATAAACAGCGTTCAGTTATCTCAACAATTCAGTGCACTGCAAAATATTTTGTTGCAATCAACAGGAAGTTTCCACTAAACAAGAGTAGGCCGCCTGTAGGCATATGCCCTCCACAACTTCTGTCACTAAGCTTTTAGGTCGACTCTCTCTATAACCTTATTAAAAGCCAGATAGTGGGAAAAGGCATTATATTCCAAGAGAATTGATTACCTGTAGGTTAAGCGCTATGAGCTACAGTGAGGAGGGTCGCTGTACAAATGTTAATTATATTATTAGTATTAACTGATGATAAACATGCCAAATCAAAACTTGCAAAACTTGCTTTATTGGTAATGTTTTGAACTGTTTTGACCGTTATATGTGCACCATAATTAGATCCGATCAATAATGCAAAATAAAGATGTTCGTCAATCAATGATTAATGCAAATTATACATTATTGTTTCAATGCATGCACGCACACATATATCCACAGACACACAAGCAATTTACAGCATGCACATGTCTGAAAACACATGCACGTACACACACAGACATACTGTAAAGTCATTCTACACTCCCACATAAAATTGTCCGAACAAAGAAACAAAGAAAGAGACAACACACAGAAAGAAAAAGAAACAACATATGAAACATTTATCACCAATGTCATTGCTCACACAATGCATTAACAGACTTAAACACTTAACAACCAATGCAAAAACATAACAAAAAATAATAACACACATCAGATAACACTTGATAAAATAGATAAAACAAATACACTAGAAAGTCCTTTACTGCATCATTTTGTAAATATATACTTTTTTTAAAGTTTAATTTATTTGGACTTATTGAATTATACAAAATTCAAACTGTGTATTTGTGTTCGCCTGGTTGAATATTCTGTTTTTGAAGTGCAGGAATGACCATAGAAGTTCGGAGGAGTAACCTGGTATTGTGTATGGAGACGAAAAAAAAAAGGATTCATTTTTGATTTTCGCACTTGTACTATGTCTAAAATGGAATTCTTGTTGTTTTTGGTGCATGCTCCTGTGTGTGTGTGCATGACAGAAAATGAATAACAGGTCGTCTTAAATCACAAATTGTGTAATCTATGTAAATTGAAATAAATAAATAGAATAATGACCTCAAAACTTAAAAATAAATAAACATATGAAATAAAATAACACACTTGTATGGACAGACGAATTCAAAAAACAATTGTTCCACCAGGTATCGCTCAGAACTAATACAAATATCTGCTTACCTTATTGTTACCAAACTCAGCTGCCGTGTGCAGGGGGCTGCCCCCTATATTGTCTAAAATGATCCTGGCTCCACCCTCCTTTATCAGCCATTCAATAACTTTGTCATGACCTTTGCTGGATGCATAATGAAGTGGGGTCGCCCCATCAAAATCTCTCTCATTAGGACTCAACTGCTGGTCTTTGACCTGAAACATTGATGAATTGAAAGACTGATTGATTGGCTGATTGAGATTATTGATTGATTGAATCAAAGAAATTGATTATTTTATACTTAATTTAGTACACACACACACAAAACAAATATCTGGCCAAACAAATGGTAGCGAAATTTGAAATGACACTTGAAATCCCTCCCCTTCCATTCAACCAAAGAACGTGATCATAAATAATAATAATAATAATCATCATGGATGCTATATAATAATACTATATATACATTTACAATGTAGACTGTAGGAAATTCACACTTAAAAAAAAAAACTGGGAAAAAAAACAGGAGAAGGAAAAAGAGAAGATAGTAAAGCAAGAAGTGGGAACTTGATCTTCATAAATAATTTTTCTTCTTTCTTCTTTAAAAAAAAAAAAGATGTACATGTACACTACATTTGTCAACAACAATTTTCTTTCTTTCTCTCTCTCTCTCTTTCTCTCTCTCTCTCTCTCTCTCTCTCTCTCTCTCTCTCTCTCTCTCTCTCACACACACACACATACAAACACAAGCCTGACTCTTTGACTGGCGAAACCATTATCAATAATCCATTAAAACAAATTAAAAACAAATCTAATCATCCTAATAACAATCTTTGAGACAGTGTTTCCCACAGCTTTTTTTTCAGAGAGTCCTTGGGACTCTCTGCTGCAAAATTTCAAGAGTCCCCTTACAAAATTTGAGAGTCCCCTTACAATTCCTACATTTACCTTGATTTTGATAAACCAACATCACGGACACACAAATACACCTCAAAGTCAAACAAAGCTTAGTTTTCAATGCAACTTTATTGAAAATTATGAATAGCCATAAAACAAGCAATACAACAAAAGGAATACTGTTCTGATAAATGTTACAAAGGAATCCATCATTGACTAGAGGAACCTTAAAATCACATAAAATGACCATAGAACAAACATGAAATGGTCACACGACAATTTACACACATCAATCTGCATATATACTGACAAATTGTCTCTGTAAAAGCAGTTAGTGTTAGAGGGGACTAAGTCGATGACCAGAAGAAAAAAAAAAGAGACAAAAAAATCTGTTCAACTGCGTGCTACAGACAAGATCATCATTGCCTAGTCTAGGGAGAACTGAAAATGATGATTCAACATTCAACGATTGCATCGTCTTCCGCATTTCTGCGGGTTATCGTTTTCCGTAGCCATGTGTCGAGCGACATGTTTCAGCTTTTCGGAAGCAAACAAAAAGGCTGCGCATGCGTGTCAGCGCGGTCAGTGGGTAGGAGAGATCACCGCGCTTACTCGGCTCGGGCGCACGATAGCTCGGAGGTGCCAGGATACTTAACGGCAGTTAAAAAAAACATGTTACGTCCCTTGTGACGCGCCAGTTTTTTTTTCATGCGTCCTTTTTCAGTTTTTGTGCGTCTCTGACGCACACATGTGCGTTTTGGGAAACACTGTGAGAGGAAGCACACACTGACACACACTCTCATACACACACACTCTCACACACAGTCTAGCCTGTGCACACATGTCTTCTATCGCAAAGATTTTAAAGCTCAATATGCTCATGTCTTAGTGAGATCCGGAAACAAAACACACTCGGAGAGCGTTCGGGGTAGTGGTGCTTGCTCTATGGCTGCCACTGCCAGGTGTCTGCTGCGAAAACAACTAGAAATTTCGCAATGCATGGGTGAAGAATTAATATTATCCCATATATATCCAAACTTCTTAACAGAAGGAAAAAAAAAATACTGACCAGCCATTTGACCATGTGAAGGTGCCCCATCTGGGCTGATGCATGAAGCGGAGACATCCCATCAAAGGAATGAATCTTTGGGGTGCCATTTTTGGAGGCCAGAAATTCTGCCACTTCTAAACGCCCTTGCTGGCAAGCCAGATATGATGGAGTAGCTCCACTGTTCATCTGCATGTTCACTGATCTGGAGTTGATGAAATGAATGTAAAATCAAATGTAGGACAGGCCTGAAAATGGCGACTAATTTAGTCGCCATGGCTAGTGAAAAAAAAAATTGGCGACTGAAAAAAAACCTTTAGTCGCCAAATGCGAGTGCGCTAAAATGAACTTTTTTTTTGTTTGGCTAGTAAAGTTTTTAGTTTGGCTAGTAAAATTTTTAAGTTACTAGCCAAAGGCTAGTGGGACATTTTTTTCATTTTCAGGGCTGTAGGACAAAAGAAAGTTTTTTTGTTTTTTTTTGCATGGGGTGGGGTAGGGTGGGGTGGGGTGGAGGGTGACAGACTACAATTCTGCATAGATTCTTGACTTTCTTGCTTGAAAGCCAAACATACTGAGGTTTGGCATATTATAGAATATCAAATAAAATAAACAGTGTAAATGGACCAACACGCTGATGACATGTGGGACACTACTACCAGTAATGTTGATTTTGAATGTGTAGTTGTATAGTTTCTAGAATAACATACACACACTGACACACACACACAGTGACACACAAATACACACAAGCACACCCACAGATCGAGCACAGCCCAGTAACTTGAGTAAGACTTGAAGGATCACAGCATATATAATAAATTTTTTATATAAACTTTAAAATGTGATTAAATACTTAAATTCTTAAATAGACATAAATGACTGACAGTAATAAAAGTGTATAGTAAATATGCATCCACTATCTCGCTAGAGCGGGAGCAATCAATACACAGGTGTTCATCGACTGGTGTAAGTCATTAAGTGGGTTCTTACCTTGGTGCCTCTGCCAGCAAAAGTTTGACACATTCCAGATGCCCACCCTCTGCTGCAAAATGCAGTGCCAAGGCCCCACTAGCAGATTTCTTCAACACATCACAGTTGGTCTCATCCAACAACCATTCTAGCACATGGGTGTGGCCGTAACGAGCTGACAGGTGAACCACCGTGGCCCCAGTGCCATCCTGATCGTCGACTCTGGAATCGTTGTGCTTTAACATCCATTGCAGAATGGTCAACTGTCCTGTCGCCGCGGCGTCGTGCAGAGCAGTTGCCCCTACATTGCTCCTGACTGTCAGGTTGAGACCCCTCTCATTAACCAGATACTTGAGGGCGGGTAGGCTGCCACCCCTAGCAGCGTAATGTAGAAGATTCGCACCGTGATCATCCTTCACTTCGTCGGTCACCTTGTCCGACTTCAGGGCGTTTAAATCACCGTCCATGGCCGCTAGCAGCAATGCCATAATTTCCTGGGCTGGCATGTTTGCGTTTCGAAAGACCTACCATGAGAAAGTAAGCTGTGGTTCTGTCCGGTTCAAGGTACAGCAAAGTTATCAAAACGATCAACAGGTAGGAAGTGCGAGAGGGTGTTGTTTATGCTCGTGACCAGCTGTTTGAGGATGACCTTGTTAGCTTCAGAAAAGTCCAATTGAGAAATGTAACGTTATATCTATAAATTGAAGTATTTAGATTAAATGTAATTTCAAATAATTGTATATGCATAATTATGATCTTGAAAATAATATATATTAGTTTATCCTTTTACATGTGGGTATAAATTACTTTCTAAAGTTTATTCTGAAACAGGATGGTAGCAGCACATTCGAAAAGAGAGTTCCTTACCTTGGCCAACTTTCAGAATCTTTTCTGTGATGCAAAATCTTCGGTGAGTTTACACGAGAACACGCGGCAAACGAGCTTGTTTTAAAATCAGATAATGACAGATTGCAGTATCTCAGATATCACTCATTCGGCAATATCCAGATATAGCCCCCTCATCATTGTAACAGCTCCAAAATCATTTGGCTTTTTTTTTATTTTTTTCAATTTCAGTTTTTTAGTTTTACATTCTATAATTAACACAACGAATGCCATAAATATAAATGAACACCCACATTGCAGACAATATAATTAAGACCTTCTTTCCGTCGGAAATATGTAACTAATAATGTCGAGGGGAGTATATCTGGATATTGTCACTCGTTCTACATTGCATAGAGGAATGATTAAATAAGAAATAATAACTTACTTGCGGTTTTTCAATGTTGCCTTTTTTCAATCGTCATAATCCATTAATTATCGTGTCATTCTGATTTCTTCCATTTTGCTTTAAATTTAACAGTTTAGGCATAGCAAAGAGTTTAGTACATAAACTCTTTGGTCATAGTCAGTGCATAATGTATGAACTCAGTCATAATAATAGCATGTTTCAACAGGCAAATAAAGTCTGCATGCTGCCAGCTACTCATGTATAAATACTCTCCATTTTGTCAACAAAATCAAATCAAGGCAGGTCGAAACACTTTATAAGTTTATTACCCATTGAATTCAAAGTTCATAGGATTTTGTTTTGGTGATGCGGTAAAACATTCAGTCACTTTGTAACAATAAACATGCTTCCACTGGACATTGACATTGAATAATCTAAGAGAAAAAATTGTTGTAATAAATCAAACATTCTCGACCCCCCTCCCCCTCCCATACACCCACCCACCCACACAATCACTTATACACACCTCTACATGGGTATTTAAATTAGGACATAACCATATAATCAACTGCTTGTAACCAAGTTTGATTTATGTTTATTTTTCAGATTTTTTTTTCCAGATGCTACCATATGAAGCTTTTACAAATCAAGCATTGTGATCATCAGAAAGTACACAAAGCAAAACTAACCAAGCCTGCCTTTGCCCATGGACACTGCTGTCTCCCAGAAAAAAAGTTACTGACCAGTGACACTAGGGCAAGATGTTGCCTTTCCATTTACGACGGGCTTTTCGAAGAAATCTAACCAGTTATATGAAGAAAATTCTTATTGGTGGGATTCTTGTGACAGTGTGTGGCATTGTGTTTATATCATTATGCAGGTGAGTAACATGCTATGGTTGTAATGATTGTAATATAATTGTAAAAGTTGATTTGTTGAGTGCCTTAAAATTAAATTATTTATTTTGCATTATTGTTTTGTGCTAATGGTAATTCTTTCATGCTTAGTATTAAAATATATGGAGGGATCACCAGCATTTATTAAGGGGGGTAGGGTCACATCATCAGTCATGCAACAGCATTTCTAAATATTGTTTTATTATCAATGTTTATAAACTAATACTAGTAATATAAATTAATCATCTGTTGCTAATTAATTTTCATGGTTGATTTTGAATGGCAAACAGATTGATAAACTTTCTCATAAAGCACAATATGAAAGTTGAATGTTACACATGACGACCTGGTTTCAAAAGCAGTGTGCACATTAACATTCAAACTTGAGTTTTGACATCATACACAAGTGTACTAGAACTGGGATACAATTGGCCATGATTGGGAGGGATTGTCCCCCATGAGACTGCCATAAGGAGTTTGTTCCCTTATTGTTAGTCTGGCCTTGTGTTGTTCCTGCTGTGGAGGATCCTTGGGTGTGTGACTGGGAGTGGACCCTTGGATTGCTCAGGACAAGGTGGCACAACAGATGTTCTCCCAGTGTGCCATTAGTCTTCTGCTTTTGGGGATTCACAGGACTGAATTGTCTGGATTCTTCTGGCATGCCATGCAGGTTCATGGCAGTGACCTGCAAAGGGGTGTCACTGCGTTAGTAATCTTGAAATCTCTCTTTTGCAAATGATCATTGTTGTCATGGTGTTGACGGGGTGATTCGTCCTTAAGTCTTATGCAATAGGACGTTAAGCTTTGTTTTCCTATCCTCTCCTCTTGAGTGATAAAGTCAGTGTATTAGATGTTTTTATGGGAAGTGACCAAGAGTGTGAAGTCTGATACTCAATTCGGTTACACAACATACAAGATTTTATTTGTCCAAAGGCATACTTGAACAATGTTTTCTGTTGGGACAAAAAGAAATACTACAACATAAGACATTTATGCATGTATTAGACATTCATTTTTTCCAAATGATCACTTTGGTAAATGATGATGATGATGATGATGATTTTGAATCATGGCGATTGTGACCACATTAACGGTGGTGACTAAGCCAATGATGAAAATGATGACGAAGACCATGAATGGCTGATGACAATCCAACTCATCGACCACAACCACTACAGATCCCTATATTCAAATCGTAACAACAGCAAACAATACACAACAAGAAAGAGGGAACAACAATAATTATAATATTTCTAGGGTTATCAGGTGGGAGGCGGGAGTGTGGGGTGGGTGGGAGGAATTATGACACTCTGAAGCATGTGTACATCTGTGTATAATAATCAGAATCAGAATCTGTATTGTCCTCATTATTAAAAAAAAAATACACAAGAAAATGTGTGTGTGGCGTGCATATATTATCAACATGCTGGTACAAAACAATAAAAGACACTTTTTGTTTTTTAGGAAATAAAAATAATAAACATATTACAAGTAACAAAGAAGCACTTATATACAACAAGAATGTAGTCAATATTTATTTATTTATTTAATCGTTCTTATATAGCTCTTTTCCAGCTCAAGAGCTGCTCAAGGCGCTGGCCGATACAGGATCTAACTCAAGCCGCCCGAGACGCCCACCCGCAGCCTTTGGGCGCATGGTCTGACGCCCGGACAACTGAGCACAATACTGGGCAGCCAGGGATGGGGGGAGAAGGACCTAGGTGCATGCTGGGTGTTTTCTTGTCACCGGCACTCACCCGTCTAGGACATGAGCGTCAGGATCTTTAAAGTCCGTTTAGATGGAATGTATGCGACACAGACTAGACCTCGGTTTATACTCTCATCCGAAGGAGTAGGAAAACAGGAGTAAAGTGTCTTTCCCAGGGACACAACACAATGGCCCGGCCAGGGCTCGAACCCGGGACCTTCCGATCCGCAAGCCGAAGCACTACCATTAGACCACAGTGCCTACATTGTGACATCCCAAAATATAAACAGTTACTCATTCAACATTCTAATCTAGAGCAATACACACTTGCAGACTATACACACACCTGTGCACACACACAAACCACCACCACCACACCAGGCATTTATGGAGAGAGTTACGATAATGCAAACTGTCATTGGCCCCCGGGGTGCCGGGGGTTTCTGTATAAATAGTATCCCCTTTTTCTGAAAATTAAGTGCTTTAAATTTTCACTGTCACTGTCTTTCTCCTTTGTTCTTTCTCATTCCTATTCTGTGCTATCAGTCTACTATACTGTCTTCTTCTTCAGTAGACCCGTCAGCTACCTTTTTTCTTGAAAACTCTTCCAAAATTCCTCATTTGTGTATGAAGTCTGTTGGGTCAGCTTGGGAATATTGGACACTTTCTGCTAGGTGATCACGGGGGCTTCCTAAGATATTATTATTTAGCAATGTAGGCATTTTATATGTATGTGTTTTGTTGATATTTTATATTGATGTTTATATTCTAATTTGTTTTTGTAACCGGGGGTTTGATAAATTAGATTATAGCCTCAGCGTCACCTGTGTGATATGACTTTATTGTAAAGTGACTGGCTGGTAGAGTGCCTTCAGTGTTGCCACTTGGGGTTGTTTTAGCAGATCTTTTATATATCATGAATGAATCCTCTTTCAACCAAGTTGTGGTTTTGATTTTGTGATCCTGATTCGGCTCTTTGCAGTCCACTGGACCCTGTAAATAATGAATAACTAACTAACAAACTCAAGCTGTGACAAAAACTAGCAGCTCCAGTTATGACGTCACTGCTTACCTCGTGCTCTAAATACATAACCAGGCAAACGAGCCATGCAAAGTCTGGGTGTATTTCAGTTCAGTCCAGAACGACTGCATTTCCTTAGGTTGGACAGCAGGACCCAAGAAAGACCTGCAGGGCTTTTCAAATAAGTATACATGTTTCTTGTTTGTGATATTACCACTGCTGTAATGAAATGTTGTATTTGCCATTGTTGACAGATTGCAGTGTGTGGAACATGAAGCAGGAAGAGTGCATGTCAGTGAAAAACTGGAAGACACAACATGGCTGCTGATCATCATCATGAGCGGGCCTGATAACCAACATCAAAGGGACACAATTCGCGAGACTTACCTCAGTGATGCTTCCAAAGCAACCTGCACCCATAAATTTATGATTGGTGTTGACGGTCTTTCTGAGGAGACTGTAAAAAAGGTCCGTGTGTTTTGTGAAAGGGTTGTTGCTCAAAACTATTACAAGAATTTTTCTTTGTTCCGGGTCACATGGCTACTTTCAGTTTTGCCTATACTGGGTATGCGGGCATGCAGGACAATTTGCATCCCAAGTCCTAAAGATCATGTCTACAGTCTGTTAGTCGACCTAGTCCTTTAATTTGTTAGGTTTCTGGGGTTAACTGAAAGATGAAGTAGCAACAGTGAATCATGCACGCACTGTTTATCATCATTGCAGGCACAATTTTATCAGTTATGTTTCATTTTTGTAAACAGACCTAATGAGAATTCTGCGGACTAGGGCTGTGGTGACTGGGTCGCTAGTCTGGTGGGCAAGTTGATCATTCTGAGTGAGGGAGGGATGAGAGGAAGGGGGTTTAAGCTCCAGTCGTCTTTACTCAGTCAAGCGACTTATTAATTTAATGAGCAACATTTGGACTGAAGATAATCATGTGAAAGTGTCACACTAATGTAGCCAACACCACTGTGTGGGAGAGAGAGGGCAGAGAGACATAACTAAAGTATGTCGATGAATATTGAGCGACATTTGGACAGTAGACAATCCTGTGAAAGTTTCACACTAATGTAGCCAGCGCCACAGTTGGGGATAATTAAAGTTGACCATTATACAAGTAATTACATTTATTTGCAGCAGTTGTTTGTGTAAACAGTTGAGTAGGCATATCCTTTGCAGGAAGAGACACAAGGGATTTATTTATTTGTTTGTTAATGTATTTTTTAAATTTATTTATCATTGTATTTATCTATAGACATCACAAAAAGTTAAGTACCACCATGAAAATTCGACCAAATTTAAATTTTGTTACCAGTACCCTTTAAATTAATTTTTAATCTTCACAGTCACTTTGCTTTGGTGCACAGGGTTGTAAAGTGTACAATGACTGCAACTGCAGCTGCACGTGCACCACGAGCAGTTTGAGGGAGACGCCTAAAGGCTGCGTATTTGACCCAAAAAATACTGGTTTTCCGTGCTCCACGCCCGATATATCAAACTTTTTTGTGAGCAATGTTTGGTTGCAAATGCTGAAAGAAATGTCTGGCTGTGTGTTTTACTCACACATTTGCCTTTATAAGCAGCCGATTTTGCACAAACCATTACCAAACGAACATGCCGCCAAGACAAAAACTACAGGACTTCGACAGAACCCGAGCGATCACGTGGCTGCAGGATGGAGTGGGGGTGCGCGAAGTTGCTCGCAGACTTCATGTCTCTCACCCTGTCATCATCCGACTTCAAGAACGGTTCCATGCCACCGGCACTGTCAGGGAGAGGTCACGCTCTGGTCGGCCAAAGAAGACGACAGCGAGGGAGGACCGTTACATCCGTCGCCAAGCTACACAGCACAGACAAGTGACCGCCAATGTTATCCGAGGTCATTTGCGGGCAAGCACTAACACCACCATCAGTTCTCAGACAACTCGCAATCGCCTTCATGTCGCCAATTTGCGGGCTCGCCGTCCACTCAAGAGACCCCGACTGACTCAGAACCACCGGGCAGCCCGCAGAGCCTGGTGCGATGCGCATGCACGGTGGAATCGTGGTCAGTGGGCCAACGTCATGTTCAGCGATGAGTCCCGGTTTTGCCTGCACCCAACTGACGGACGAATTCGCGTTTGGAGGAGGCCCAGAGAGCGGCTGGCAGATGACGTCATCCAGGAGCACGTTCCCTTCGGGGGAGGGTCTGTGATGGTCTGGGCTGGAATAAGTACGCACCACAGGACGCCTCTGTACCACATAAATGGAAACCTTAATGGGCAGAGGTATTTGGAAGAAATACTGCAGCCGCTGGTCATCCCAGGTCTTCAGCAGATTGGACCTAATGCTGTGCTTCAGGACGACAACGCCACACCTCATCGGGCACGAGCTGTCAACGCCTTTCTTCATCAAGCAGGAATCAACCGCATGCCTTGGCCAGCCAATAGTCCCGATCTCAACCCAATTGAGCATGTATGGGCTGAACTCGGTAGAAGAATAAGAGACAATCATCCTCCTGCTGCTAATCGCCAACAGCTGCTGGACTGGCTTCAGCAGGAGTGGAATGCAATACCTCAGGCTTTCCTGGCTCGTCTTGTAAACTCCATGAGGCAACGCTGCATTGACTGTGTGGCAGCGAATGGAGGCCACACTCGTTATTGACATTGGGCGATGTTGTGACTTTTGATTTTGAGGGGTACCCGTTTGTAACTGTTGTAGCGTAATAACCAATAAACCGTTCTTAATGAAATTTGGTATTATGTTGATTGACATAATAAATTAATTGATTCCAAAATTTCAAATACTTCTGTTTTGTGGGTTTTGTTTGACTTGCGTTTATGTAAGTGGTACTTAACTTTTTGTGATGTTTATATTTATTTTTCAGATTGATCGAGAACTGTTTATTCATAATGATTTGGTGCTATTCCACAACCTCACAGAGTCGTACCTCAATCTGACATACAAGCTGTCACTGTCCTTGGTGTGGGCTGCACATAGTATGAAATTCAACTATCTTTTGAAAGTAAGCACTGCTTTTCACAAGTTAATTTTGCATGAAAATTTACACTACAGGGAGAACACATTTAGTACGCCCTAATGTTGCAGTTACTTTCTCACTTTTAAATCCCCGCAACCTGTCAGTCTGTTGGGGAAACATATAAGAGATGCATTCTTTCATACAGACTTAATAGATTTAGATTCTGATGCTGATGTCCTGAACAGGTGGGTGAGTGCCAGGTACACAGACCACACCCAGCAAGTGTGACCTCCTATTTCCCCTCACCTTGGGTGGCTCTGCTATTGGGGCTGAATTTTGCCCACATGGGTGACGAATATTATACCAAATAAAATGTGTGTCTTTAAAGGATTTATGCAGTAATTCTATGGATAGCATGTTTGTTTGTTTCTGCTTATATCAATTCTAGCT
Organism: Oncomelania hupensis; assembly: GCA_036898135.1. NCBI lineage: Eukaryota > Metazoa > Mollusca > Gastropoda > Littorinimorpha > Pomatiopsidae > Oncomelania > Oncomelania hupensis. The sequence continues at coordinate 58,875,695 of CM072524.1, read as the reverse complement.
TGTCTTGTCTGGCAGGTAGATGACGACAGCTATGTGCGTGTGGGTCCTCTGGTGCAAGAACTGAGGTTTCATGTACCCAAAGAGAGGCTATACCTAGGCTTCTTCAACGGGCGTGCAAATGTGAAACGGACCGGCAAATGGGCAGAGAAGTCTTGGTTTCTCTGCGACCATTACCTCCCTTACGCTTTAGGAGGAGGGTAGGCATTTCTCTTTTTGCTGCGCGATGCGATTTCTTTTAAGTTTTAATATACTAATAAATGCTGCCATCTGGAATATTATTGCATATTCAGACATTCTCAATTTTGTTATAACTGTGGCTGCAAAGAAGTATTTACATTACATATACGCAAACTGTTCAAGTTCATTTTCAAAGTACTGAATTATTTTATCTTCATGTTGGTACAATAAAGGCCTTCAAAAATAAACTGGGCAAATTATTAGCTGCCTAATTCCCATGATCTGTAAATTGGCATGGGCTAAACATTCTCAGATGGTCAATGCTTGACACTTAGACCAAATGATTAGATGAGTGTGCTCTCAGTTAACTAGAAGTCAAGTGGTTTGTCAGCCTATGATGCCAACTATACTAATACTATATTAAACTAGACTAGACTATACTATACTATACTATACTATACTATACTATACTGTACTGTACTGTACTGTACTATACCGTGCTTTTAATGGTTTTAAATTTTTCACATTAAAATGAAATTGAAAAACAAATTGACATTTCAGGTATGTGCTGTCTGAGGACCTCGTCCATTACTTAGATCACAACATGCACTTTCTTCAGTTTTACCTCAGTGAAGATGTTTCTCTCGGCACTTGGCTAGCCCCTCTGCGCATTCATCGCATCCATAATGAACGATTCGACACGGAGTTTATATCCCGTGGCTGCAGCAACGATTACCTCATCACTCACAAAAAGAAAACTTTTGATATGCGGCAGTTACAGGAAAATCTTCACACGACAGGACATTTGTGTGTAGAAGAATTTGTCAAAAGGGAATCTTATAAATACAACTGGAGCGTTTTACCGACACAATGCTGTGCTAGAAATGATAAAATATTAACACTTGTGTGAAGAGAGTAGATCAGACTTGGTGCTTTATTATAAACATGTTGTGCAAGCAATGATAGGATTATTTTTGTGACTTGATTTTTTTAAAATACTTAATTTATTAATTTTAATGTATGGTTTTACAAAACTGGAAAGTAACTGTGCAGAAGAGTTCATGAGAAGAGTGTTCAATTGTTGTACTAAGAACAATAATATGTTAAAATGATTCCAATGGATCCAAATAATGGAATTTCCATTATTCTGTTTTAGACTCCCATGCGGGCAGCAATTTTAGTCTATTCACCTTAAAATCAAAATTTTCTTCTTTTTTTTTTTAACAGTTTTATTAAAACTTGGAGATTTGTGAAGGCAATTTCATGAAAAGAGAATCTTGCAAGGATGATTTAAAGTGCTGTGTCTACAAAATGTTGTGCTAAAAGAGGATAACATTCTTCTGTGATTTTATCAATTATTTAAGTGTTGACTTGCTATATATATAATGCAGTATTTTATGTACAGTATGTTTGAAGGATATATATATATATATAATGTCTTTATTGTAAAGTGACCGGCTGGTGGAGTGCCTTCAGTGTTGCCACTAGGGTTGTTTCAGCAGATCTTTTATGCGGATCAGGGGCGAGTCCTCTTTCAGCGAAGTTGTGGTCTTGATTTTGTGGTCCTGATTCGGCTATACTGGTCCTGATTCGGCTATACTGGTCCTGATTTGGCTCAGAAGAGTCCGCTGCACCTAAAGCAATAATCATGTAATGTAATGTTCGCTTGTGCGTGTGAGGGTGTGTGTGTGTGTGTGTGTGTGCTGTTGGCACAAGCTGAAGAGTACCAGAAATTAATAAAATAATTAATGTACTCCTGTTGGGGGGCCAGGGGTTTCTGTATAAATATTATCCCCACTTTGTGGAAAATTTAGTGCTTTAAATTACCACTGTTTCTGTCAATCTCATTTGTTCTTTCTCATACCTAATCTGTTATCTACTATCTTCTTCGCTAAACCAGTCACCTACCTTTTTCTTGAAAACTCTCCCAAATCTCCTCATTTATGTTGGGATCTGTTGGGTCAGCTTGGAGATATGGACACTTTCTGCCAAATATGGTCACTAAGGCTTTCTATGGTATTATTTTTTAGCAGTGTAGGCATTTTATATGTAGGTGTTTTGTTAATATTTGACAATGATGTTTATAATCTATTTTGTTTTTGTAAACGGGGGTTCGATAAATTTCATTACAGCCTCAGCATCCCCTGCATAGAATGCTTTTATTGTAAAGAGACCGGCTGGTGGAGTGCTTTCACTGTTACCATTAGGGCTGTTTTAGCAGATCTTTTATACGGATCGGAGGGGAGTCCTCTTTTAGCCAAGTTTGATCCTGATTCGGCTGTTTGCAATCCGTTAGACCTATAAACAATGACTAACTAACTAATAATTATTTTTTTTTTTTCTGTCTGTGCATTTGTTTTTATTCAATCCTCAATACAAAACTTGAAGCTCAATAATGCGCAGCTGCGAATTTCTATGTGTTTTTCTAGGGTATGCTTCACGTGATCGAGTGTGTATGTTTTGACATCATAAATGAAAATGCTTCTGATTGTTATTAACTAGGAGGCACTGTGGTCTAATGGTAGTGCTTCGGCTTGGGGATGTGAAGGTCCCGGGTTCGAGCCCTGGCCGGGCCATTGTGTTGTGTCCTTGGGAAAGACACTTTACTCCTGTTTTCCTACTCCTTCGGATGAGAGTATAAACCGAGGTCTAGTCTGTGTGTCACATACATTCCATCATAACGGACTTTAAAGATCCTGACACTCATGTCCTAAAGGGGTGAGTGCCGGTAACAAGAACACACCCAGCATGCACTTGGTCCTTCTCCCCCATCCCTGGCTGCCCAAGATTGTGCTCAGTTGTCCGGGCGTCAGACCACGCGCCCAAAGGCTGCGGGTGGGCGTCTCAGGCGGTTTGAGTTAGATCCTGTATCGGCCAGCGCCTTGATCCTTAGGCTAAGGCGCCTTACAAATGACGAACATTATTATTATTAACAATTTTCTATTTGTAAAGAATTACTAGTTCTATAAAGAATTAGACCAAAACTAACGTTTTTTTTTTTTAAATGTTTGGTAGAAAATAAATCAGAGAATAGCTAATTTTCTTTCACGAGAAATATAAATAGAGAGCAAACTGTTAAATCCATAACCATTTACAAAATACATTTATTTCAAAACATTCAATGAAACACATAAGTGAAATACAAAAAAGTGGTGCATATTTCAAACTTGTTAGCAACCTCAATATGTTAACTTTTGACTGGATAATCTGGATCATACTTTTGGATAATCAAATCTAAACTGATCATCCAGTTCATTTATTGGAAACTTTTACTTGACTACTAAAGTGAATGCTGCAAAATGTATTTAACACAAAAAAAAGTTTTGCCCCCGAGCCTCCAACCCATCCCCCATCCACTCATCCAAACCATACTTTTGTGTATAGCGGTGTAAAATGTAGTTTTTATAAAATATTCTGGTATGAGTTGGCATCGAGTGAAAAATTAGTTATAATAATAAATCTGTGGATGCTGTAAAATATAGTTTTAATGAAGTATTCTTATATGAGTAGGCATCCAGTGGAGGAGTTCCGCGAGTGTAGAAGAGGCAGATCTAAGATGCAGTATAAGGACACGCAGCATTGCCTGTCTGTTCTGGGTGCTTGTTCTTCAGCAGGAGTGATCTCAGACCTGCAACAACAAGAGATCATCATTAAATCATTTTATGGCATTTAGTTTAAGTTATACTAACTTGCAGTGGGTACCTGACCCTATCTTAACTCTAAGCCTACTCTGCATGTATCATAGACCTGGCAGGTCTCTTGACAATGATCAGTAACATGTAAAACCTTTAAAAACAGACTGAAGGTATCGTAATCTTATGGCATTGCAGCAGCCTTTTGTTTCTTTCCATGCTTGAAAGAGTGAAATGAATGAAAGGATTTCTTGATAGAAAACTATATATCCAATATGGAAAAAACAACAACGAGAAAGAGATAACGAAAGTGTGTAGAATGGAAGGGGGAGGTGAGGATGGGACAGAGGACAAACAACGTAGCTAAGACTCACAGAGGCTTACATCTGACAAATAAGAGCTAGGCCTATATGCCTCCGCTATGTGTGAAGAGTGCAGTGGAAGGAAGAAGGCATGTTGTGGGGATTTGGGTGGTGATGGGGTGGTGGTTGGGGAGAGGTAGGAGGGGAGCAATAGTACGCCAATCCATACAGCGTGTTTGAGACTTGAACCCTACTGAGGGAGCATATGTTTCAAGAGGCCCAGACACGCTGTATCGTATGCCTGCCCACCTGCAACGGCGGTCTGGAATCCAGCGTTGTAATCGCAGGCCACTTCGTTCATGACGTAATTGCTGCGTTCGTCGTTGTAGTGGTCGTTGGAGTCTGGGCCGCCCACCAGAGCTCCGCACAGCGTGTGGACGTTCGGAGCATTGCTGGACATGATCTGTGGTCCACATGGAGCAGGAGGGATAGGGCACGATCTGAAAAGTTCAATTTGAATACTATACAATTCATACCTTGTTTATAAAACGGTCAAGAAATATCTCGCGTAAAGATGTGCAAAGTAAAAGCGAATCTGGGGTCCTTTTTTTGTGTATTTCCAGACTTATCTGGAAATTATACTTTGAAATGGTCGGGGGGAATCAGAATTAGCCAGATGTCGGTGGGTCGATCCTTTGGGAACCATATTTCAAGAACCCATGAACATATTTTGACCAAACTTCATAGGAATGTTACCTAGGTTAGTAGCCTAGTAGCTAAACCGATTTTGATTTCTTTTTTCTTTCTTGAAGATAAGTCCAATGGTGACCTATCATTCCACGTGTTCCATTTGTTATCCTTAGGATCAAGCCGAGCCACAACACTAGCAAGAAAATTAACACTTTTGAAAATGCTTATTTTTTCGTATATGTCTTTAAATGTCTAAATATAGACAACCTGTCAGTCATCTATTTTTCCTCAGTTTTTTCTCTTTTCAAATCAGCATTTCGCTTGTTTATTTATCCATTTGGTGAGCTCTTATGGGGGGTAACCTTGATGACCACAAACCACGCCATAGCTGAACTTGTGTCACCCACTGCGTTAGTGATCATCGATCAACTAAATTAATATGTCAACCGGGCAATCCATCGATCTCAAAACTAAATAGATCTATTAAGTCAACTAATACATACGCTCCACGGTGGTGAGCTCTCTTGGGGTAACCTTGGTCCCCGAAGCCAACGACGTAGCTGAAGCCAGTGTCACCCAAAGAATAGTGGATCTGACACATGGCCCAGTGGCGGTATTTCTCCGGCGCAGTGTCGATATCGTCATCCGCAGCCATCAGCGCCATCATCGCCATGTTGGCTGCAAGACACAAAACATCTTGAAAAATACTGTGCATAATTGTATGCAGTTCACTGAATTAATTAATGTAATTTCATCGTTTTTTTCCTATTATGGCGCCTTTACTTGCTCAAAACGCTGGACGATACAGGATAGCTGCCTTGGGCACACAGTTTGACGCTCAGACCACTGAGCACAATCCTAGGCGACCGGGGATGGGGGACAAGGGAAAACTATACACTGAAACAACCATCACACTAATACCAACACTCACAGCTAATGAGTATGTCTGGACCACCGGGAATTGAACCCGCAACCTTGTAACACGAGCTCATTGCTCTACCAACTGAGCTATCCCGGCCCGTTAATTAGCGGAAGTGTTAGTAATACAACCCATCTTGTAGTGAACTGAGACAAATAGATTTACGTGTTTAAGTTACTACTTCAGTCCACAAACACATCGGTGGCACAATGAGGTCAACAAAATGTTTCTCACAAGCATATCGCAGAGGTGCCCACTGGAGTCGCCAAGCAAGTCCTTTGGGTGTGTAATCGATCTTGCCTCCAGGGAACCAGTCGTGGAACGTGCCGATTACAGCCTGCTTGTATTTATCCTCCCCCGTTGCTTCGTACAGCATCAACTGCAAATCATCATCATCATCATCATCATCATCGTCGTCGTCGTCGTTGCCGTTATTATCACCGTCGGCCGTGCAAGCTTTCCGTCATTGGAAGTAGAATCTCAATTCCAAGTGAACAACCTAATACCAACAAGGTGAGTGTATGTTGTGTGTGTGTATGTATGTGCCGGCCAATTGTGACCATTACCTTGACTGTTCCTGAACTAGCAAAGTCTTATCAACTTCAGTGTCAATAAATTATACAATCATGCTTTGAATCATATAGCGCATAACAATTGGTCCACAGTCAGCTATAGTGTACAAACATTAGCACATTCAGCCATCAACACATTCAACCATAGCGTACAAAAATTTGTATAGTCAACCATAGTATATGAATATTAACACACAGTCAGCCTTAATAAACAACACTTCACCCAGTCAGTCATTGTGTATAAACAAGTTTATTCCCATTAACCATCGTGTACAGAAATTCAACCATAAGGTAAAAACAATGTAACCCAATCAGCCATTTAAAAATAAAACCCGCAGTCAGTCATAGTGTTAAAAAAATATATTCCACAGTCAGCCATAGTGTTAAAAAATTAACCTATATTCAATAATATCACATAAATTAATTCAGTCAGCCAAAGGATTAAAAAAATAATAACGGACATCGTGTACAAACTGTCACGAATAAAGGGGGTTGAGGGGATGAGGATTAGCAATTATTCCCCCGCGCTGTGTTGCCTCCCTTGTCTAGGCCAACTTGCGGCGACATTCAGGGAAATAATGCTGGGAACACTAAGGAATGATAGACAGTCAAAAGGCCAGACGAGAAGAATACCACTAAACTAGTAGAGAATTTGAAACAAGGGGAAGTCAGGAGTTATAATATAATACTAGGCAATTTATTAAATAGAAGTAGGTCAGGCGTATGAGGTAAGCTTAAGGCTGAGTCACTGGTAATAGTCTATGAGCGTCCAGAGTATCTTGGAGCTATTCTGGGTTGGCAGTCTGGGGGATACTAGGGCGATTGTGGACTGATGTCATCACAAGGCAGAGGGGTATCTGGATTCTTGCGCGTGGCTAGCCAGATTGTCTCAGAATTGTGGTGTGCGCTTGGTGCGCACTTAGCTGCAATAGTGTAGGGGCGGAGGTTGCCTCTCGGTTCTGGATGGCGATGGTGCAATGTTCCAGGCGGTTCGCGTCCGATGGCCAATGCAGGTCACTGGGTCGGCTTCTTGAGTAACAGGGGTGTTGGTGCAGGCGGCCTATGTGGCTGACCGTTAGCAGTGTTTCGGTTCCTACGCTTCTCAGTGACAACCAGGATGTCTGGGTTGCACGCAGCGGGTCTTGAGTCTCGTAGCAGCCGGTATAAGGGCCCGTTCTTGACCAAGAACGGGTAGAACACAAGAATATTGCCGAGGCTCAGGGGTCACAACGTGGTGCGGCGTGTCCTCGGCAGGCAGTTGTTCTAACTCGGGCTGACGGCTGAAGACTGACCATTTGGTTTGGCTAGTCTGTGGCTTCAAGGGGCAATTCCCGAGGGGCGGGGCTTAGTTGGCTTGGCCAGGGGGCGAGGAAGTGGAGACGGGATGCAGGCAGCGCCAGAGGTGAATCGTCCGCTCGTGACAGAGGCCCCCCCCCAAGGAAAAAGGCGAGGTCCTCGGCCTCGACTAAGACGCGGCCGATTAGCTCTGGGGTCTGCTGCGGGGTGAGATGATGGTGGAGGTGGTCCGGGCGATGCGGGGCGATACAGGGTTCCGGGTGGAAGGCGGCGGATGTCCAATGCTGGGGTCCGCGGAGCTGCCGGGTTTCGGCGACGGTTAGTGGGTGGCGGCTGGTACGAATTCTGGGGCGTCGGCCCTCAGTGGGGACTCGGTGGAGTCGGGTGCGGGATGGCAGCTGACGGTGATCTGTGCGGGGGCGGTGCTTTCCGCTGGGCTTGCGTGATAGTACGATGCCGGCGCTGTAGGGGGAACGAGATGGAGCGATGACTCCGGCTTGTAGCAGAGCCTCGACTTCTTTCCTTACTACCTGCTGCTGGGATAGCGGGACGGGGTATGGTTTCTGGCGGACGGGTGTGGAGTCCGTCAGAGTTAGGTGAACTTCTTCAAGATCCGTTCTCCCGGGTACATCGGTAAGTACTTCCTTGTAGTCGGCTACGATGGAGCGTAGTTGGCGTTGCTGGCTGGCGGGGAGTGATGGGTCGAGAGATACGTCCCGGAAGGATTCCTTCCCTTGTAGCGTATATTCGGCGACGCCGGTCTTTGTCCCATCCACCTCGACGGCCAGCGCGACCGTGAGTAGCGAGTGGGTATCCGGGGTGACTGCGGGCTGTTCCAGGTACCGCTTGAGTAAGTTGATATGGTGGGTCCTGGGTTTTCCGTCTACCTCGAGGCGGTAGGTGGTTCGGGAGAGTTTCTCCAGCACCGGGTAGGGTCCTTGCCAGGCGATATCGAGCTTGTTCGTGCCGCTGGGGAGTAGTAGCAGGACCTGGTCTCCTACTTGAAGTTCTCGATCGCGGGCGCGGCGATTGTGATATCGGGCCTGTCTCTCTCTCGCCTTCTTCAGGTTGGCGGAGGCGGCTTTCCATGTGGCCTTGAGGGTCTCCTGGAGCTTGGTGACATACTTCGTAGCATCGACTGGTGCTTCGTCTAGCTTGGCGTCTGTCCAGCTGCGTCGCAAGGCAGCTAGGGGTCCAGAGAGGGGTCTCCCAAAGAGCAACGTGGAAGGGGTGTATCCGGTGGAGGTGTGTGGAGTCTCCCGGTACGCGAAGAGCGCAGACGTGACGTAGGTATCCCACGCGGTAGGTTGGTCGTCGGCGATCTTCCGTATGATCGAGATGAGTGACGGTACAAGAGTCCGTCCTCGACGTAAAAGTCCCCGGTCTTGGGTGGAGTGCGGGCGGCGGGTAGCTTCCCGTAGCACTTGCGCAGAGTGGCGTCTTCTTCCTGGGCTTTCCGGATTTGTTCCGGCATCTGGTTGGGTATCGGTGGTGGGGTCGCGGCTGATTTCGCGGCTGATTTCGTTTGGGCGCGCGTCTTGACGGCGGCCATCGACTCCACAGGCTGGGGCGGCATTCCCAAGAAGACATAACGGCATCCTAGAATCAAGTCATAGAGGGGCTGGTCCATCACGGCGGCTTGGATGGATCCCGTGACGTAGCGGCTTGTGACGTTGATCCGGGCGATAGGGAGCGTGGTGCTGGGCTGTGACGCGTCGGCCAGCTTCAGGGTGATCGTTTCGCCGGTCAGATCTTGGTCCCTGATCAGCGAGCGGCGGACGACGGCGTCGAATGTTAGACCGGTGTCGTAGAGGCAGTGTGCGGGGTGGTCGTTGACTGTCACCTGCTCGGTGACGGCCGGGCGATCGGTGGGAGTGGCGACGGGGTTTACCGGGTTCCCGTCGGGAGTGACTTGGCGTAGGGCCAATACAGTTCCCTGTTTGCGACGCTGGTCGCTGAGGCGGCGAAAACACTTTTCCCGGGTGTGTCCTCGGCGCTGGCAGTAGCCGCAGTAGAGCTCTCCGCTCCGCTTCCCAGGCTCTGCTCCGGGGTTTGGGCGTCCTTTAGGCGGGGGTGGACGGTTGTTCGCTGGCGGGACGGGCCGGCGAGGTTGCTGGCGGGTTTCTGGTGACGAGGGTGCGAGGGGTTCCCGGCGAGGCTGTCGGTCGTCGGGGTGGGCGGTCAGGTAGCGGTCCGCGACTATTATGAGATCTTCCAAGCGGGCGGCTCCCTGTTCGGCGGCGAAGGTCCGAAGATCCCCTGGCATGGTTCCTTTAAGTTGCTCGGCTAGCATCAGTTCGAGCAGTCCGTCGTAAGTCTTGGGCTCGTCCGTCTGCTCGATCCACTTGTCCCGTAGAGTGGCTAGCCGGTCGGCGAACTGAGTGAATTTCTCTCCCTTCTCTCTCCGGGAGTTACGGAAGCTCTTCCGGTAGTGTTCGCCGGAAAGTTCGAATCCGTGGAGCAGCGCTTTCTTTAGGGCGGGGTAGTCGCCCTCCTCGGCAGTCGGAGTCTTGGCGAGGATTTCGTAGGCCTTCCCCTTTAAGCCGTGGCTGAGTTTCCTGTACCAGTATTGCTGGTCGAGTTGGTTTTCTCCCGCGACTCGCTCGAATCGGGCGAGGTAGACCTCTATCGATTCGTCGCGCTCGACGAAAGGGTCCAAGGGTGAAGTTCATCCCCGGGATCGGCGGGATGACTGCGGATGTTCCGGCGCTGGCGGTGGAGCTGGATGCGCTGAGGTGAAGTCGTCGCTCGCGGGCGATCCGAGGCCTAGCTCGCGGCGATCGCGCTCGAGCTGGAGTAGTTCTCGGCGCCTCTCGAGTTCCTTGTCCTTCGCCTTCTCTTCGGCGCGCGCGGCGGCTCTCTCTTCCTCCTCTATCCTCTCCTTCGCCTCCTCTCTCCTCCGTGCGGCGGCTCTCTCTCCTCCTCGGCTATCCTCTCCTTCTCCTCCTCTCGCTTCCTTCTCCTCCTCTCTTCCGGTGCGGCGGCTCTCTCCTCTTCTGCGACTCTCTCTTTCTCCTCCTCTCGCTTCCGTGCAGCGGCTCTCTCCTCTGCGGCGATTCGCTCTTTCCCCTCCTCCTTCTTCGCCTCCCGTTCCTTAGCCCTCTCCTCTCTCTTCAATTTCTCCTCGGCAACGTCCGCATCCACGTTTTTGAGGACGTAATCCTTGAGCTCGGTGCCGGCGAGCCCTAAGCTCTCGCCAATACCCTTGTACTTGAGGGCGAGTTCTCCCCGGTCGGCCATGGTAAGAGAAGCGACTTACCTCGAAGGTCCTAACTGTGATGAAGAGGCGCTCACAAGGGGGTACACTACAGCAAACAAGGGCGGGCTGGAATGAACTAAGATGAAATGGCACAGGGGCGAATACAACACAACAAGGACACAGAGACAACAAGCAATCAATCAAAGCATAAAAAATGAAAGCAAGAAAAACCTCTGCGTACCACCACAATTCTGGAGTGCCAGTAGGGGACCTATGGGGCTATGCTATACACTACTAGGTTAGGGGGCTAGGTCCTATCTCTACTGGGGCTGGGGTAGAAAGCTAAGTCTTTTGTCTCGTCGGGTGGGGGTGGAAATTTAAGTCTTTTGTCTCGTCGGGGTCGCCAAAATTAATGTCACGAATAAAGGGGGTTGGAGGGATGAGGATTAGCAATTATTCCCCCGCGCTGTGTTGCCTCCCTTGTCTAGGCCAACTTGCGGCGACATTCAGGGAAATAATGCTGGGAACACTAAGGAATGAGTCTCGTAGCAGCCGGTATAAGGGCCCGTTCTTGACCAAGAACGGGTAGAACACAAGAATATTGCCGAGGCTCAGGGGTCACAACGTGGTGCGGCGTGTCCTCGGCAGGCAGTTGTTCTAACTCGGGCTGACGGCTGAAGACTGACCATTTGGTTTGGCTAGTCTGTGGCTTCAAGGGGCAATTCCCGAGGGGCGGGGCTTAGTTGGCTTGGCCAGCGGGCGAGGAAGTGGAGACGGGACGCAGGCAGCGCCAGAGGTGAATCGTCCGCTCGTGACAGAAACACTAACATACAGTCAGCCATCGTGTACAAAATTTAACACACAGTCAGCCATAGTGTAAAAAAAATAGCATATAAGCAACCATAGTGTACAAAAACTCATCCACAGTCAGCCATAGTGTGAAAAAAGAATAACACACAGCCAGCCATAGTATAAAACAATGTACCCCATACCTGACAGGCAACCACCTTGTCGTCCCAGGACATACCCCAGTCGGGAGCGGGGTCGAACCACTTCTTGGCTTCTTCTAGATATTGCTGATCGCCCGTAGCCTTGTACAGCCACATGGAACCCCAACACATCTCGTCCGTGTAATTAAACGATCTGAAATTTAAAAAAAAAAAAGGTCCAGATTAATTATCGGTTCAATGAAATGAATGAAGGTTCACGTCCACACCCCACCATTGACTAAACGGCAGACGGGGATAACCAACCCAGAGAAGAGAGGAGGGGATAAGTATGACGGCCCACTAGCGCCAAATCCTGATAATTACAAATATCATGGAATAATTACAATTATTAAGGAATAATTACAATTTTCATTGAAAACTTATAAATATCTTTGCGAGATCATGTTTAATTTTCAGTTTGGGCACTAGCAATCCACCTGGAAATGCGTCCAAACCGAAAATTGTAATTATTACATTCTAATTACAATGTTCACTTCATAATTATCTTTTTTTACGTGATCATGCTTAATTCTGACTAAGGCGGCTTACTAGCTCCAAAACGTGCATTTACAGTTATCAGTGATAATAGTAATTAACACGTTTTCTATGTAATTCACATTATGACGGCCTACTAGCGCCAAAACCTGATAATTACAAATATCATGTGATAATTACAAATATCAATGACATATTAAAAATTAACACGTCAAAATTGTAATTATCAAGTGCAAATTACAATTTTTGGGTTTGGCCCATTTCCAGAGGGATTGCAAGAGTCAAAACTGAAAATTAAACATGATGATGCGCAGGTATTTGTAATTTTTTCAATAATTGTAATGATCCCTTGATAATTGTAATTTTCCTATGATATTTGTAATCTCATAATATTTGTAATTATCAGGTTTTGGCGCTAGGAAGGCGTGGCAAATACTGATAATTATTAATTGACACTGTGGATTACCGGTCTCTCTGTAAATTACACAGAAGGCGTGTTAATTTCATTTATACCGTGATAATGGTAACTCTCGTTTTTGGCGCTGGTAGGCCGTCATAGGTAAGGACCTAAGCCAACATGACCTACTAGAGCAAGTACACTGTTAAGATGGACATCAAAAACAATTCCCACATTTTATCTTGCCCACCGCAGGGTTCGAACCTGGTAAGAGGCTACTCTGTTTAATGAATGAGGTAAAAGGCACTCAGGACCTTCTTTTTTTTTCTATAGGTGAACTTTGTGACGGCGGCGTCCCATTTCCTCTCCTTCAAAACGAATGCGCGCATTACTAATATGTATGGTTTCAAGAACACTTACGGGTAGAAAGCATTGGCGGCAGAGACACTGTCGCTGTATTTGCCCAGATGACCCACAGCGAACTTCCACAGCTGTTTGGCTCTATCCAGCAGCTTGTCGGAGTAGGCCTGGTCTGAAATGTACAGCAGCTAGAGCTGAGAAGAACTAAACCACGGGATACACCCCAACAGATAAAACATTTCAACTGCGGTTTATTCCAAAAATAGTGGGGTCGGATAGCTCAGTTGGTCGAACGGCTTACTAGTAGCCGAAAGGTCACTGGTTGGAATCCCGAATTGGCCAAAGTGTGACCATATTATTTTCCTCTTACCATCAACTGGTTCGCTGGTGTCAGAATAATGTGACCAGTAGTCGTCTATACGCTCTGGTGTAGTGTAACTATAATCTACAATTAACCTTATTCCAAAAACCTTTAAAGGGCTCAATATCTCCAATTCAGCGATAAGCCTACATATTCTTTTGACAATTCATAGTGAGTGTTGCCCAGGTTACAACAAAAGAAAACCTCCTTCACACAACATAAACAAACAGAATGTAATTGAATTGTATAAAAACAATAGACCTATTTATGTGTCCTCTAAATGTCTTGCGATATATGTGGCTAAAGCTAGCACCGCTTTGAACTATTTATTGCTCGCCACGTTGCCGTTTCTAAGTCGTAGCGTTATAAAACTTTCTCAAAGAAGGAACCGTTCCTGATCGCACAAAGTAAGTGCATGCGTGTACATCTTGGGCCGTTTCTGTTTTATATCGCAATTCTGACTTTTTGGCTCGCCTTGAGGGGTTTATTGAGCTGGTAAATAGGCTATGTTAGAAATATATAGAGGGACATAGATGATGATGAGGATGAGGAGGAGGAGGAGGAGGATCATAAAATCTACCTGTTCCGTTGAAGACCATAGCACCACTGGCAAAGGCACCAGCGGTTTCCATGGCGACGTCGCAGCCCTTGATGGCAGCGGTGACCTTGTAGGCAGGACGAGCCATGGTCATCTCTTCTGGTCTACCCCAGTAGCTGTGGTCAGACCCGCCGTTTCCAACCTACAAACGTCATCATCATCATCATCATCATCATCATCATCATCATCATCATCATCATCATCATCATCATCATCATCAGTCATAGTCGTTCGTCTTCGGCAGAGTAACAGCGCCTCTGTCGGCATCGCTGTCATCGTAAACGTTCCACCGTCGTCATCATCATCATTAATATCATCATGATCATTATCATCATCATTCTCATCATCATCATCATCGTGGACGCCATCGTCGTCATAGTAAGTCATCATCATCTTCGAAGAACCACGACGTCTACTTGAAGACGTAATCACTTAAGTCCCTTTGAAAAGGTAGCATTTGAAAAGACATTGAGGTCACACACTAGTCACTAGACAACTTACCTGCACATAAAGGACGTCGTCATTGGGATCGGTGGCGTCACCAGGGATGTAGCACTTGAGGAGGTAGTCCAGGGGCCATTTGACGCAATCCAGGAGCCAGCTGCTTTGGCCTGCCGCGTCGTAGGCGTCCTTGTACCGGAGGTAGCCCCAGTTCAAGACGGTGGTACTGAACGCCATGGGGAAATTGAACTTCACGTGGTCTCCGGCTGTACAGCAGTAACAAAGAGAAGATAGTTTGAAGTGACAATGATAATGTTGGATATTTGAATTAATCTGGGTCACAATCAAATTAGAAGACGACAACGACATCGATGATGATGATGATAATGATAATGATGATGATGATGATGATGATGATGATGATGATGATGATGATGATGATGATGATGATGATGATGATGACGACGACGACGACGACGGTGATAAGAATGGTGACGTTGGTTATGATAAAGATTAAGATATTATGCTGCTGGTGATGATGGCAATGGCGATGAGGAAGAGGAGGACGATGACGATAGTGCTGCTGATGACAACGACAACTACGATGACGCTTTTACTGCTGCTAGTGATGACGTTGATATCGACAACGGTGATGAGCTAGTTGTCACAATATAATTCCTTACCTCCAGCCAACCTGATCATGAAAAATGGCAAGAGCAAAGACCATTTGAATAAACGAGAAATAGTACACTCACCATCGTACCATCCTCCTGTAAGATCTTCTCGTCGCCCCTCCAGCCAATCCTGTTGTTGTCGGGCAGTTTGCCGGAGCGCTGGATGGTGTAGAACAGGATCGAGTCCTTCAAAACGCAGTCGTAGTTATACTTGGAGGTGGCAGCTGTAGTGACAGAGTATGGGGAATGTGGCTAGTGGCTGTGTCTGGCAGCAGGCATAGACTAAGTGATATTGTCTTCGATTAGCAATCTCCCTGTCTTTACACCACATGTTTGAGTGACAGATGTGTGTGAGGCATGTCCGCGTGTATGTTTGTACAGATCGCCGCTCTTTGAGCCTGATTGGCAATCGGGGAAAAGCGCGTATATAGCATCCATTCTTCTTCTTCTTCTTCTTATTATTATTATTATTATTATTATTATTATTATTATTATTATTATTACAAGCGTATAGAGGCAGTAGCTGATTCCAACCTAAGTGTCGGAGATTATACGCACCCTATATAGTCTACATGCTCTCTCTCTCTCTCTCTCTCTCTCTCTCTCTCTCTCTCTCTCTCTCTCTCTCTCTCTCTCTCTCTCTCTCTCTCTCTCTCTGATAGTTTACGCGGTGGCAAATTGAAGGTGTCTAGTGGTTAGTTAGTTATTCATGGCTTACAGGGTCCAGCGGTCTGCAAAAAGCCAAATCAGGACCACAAAATCAGGACCACAACTTTGTTGATAACGTATAATGGATTTTGGCGCCTTACAAGATCACATCATCATCATCATCATAAAAGGCTAAAGACTTCCGAATGGTTTTCAACGGTCCAGTGTTGAAAGATGTCAACTGGTCTTTTATTGTATGTTTTTGTAACGTTCTTATAGTTCGCATTTCCAGATAAAGCTGCTCAGAGTGTTGGCCCATGCAGCATCTAACTCAATCTGTACAAACAGAAACACACACACACAAATAAAATAAAATAAATAAATCCGCTCGATCCGATCCTGTCTTACAGGAATCGACGTTCAGCCATGACTGCATGACTATTTAAATGATGTTTCACTCCAACCCTCATTCTTCCAGTCCTTTCTCGCCACTTCTGGTCCAACCCAACCGTCTCCATTTTTCTACACCTCAAACTTTTACCAAGATCAAATGACTATTTGGATGGTATTTCACGCTCACCCCTTCCCTTCCAGCCTTCTCTCATCAACCCTTGCCCCATCTTCCTCCCACAAACCCCCACTGTCTTAATTTTTTCCCTAGAGTGCATGACAAAGGTGATACATTATTTTATTTAAACAAAAGACGCAGTGTTAGGGGATGCCATTTACTTTGTAAATTAAAGTAATATTGTCAGTATTCTATAGAACATAATATAACATGTTTTAATAATGCCACATTTTATCAAATATGTCCTACACTTATACAGTTAAGTATATATTTAGAAAGTACTGTTATTGTTATGTTAGAGAGATGGTAATAATACCTGTTTTATATGTATGTGTATACATTTATGTTTATACATTTATGTTTATACATGTATGTGTTCATGTATGTCTGTTTAAATGCATGAATCTGTCTGTATGGTCTTTATCATTTTAATGAAAAAAGACGTTAATAAAACAACCAACCAACCTTTAGAAAGTACATTCTATAGCATAGCGTCCCATAAAGTGTTTTTATCCCTTTACAATGAAAGTGTCTTCTATCTATAAATGAGGTCGTGCGTCCTATTACAGTGGATACTGTAAAACTAAACACAACGGTTCCACAATAAACAATATTGTGCACACTTCGACGTCTAACAAAAGTGGATGAACAGAACAATGCAATACTGTTACACTCAATTCGATGATTGTGTTTTTCTTTATCAGTATCCGATTCAGCCCCAATGCTGAATTCCTGATAAGGTGTAACTCAGATTCGTTTATTCACGCAACCCGTCCAAACAGCATACAAGTCACAAAGTCGACGTATGAAGTTTTCCACTTTTATTCAGCATACATCAACAACTGCATACAATCACTCAATCGTCTTTCCACTCTCAAGTTTACTTTCCAACTTACTATCAACAGCAATCTCTCTCTCTCTTCCCGAACAATTTCGAACCCAGTAGACTAAAATGACGCACTACAGCCAATCAATTAAAAGATCGTCATCACTGACTTACGTCATACATATTTCTTCTCCTTCCGCCATACTTCCATATTTATCCCGAAACTTCGATCGATAGTAAACAAGCGGGTCCAGAGAATTCTACAACAATGTCGACCAACAAAAATTATCAACGTTATACAAAGCCTCCTAACAACAATGCAAACTCAAATCAAAGGTAAATAAACTCCATCATTGAATACTTTGCAAAACGAAACGATTAGATCTATCGTGCGCGCTTCCGACGTACTACCATTCGCGTTTCAACGTAACAAATACGTAGCCTAGGCAGTCTGTTGGTTCCCAGTGAACAGATATTGATATTTCGAAGTGAACAGATATTGAGATTTACCAGGGAACAGATATTGAGATAAGAAATGAAGTACTCTCTGAGACCGTGTATGCAGGTCTTGTGCTTTCTGCAATACTAATAATAATAATGAAAGAAAGAAAGAAAGAAAGAAAGAAAGAAAGAAAGAAAGAAAGAAAGAAAGAAAGAAAGAAAGAAAGAAAGAAACAAGAAGAAGAAAAAGGAGGAGGAGGAGCATGAGGAGAAGAAGAAAAAGAAATAGGAGGAGGATAAGGAGGGGGAGGAGCAGGAAGAGGAGGAGTAGGACGAGAAGGACGACGACACCGAATAATAATAATAATAATGATAATAATAATAATAATAATAATAATAATAATAATAATAATAATAATAATAATAATAATAATAATAATAATAATAATAATAATGCAATTTAATTTAATTTAACGACTTTTAAGTAGCGCTTTTTCAACTCAAGAGCCGCTCAAGGCGCTTGCCGATACAGGATCAAACTCTCTTGCCGCCTTTGGGCGCATAGTCTAACACCCAGAGGTTTGAGCTCTGAGGGTGGTATATTTAAGTGCGTGGTCACCCTGTTAAGTTTGCTTTAGAATTATTGCGATGCTGTGGCTATATGAGTTTGATTTTTTTTGTTCCTTTCTCAGTTTATTGATGTTTTTTTTAATTTGCAAACCTAATGTTCCCGTATGACTCACTGTTATATATTTATAAACATGTGTGTATGTGCCTCATTGCGAAGTGTATTCCTTGTTCATTGTGTGTCGCTTGGCAATAAAATATCTGACTATGAATCTGTCAAGTCAAGTCAAAAGCGCTTTATTCCATAAAATCCCAAGGGGCACGTGGATACAACAAAAAGAACAAAAATAAACATAGAATAAATATGGAAATAATAAAATACAACATAAAATACATAAGTATTTATTACAAAAACAAAAGATAATCTTTCACACTCGCGTTCTAGAAGACACAAATTATAAACATTTGAAAAATACACATTCATTATTATCACACAACACAAGCATACTACATAAAAAGTATGTCCACACAATCTGATCACAAACCGCATGCACTCTCTTGCAAGATTGGGTGATAAAGAAGGGGAGGGGGGTACAAACTGGTATTGAATATTTAATTTGTCATTATTGATTAAAATCTGGAATATGTCATGGCAGAATAGGCAAACGTAACTGACAGCCCTAATTAGGCCTAAATAATAATTATGTTTTAAATATTAAAATAATAAAACTTTGATTTAAAGCCGAACTTTCTTTCTTTCTTTCTTTCTTTCTTTCTTTCTTTCTTTCTTTCTTTCTTTCTTCCTTGTCCTACAAATGTTGCCTATTTATTTATTAACTTACAACGTGTTTATTCCTGGGAAGCGTTTAGTCAGAGACCCTATTATATTTAATATTTCTTATTTATATAATGCTTATCCAGCTCAAGAGCTGCTTAAGGCGCTAACTGACAGAATCTAATTAAAGCCGCACCAAGCCCCCACCATTTGCTCTGCGATTGGCATGCAACTGCAACCGATGATGAAGGACACTGGTGTCACACAGTTAATCTCAGAGACACCTCTGCCAATCATTGTGACGTAAAGGGATCAAGGCAAAGCAAGTCAACATTGTCAGTTAGCCATCCAATTAGCCAGTAAACAAACAAATTAACCAACAATACATTAATCTAATTAATGGTTAAGATCGTCGCTCCATACTTTTCTACTGCATATAGCTAGCCTAATCTACAGAAAACTTACGGACTTAATCGAATTCGTTTGGGTTAAACTTTGGGTTAGCTAACCCTTACCCTAACTCCAACCCTAAATCTAATCCAGACCGTAATCCTGTATGTATATACGTACAATTAGTAGGACAGTCGCAAGAAGCATTCCTGTCGATGCCGAGGTTGTACAAGACAGCCGTTGCGTCTGGTGCATGAGCCCCTGCTCCATGGTTGCCGCCATAGTTGCCGAAAAAAGTCATGTGGATGGTGTCCCCTGCGCTGTAAAATGGCCGGTCCTGCTTGTTCACTACGATCCAGTTCAAGCCGTCGGCTGAGTGCGTGTAGGGTTGTCCCACTTGAATCTTAAAACAGTGACATCATCATCATCATCATCATCATCATCATCATCATCATCATCATCATCATCATCATCATCATCATCGTCGTCGTCGTCGTCGTCGTCATCATCATCCTCATCATCATCAACTTTAGCAGGAGAAGCAACAGCAGTATCATCCGGAGGGGTTTATTCGGGTAGTCTACTCCAGATGCATTCAATCTCAAATTTCCAAAATAAAAATCTAAATTTCCTTTCGTCTTCAAATAATATTTCGATCTTCTAGCTCAACACCTCAATACAGATAGATGAATGTTGGGGTGTTTGCTGTGCATGTATAGGTGCCGCCACTCATGCTGAGTGTGGACCGATTGTGTTGCTGAATCCAGTCCGATTGCTATCGGATGACGTCATTCGTCCGATCCCGATCGGCTCGGAATCTTGTGATTAGATCCTCAGCTGCCAAAATCACCGCCGATTCTGAGATTCAACCAATCAGAATGCGTCTCGCGAGTTCGTGATTTCAGTATCAACATGGCAGCAGAAACGACTCTCCTGCCCAACTACGTTGCCGATGTTTGAATTTTCTCTTCCGAATAATGATGCAAAACTGCTGCTAATGCAAGTAAATGGTCATCATTGTCAAAACAGGGATCTGTGAGCGACCGTAACATAGCGATTCAAGCGGGTCGGCTTGATCGGGAACTTGTGCCAATGCTCACGGTTTTGCAATCCGACCCGATTACACTCCGAATAGGAAATTGCTCTAGAACCGGCCTCAAAACCGGTAGACCTATGTATGGTGGCGCCTTTATAGTGTGTAACATGCAAGCGTGCAGGCTGGTTACTGATCGCCGCTCTTTGAGTCTGATTTAGGAGAAAAGCGTGTAATTTGATTCTTGTAGTTATAGCAGTAGTAATAGTAGTCGTCGTATGCCTTTTTGTAGTAGTATCAGCAGCAGTAGTAGTAGCAGCAGCAGCAGCAGCAACAGCAGCAGCATCAGTAGTAGTAGTGGTGGTAGCAGTAGTAGTAGTATGCCTAGTAGGAGTATAGTAGGAGGAGGAGGAGGAATAGATTTAGCGAACGAGACGACACTAGGACAATGACAACAATGGCGACCTGTACTCACATCCATCTGGCTCACGGGTTTGGAGAATGTGATGTTAGCCATCCACCCTTCAACAGGCTCTGTGACGGTGAAGGCAAACTCACCCTGGAACCTGTCACCCCAGTCCTGAGTAATGGTGAGCGTCCCTGGCACTCCTCCCTGTCCAACTACCACAGGTGCCACTGTAAGACAGCATCAAGATAATAATAATAATAATAATAATAATAATAATAATAATAATAATAATAATAATAATAATAATAATAATAATAATAATAATAACAATAATGGATGCTATTCGCGCCCAATTCCTCTATCAGGCTCAAAGAGCGGCGATTTGTAACCAATATATACGTTCACATATGTTACACACACCTATATACACAACAAACACACATTCATCACTCAAACATGTGGTGTAAAGGAACGTCGCTATTAGAAGACAGAAATGACATCGATTTTTTTTTTTTTGAAAAATTAGATAGATGCATCCAATACCGTTATCAAAGAGATGGGGTTGGGGAAAACCGGCGTACCCAAAGAAATCGAAGGAAAAGTACTTGCTCAACAAATCCAACGGAACAACACAGGGCCAAACAGAAAGACTTTATTTTAATATACACAGAATGTAAATTTATATCGTTTTATTTCCCCTTTCCATGCACTTTTAGTTGCTGCTGAAGGTTTTTAAATGGACAAAGACCTGGCTTCAAGAGTTGGCGGCTAGTGCAATCAAAGATAGTCGGTGGTGCAATGGCGTCATGCTCAATGTCGACTTTGAACGTCTTTTCCATGTTCTTTTTAAAGCCTTGCTGCTTCAACCAACTTGGCTTTCTTTTGGAGCTATATCGTTCTGTGTCCTTTTCGCATAAACTGCTTTCTTTTGTGCCTTCTGTTTTTGTTTGGCTCCCTTCGGAGTTGAACTTTCGTCTACCATTTACCTTGTGGCATTTCCCTTCTTTCGTCTTGCTCCACACTGAAAGACTTACATTAAATTGCTCCAAAACATTTTTTTAAGCATGGCCATTGCGGCATGGCGAAGATCCCAGAAACCAGAACTCACTAGAAACTGAATGTCTCTGAGATATTAGATTGAATGTGTCTCTTTATTGTCTATTACAACCTAACATAGAAGCTACCTGTACTAAATTACTTGTCCCGTGAGGAGGTGGGGTTTAACTATATTTATGATTTAAAGAAAACAGTGTTATCATAGCTGCACGTCAAAGAACTCAAAAAAATGAACTCACGTGTGCCGGGAGGGAGTGTGGTTTGACCTGGGGCCAAGGACGCATGCGGATTGGTGTGAACCACGGCGTGGGTAGCTGCAACACAGACAACAATTTTAAATTATTTAAAGTGAGATTGAAGCTTCGTTTTCTTTCAAGCGTTTACACTCGTTAGTATCTTATAGAGCTCATTAGTCCACATCTTTGGTTTAAAATCTTTCCCATAAGATAATAATGTTAAAAAAATAATGAAACACATTTTGTAGCTTCTTTCTGGCCATTGCGAAGTACGACGGAAATGACAGCGGAAACACTCGACGGCTGTACTGACATCATGGCGGTTGAGTTAGCTGAAGCATAGGTCCTGTGTTGCATCACCTACGTAGCGTGCGGGTGAGGTTATAGAAAGTGAATCAACTCCTTCAAGTAACAAACTCCAATTTTGCATTTGATGATGATGATGATGATGATGATGATGATGATGATGATGATGATGATGATGATGATGATGATGATGATGATGATGATGATGATGGACTTACTGTGAACAACGGAGCCTCCGCCCGTCACCCCTTCAAGGGTTGCAGTAATGGTAGGAGCCACGTCTTTGCCGTTCACTAAAAGAATATAAAGACATTTTTATCTAAACTATTAGTTTTATATGCAGGATCGGCTTTAGCTTTATTGCTGTTGTAACAATCTTAGACAGCCAGGTAGATGTAAATTTATATGACATTTTTGACATGTCGGTGCTCCCAAGCAGAACCTCTCTCTTTCCTCCCCCCTCTCTCTCTCTCTCTCTCTCTCTCTCTCTCTCTCTCTCTCTCTCTCTCTCTCTCTCTCCCTTCCCCTGTACTTTAATTATAACTAGTTATGCTGTTAGAGTTCTATATCTCTCACATTCAGCGCCTATGACCAAGAGAAAAAGCTACATGTGTCTGCATGAGAAAGGACCACATTCTAATTTCTTGTGTCACTAACTACCAATAAAATCATAATAACCATTGTCTTCAAGTCCTAACAAAGCTTGTCATACTGACCATGGCCCTGGAAGCCCTGACACAGCCGGTCCCCCACATGCTCCACGCCATTCCATTGATTGTTGGTCAGTGTCCATTCAGTCTTGTCGGCACCAGCGTGAGCTTGGGCCGTGAATGCCTGTACAACACTTTTTTTTTAAAATTTGTTGTTTTATTTTAGATAATTTTGTTTTTTCGTCGGTGTGAGCGAAATTCGGGTTGTCCTCTCAGCAAAAGCGCAGGAGCCTCGGACCAGCGCCATCCAGGACGAGGGGTCGAATAGGTCGTAGTGCTTGTTGGGTATGTTTTTGTTTCTTGTAATCGCCCGTCTAGGACGTTCTGAGAGTTGGATCTTAAAACGTCCGGGAGATAGAAAGCATGCGCTCACAGGCTAACTAGACTTCAGTTTATTCGCTCATTCGAAAGAGTGCTTGTAAGGCTTCACGTTTAAAGAAGAAGAAGAAGAAGAAGAAGAAGAAGAAGAAGAAGAAGAAGAAGAAGAAGAAGAAGAAGAAGAAGAAGAAGAAGAAGAGGAAAGAAAGAAAGAAAGAAAGAAAGAAAGAAAAAATAAAGCAAGGAAGAAGAAGAAGAAGAAGAAGAAGAAGAAGAAGAAGAAGAAGAAGAAGAAGAAGAAGAAGAAGAAGAAGAAGAAGAAGAAGAAGAAGAAGAAGAAGAAGAAGAAGAAGAAGAAGAAGAAGAATTAGTTAGTTAACTAATCATTGTTTAGTAGGCCCAAGGGACTACAAGGAGCGAAATCAGGACCGACGAAGCGGAATCAGGACCGACGACGACGACGACGAAGAAGAAGAAGAAGAAGAAGAAGAAGAAGAAGAAGAAGAAGAAGAAGAAGAAGAAGAAGAAGAAGAAGATGATGATGATGATGATGATGATGATGATGATGATGATGATGATGATGATGATGATGATGATGATGATGAAGAAACAGGAGGTGGAAGAGAAATTCTGAACGCACTAGTAGCGACAAACACATCATCATCATCATCATCATCATCATCATCATCATCATCATCATCATCATCATCATCATCATCATCATTATCATCATCAACATCATCATCATTAACCACAACAACATCTACAGCAACAACACAACTACTACATCAGCTACCAACCCCAATCACCCCCACCACTACCACCACATCAACAACAAAAAAAATTGAATATTCTACTTACTTCTAAAGAGTCAATAGCCTGGCTGAAATGCATGGTGATTGTCCAACTGGTCATCTCTTTATCGATGTCAAAACACACATTTCCCTGAAAACCTCCTCCCCAGTGGCTGTCGACAGGCACAGTGACGTCACAGACCACGTCGCGCGACGTCATCGCCCACGTCATCAAAAGGGCCGCTAGCAACTTCATCCTAAATGGTTGAGATGCATACGAATTATTGCAAATTCTTTCGTATAATCTGGCCTTCTATAAATCTAATATTTTGTTCTTTAAAGGCATACTCAACGCGCAAATGCAAAGTCTAAAGATAACGTTTATGGTAGTTTTAATTCCAAATACAATGGTGATGATACTTAATGTCTGAGGTCATAAAAAAAAGTAAAAACCAACCTTTTTACACTTCATAGTATTATTGCAGAAGATAGTTAGCTATTCATTGCTTACAGGTCCAGCGGATTGCAAAGAGATGAATCAGGACCACAAAATCAAGACCATAACTTGCTTGAAAGATGACCCACCCCTGATCCGCATAAAAGATCTGCTGAAACAACCCCAGTGGTAACACTGAAGACACTCCACCTACCGGTCCCTGTACAATAAAGGCATACCACGCAGGGGACGCTGAGGCTATACTCTAATTTATCGAACCCCCGTTTAAAAACACATACATATAAGCACCGGTCAAAGAAAAAGCTGTGGGTCACACCTGAAGTTTTGGAACTGTGTGATTAACAAAGAGAGATGAAAAAGAAAAAGAACACCTCACAGGGAGCTGATGCCTATCGAAAAATCAACAATGACATTCGAAAAGGCATGCGCACCTCAAAGAATAACTGGGCAGAAGATCAATGCCAGGAAATAGAGAACAGTCTGAACAAGAACAACAGCAAGAAGGCCTACCAGACTGTGAAGCGGCTTACAAGTGTTAAACAGTCCAAGGTCTCCACAATCCAAAGCAAGTCTGGCATATGCCTTACAGAAGAACAAGAAATCTTGGACAGGTGGACAGAGTACTGCTCTGACCTTTACAACCACACACCAAATGGAGACCCATCAGTTCTAGCATGTCCTGAGAACATAGAAGAATAAATCCTACCAATTCTCCGAGAAGAAGTTGAGGCAGCAGTGCAATCGCTGAAGAAAAGGAAGTCAGCGGGAGTGGATAACGTACCCGCGGAACTGCTTCAAGCAGGAGGAGAAGCGATGATTGACGCACTCACCATTATCTGTAACAAGATCTGGCAGAGTGGGGAGTGGCCTACATCATGGACCCAGTCGCTTGTCATCACTCTTCCCAAAAATGGTAACCTTCAGGAATGTAGAAATTACCGCACCATCAGCCATTCTAGCAAGGTCCTCCATAAACTATTACTCAACAGGTTGAAACCCAAAGCTGAACAAATCATAGCTGAAGATCAAGCAGGTTTCAGGGCAGGGCGAAGTACCACTGAACAGATTTTCGGCCTCAGAGGGGTCTGCGAGAGGTTCCTACAGCACCGACGGCATCTGTATCATGTGTTCGTGGACTTCAGGAGGGCGTTTGACCGAGTCTGGCATGCCGCTCTGTAGGCGGCCTTGGGAGTGTACAACAGAGAGTTGTTAGGGTCATCGGAGGCCTGTGTGGCAGGGCTACCAGTGCAGTCCTCCACAACGGCGCCGTCGGAAGGCTGGTTCGGGGCGGCGGTCGGTGTGCGTCAGGGATGTCTGCTCTCTCCGGCACTCTTCGGCGTCTTCCTGGGGCGCATCAAGTCGAATGCCCTTGCGGATCACGAGGGCACAGTCGGCGTGGAGGGGTGGAGCGGTCTCCGGCCTTCGTTTTGCGGATGAAGTTGATGGATTGGCTGGAGAGGAGCGGGGCTTGGACAGCTGGTGTGGAGGCTTGGCGCCGCCTCCGGAGCCTGTGGAATGGAGATGAGTGCAGAGGGGACCAGGGTGATGACCGGCGGCACCGGTGGCGTCGACGCGGACATCGCGGTCCGGGACCGGTCCCTCGGCTCGGTGTGTGACTTCAGGTGTTTAGGAGCCATTGTGTAAGACGGTGGATCCCGACGGGGGGTCCTCTCCGGGATAGAACGGGCGGCTGCTGCCCTGGCGGGGTTGAGGCCAGTTTGGAAAGACAGGTCCGTCAGCCTGCATTCCGGGGTGGGACTGCTGCGCTCCCTTGTCGTCTCCATCTTCCTAAGCGCTTGCGAGACATGGACCCTCGCGACAGATCTGCGGCGAAGAATACGAGGCGTGGAGATGGGGTGCTGCAAAGGACTTCTGGGCATTTCCTGTGCCCGGCGCGTCACCGGCGGCGAGGTCCGACGGGTAATCACGCAGGCCATTGGACAACACGGTGACCTGCTCACAGTGGTGGGGGGACGGAGACTCCTATGGTGTGGCCTAGTCGCCGGATCATCGGGTCTTGCGGGGACCATTCTGCAAGGCACGGTGCAGGGAGGTAGAGGAGGAGGGAGACCGAAAGAGAGGTGGGAGGACGGCATTCGAGATTGGACTGGTTTGACACTGAGCGAAGCCATCAGGGTTGCTGGGGACGGGGAGGGATGGAGTGCGCTGGTTAAACGATCATCTGTGGTGCCCCTACGACCTCCGAGTTACGGGATAGGATAGGATAGGATAGGATAGGTTAAGACATATAAAATGCCTACATTGCTAAATAATATCATAGGAAACCCTAGTGACCATTGGCAGAAAGGGTCCAATATTCCTAAGCTAATACTACAACAGACCTCACACACAAATGACGAGTTTTGTCCCGGAAGAATTTTTCAAAAAAAAAAAAAAAAAGGTAGGTGACTGGTCTAGCGAAGAAGAAGATATATAGTAGATTGATAGAACAGAGTAGGAATGAGAAAGAACAAATGAGAAAGACAGCGACAGTGGGAATTTAAAGCACTAAATTTTCAGAAAGTGGGGATACTATTTATACAGAAACCCCCAGCACCTCCACGGAGGAGGGGTTGGGGGATGTCACAGAAGATAGCCACATTATTGTGGTAGCCACATTATTGAGGTGAGATTTATCAAATAAGCGTGTACGCTGCATAAAAACAAACAAAACAAAACAAAACGAAACATTGCAAGTCCCTTTCTAAGGCCACCTCGCGAGTTTCCGTAGAAAGTACTTAATACAGTTATTGCGCGGCACCCGATACAACATCCCGAGAACCAGTTACCTATAGATAGATAGATAGATAGATAGATAGATAGATAGATAGATAGATAGATAGATAGATAGATAGATAGATAGATAGATAGATAGATAGATAGATAGATAGATAGATAGATAGATAGATAGATAGATAGATAGATAGATAGATAGATAGATAGATAGATAGATAGATAGATAGATAGATAGATAGATAGATAGATAGATAGATAGATAGATAGATAGATAGATAGATAGATAGATAGATAGATAGATAGATAGATAGATAGATAGATAGATAGATAGATAGATAGATAGATAGATAGATAGATAGATAGATAGATAGATAGATAGATAGAGGTATTTCAATGGAGATAATTAAGTCATCCAGTGCCTGAAGTAGACGACTTTTTGAATGGTAGGACAGGATGATTCAATTTCCGCAAGTACTGGACCAAAAAAAAAAGAATATATAAGAAAAAATAATGATCTCTTTGAGGGAATTCGACATTTTATACGTTTTTGCACCATACGAAACTTGACCTTAGACGCACTTTCATTAGAAATTTAAATTATGAAAACATCTAGTGGGGGAATGGGGGAGGAGTGGAACCTTCCTGTAATTTAGATCTTCATTCTTTGAAAGGACTTCTTTAACAACACAATCATACCAAACCTTGTTGGTCTGCAAAGACAAATCTGAACACATCATCTCAAATGGAATTAAATGGAAATCATAAACAAATAAGCATCCATACCTTGTTTGTTTATGTCAAACTCCTCTCTGAGTACTAAAACAAATGCCTACTTCACTGCAAATTTAAAATTCTCGGTATACTGCTGTCCTGTCCAACAGGCAAAGAATGATAATATTTATAAGGTCTAAAACGTCCTACAATTTAACCTATCTTAATCTCGAAATACTCGTCAATGCACTGGCTGTCCTTTCGTAGGTAAGAAAGCTCGCAGAGCATCAATGACCTCAGTTTTCATAGAACTGGAACAAAAACAAAATACATGTTGTCTTGCGCACGTAACACTCTTTACTCCTTTGGATTAGAGCATTGAAAAAAAAATAATAAAATATATAAAGTGTCCAAACTAAACCGGTCTAGTTAGTACTGTGCAGGCACGCATTCCGTCGCACGGATTTTAAAGAGCCTGACGCTCCTGTCCAAGACGGGTGAGTACCAAAAACACAAAAACACCCATCAAGCATTTTGTAGGTCCTTTCTCCATGGTCGCCTGTAGCCATGATGGTGCTAAGCTGTATGGGGCGTCAGACGGAGCGCCTAACACAGCGAATGGGCGCTTCGGGCGGCTTGAGTTAGATTCTGCCTTGAGCAGCTCTTTAAGCTGGAAAAGCGCTATATATAAATTGAACAATTAGCAGAGTCTCAAATGGAAGCAACATGCATACTGTGATCTGAGACAGCAATTTTATAAAGCTATATTGTAGGAGTACACATTGTTCCGTTACCTTTTGAGTGATTCGATTCACCACGCATTAATTAACATGGGCTGTTTCCCCAAATGCAGTAATCCACTGGCAGGGTCGCTGATATTCAGTATTAGAATTTGCCCTTTAAACAAGGGTCTGAATGTAGCGACGTTTTAAGAGTTTAAATCCCAAGTAGATCAGGTCACAATGCCAATTTGGGATATTCAGTGCAGTGTCTACAAGATTTTATCAAAATCACTGTTCTAGTCTAAATCATGGAATTATTTTATTTCTGGGTATTCCGTATTCCTCCCTTCCTTCAATAATAGTATTACTGGATTCAGTCTGAATCTAAAAAATTTTCAAAAATAAAATGTTAATGTTGATTCGGACATTTTACGGCTATATATTTTATATAGCATTAGCTAGACAGAGAGAAAGTTTACCACTAGCAAAATTGAAAGCAGTAGTTTATACAATTGTAGTTATACAGATCAAAGTCAGTTGTTAATTAAAGATTAGAATGTCAAACAAGCTTTTGTTAAATTTTTAAAAAACAGAAAAAAAGATTATTTTATGCCATGTGTTTTTAAACACAATGCGTTTTGTCTCCTTTTAATCCAATAATTACAATACATTTTAAAGAAAAGTCGCTTTTGCTCTAAAATTATAAAATTATATTTGAATGCCAAAGGCCCGTACATGCTGATGAAAGAAGCGTATACGTGTTGAACGGGGACGAATATTTTATCTGAATATAACGGATATGATGTAATGTTTTCTTTGGGGGGGGAGGGGGGAAGGTAGGTGTGGGGGAGGGTTAGAGAGGGGGAGGCATTTTTCTTTCAAAATAGGCCTATTTTATTTCTTGTGCACCAGGTGACATGATACCTAGTTTTTCTTCACTTGTCCGCATTAAATTATATGGTACATAGGCCTACTGCCGATCATGGCAATGCAATCTTGTCCTGAGAACGGACAGTGATTGACCCAACGAAAGGCCCGCTCTATATCTTTCTCATTCAATTGCTCACTCTCACTATGTTTTCTTTCTTTCTTTACCTCATGTTATTTATTGTGTCGTTGTTGGTTGCTTTGCTACCTTTTTTCAGTTTTCCTCCATGATTATGTACTTTAAATGCTCTATAAGAGCATTTATATATTCTTTTAAATATTCCTATAAATAATGGATGACATATACGTCTTGTTTGAAGTATAGGTTTTATGTTTGATACATACATTGTTTTAAAATCCACATGGCCGGCTCATATATAAGCCTGCTTGTTGCCGACTCTAGTCAGTTATTATTAGCACATTACATGTATTAATTTTACCTTAAATAAAACCCTATTTAAATCAACTTACTGATATGGTATCATCTTAGTTGCGAATTGGCTGATTACACCACTCAGTTAACAACAACAACAACAAACATATATGATAGAAAACAAGACAATGACCAATTTACTAATATATATGGCCGTCCAGAACTGACTTAAAATTCAGTTGCGAGATCAATGTCGAGCAGTTAGAAATACTTTGTTGCTGGAATTCCTGTTGGAAAGAAATGATTTAAACGTTTGGTTTCAAGTCTTTGCTTGGGTGAGTTTATAGTGAATTTATTTCCAGTAAATGGTAATTGACAAAGTGCTGTACAGTCTGAGACTCAAGCACAAAACAAACAACAGCTGTGAACGGTAACTTTCGGCAGGTCTAAAATTAATTTTATAAGAAACAATATTACCGTGGTTGTTTTTTTTTTTTAAACTGAAGGTAATTGATGATCTATTAATCGTAATATCCAGTAAACAATTGACCTAATATATGGAAACTGAACGCTTTCTATGTGAGAGAAAATTCGTCTCGTTTAGCTTGGTGGCATTTGAACTGTTGCTTTACTTTTTTAGTTTTGGTTTGCGTAAAGTTGGAAAACAATTAGGCCTACCATTCCATTTCTGAGTTCCTGAATGAACTCGCTAGCATGCAACATTTAATATAAGTCTTTATTTTGTTTATATGGCTCGTCTAAATTCTTAAAAACACAAAACATTTTTTTTCTGTAGAAGTTCCAAAACTACCACAAACTTTGTCAATTCATAAATCGATCATAACTACACAATTTTGTACATTTACAAGAGATATCAAACAACAACTCCATTGATTTTATAATAAAAAATGATGTTAATTTCGACATACAATGTTGATTTTTCTAAACAACTGGAAACTGGATGAGTTAAAAATCCAGGTCGACATGGGTATACTTTTGAGACATAAACACCGGTGATAGTCTTTAAACTGTGTATGCAATTAAAGTGTACAGTTGCCTTATCGAGTGACCTCATCGCGCGTGGTGACGTAGACCTATTATTTGGGCTGGTAGCACCGGCTGCACTTGGGTTGGCCCACATCTAGCAAGAAGTCTGCCAGCACTGGGGCCAAAGCTGAGGGGATTTTAATTCCCGGAGGCAGGTCTCGTATTTGTTAGGCCAGACTTGTGTGCGTTATGGGTTGATTATAAACACAGGGGCCATTATCCAAGTAGAATGCATCCTCGATAGCATAGCAGATCTTATTAATCTATTGTTACAAACTATTGCTGCCGCTGTGCTATCGAAAATCCACGACCTTTTTGCTAACGAGGATCCATGCCACTTAAATAATGCCCCTGTGATTATAAATGCCACTATAGGAAGAACACATTCGGTAGTGAATACTCCTGCTGGTATTCACAGAAATATTGAGAAAACGGGAGATAATTATTTTAAAATAAAAAAAGAAGGAAAGAAAGAAGAAGAAGAGGGAACAAAATAATCCGTCTGGAAAGACCATAACCAAAATAATATACAATTCTGAAAAGCAACCTTGCCATGTTATTTCATAGTATTTTCAGACAATGGGTCCCGACAGGAAGTCCTCTCCAGGATCGCACAAACAACTGCTGCCCTGACAAGGTTGAAGCCCATTTGGAAAGACAGCTGGACCATCAGTCTACATTCCAAAGTAAGACTGCTGCGCTCCCTTGTCATCTCCATCTTCCTATATGCTTGCGAAGCATGGACCCTCACAGCAGATCTCCAACGAAGAATACAAAGCATGGAGATGAGGTGCTACAGAAGACTTCTGGGCATTTCCTATACCCAACACATCACCAACGACGAAGTCCGACAGACCATCACACAAGCCATTGGACAACACGATGACCTGCTCACAGTGGTGAAGAAACGGAAACTCCGATGGTATGGCCACGTCACCAGATCATCAGGCCTTGCAAAGACTATTCTGCAAGGCACAATGCAAGGAGGTAGAAGAAGAGGGAGACCGAAAAAGAGGTTGGAGGACAACATTCGAGAATGGACTGGTTTGACACTGAGTGATGCCATCAGGGCTGCTGAGGACAGAAAAAGATGGAGTATGCTGGTTAAACGATCATCTGTGGTGCCCCTACGACCTCCGGGTTACGGGACAGGATAGGATAGGATAGGATTTTCGGTCTTTAGATATGGCTGACACGGGAGAGCACTCTTCTGTTTGGACAAAGGTCAGGAAGTAGAACGAAAGTAGGACTTCAACACCATTAATTTGTCAACATTATATTGAGTTTGAATGATTGTTTACCATTGTGTTAAGTCATTGTTTGATTGATGGCTTGGACTCCAAATTACAATAAATAAGCGTCCTCTTGCTGTAATGTTTTGTTTCTGATAGCCTATACTGGGTAGTGTGGGATCACTGTTATTTCATAATAGCGTGAAACGGACTATCACTCTATGGAAATTATTATAGTAGGCTTAGTCATTTTAAATTTATATTTATAAACGAAAGAAACAAATGGTTTGGACAATTTCATTTTAAACAAAGCTGCGTGTTTGTAAAAGGATCCACAATAATATGGCGGTATGTAATAACTAATATTAATGAATCTCTCTCTCTCTCTCTCTCTCTCTCTCTCTCTCTCTCTCTCTCTCTCTCTCTCTCTCACAATGAATCTCCCTCCCTCCCTCACTCCCTGTTTACACTCAAATTTTCAAGATCTTTTGGGTTTATTCAGCCAGTTCAGATTTTATACCATAGTAACATGTTGACAATCTTCTTTTTTGCTCCTTTTTAAAAAAAAAATTATGTATAATTAATTGTTCCAAGTGTCACACTATTTATGCAAACAATGAGGTATGCAGGTACAATTTTTTTAATAGTTAAATTTTTTTTTAATGATAAACAGAGACACCAAAAAGCTTTGAGACTTTAACTGGTCCTTAAGAACTGAGAGAGATAGAATGTGATTGTGAATCTGTAAACTTTTGCTAGCGCAACCTTAATACATGCTTCTTTGTCTAAAATTTTGTTTGTTACAATACTTGCAAATATATAGTGTATGTTTGTACTATTACATGTGCCAAAGCCCTTTATAAGAACAATTCTTCAGTGCTGTTCACTCTTCGATTTAAAATAATAATAATTATTCATACTTTACTATTTTAATTGGGGGCTAAAACTTCAAGTTTACCAAAAGACACAACTTTAAGAAAAAAAACAAACTCTGACCCCAGTGCCTTATCTTATGCAAAATAGAAGACAGAATATATTATGTGGCCAATTACTGAAATGGACAACAAAGAAAGCAGAAACTGAAATGATATGATACACGGTACATATGAGCTAGGCAACATGACAGATAGCTAATAAATAAACAAAAAATCTACAAGCAGCCACTGCACGTGCAGCGCCCCACTCCCCCTTCCTCTTCTTCACTCCTCCCCCCCCCACGCCCAACCCCCCACACACACCATGCACTTTTCACTCATGTGTGCATGAAGTTGAGTGAAAAGTGCATGGTGTGTGGGGGGTTGGGTGGGGGGGAGGGAGGAGTGACGAAGAGGAAGGGGGAGTGGGGCGCTGCGCGTGCAGTGACTGCTTGTAGATTTTTTGTTTATTTATTAGCTTATCTGTCATGTTGCCTCATATGTACGGTGTATCATATCATTTCAGTTTCTTGAGGCTGTAATATAACATGCCTATTCTGTGAAGTTTTATTTAAAACTTCACAGAATAGGCATGTTAAATTTCAGCCTCAATTTGCAAAGTGACGATTGACTGTGACCTCTTTCATAGCAACACTACCTAGGGTTAGTGATCTGCCTCATGTGCCATCCTATTTGCGCATTTGCTCTATCACAAAGGTCAAGGTCACTGGAGTAATTTTGTTGCTAAATAGGTTTTTGTGCAATATTTTAAAAACAACTTAAGCGATTTTGTTAAGTTTGGTATACAGGTACTGAGTTCAGATCATAGGTCATCCTTCAGTGGCAGTTTATTTGTTGGTCAGTGGGTCATTCAGTCGGTCCATCGCTATGAATGTCACTTTTTTTGTTCCAAACACACTTTTTGCTTTATCCCAACAATAACTGAACCAAAATTCATAATTTTTAACTTGTGTATACTTTATCTACTGCTAAGAACAAAACTGCCAAGAAAAACATGAACACTTTTTAACATGCTTATTTTTCTGATTTGTGTGTGAATGTCTGCAAATACATTTGAATGGCTTGCTATCTTGGTTTTTAAAAATTATTCTAGTTTTGCTATTGTTTGTATGCTTTTCTGTTTTAGGAGCAGCAAGGTAGAAGATCAACAGCATCAGCAGAAACAGCAGGGTTATTAGCAGCCACAGTAGGAGCATCGCACTACGATGCTGAACATGAAGCCTCATTGTCATCAACTGCAGCGCCACCACCCAGGTATGAAACGCTGCATGCAACTCCAGAGATGAAGGCATCTATTGAAGAAAAGGTAAACCATGATGATTATTAACCACAGATTTGCAGATACGAAGCTAATGAAGTTGTGAAGAATGAGGTTTAATGTCCGATTTGCATGAGCATTACAGACGAATCATCACGTCGCCACCTTTATGATATGTAATTAACTGATATGCCATATGGGACAGATTTTCAATGGCATAAGAAGACGCCTGGATGGATGAAGTCCTCAGAAAAAGCATCTTCATGCAAAACCAAGTATCCTCAAAATGGCTGACAGGAAACAGAAATGGGAAGGAACCTAACTTTCTGAAAGAGAATTAGTAGTAGCAGAGATTTTACGGGGTGCCAACATTTAAACACACGACAGATAATCACGCGACCCTTAAACACCGACACTTAATCACGCATCGGATAAACACAGGTACAGATAATCACACGACAGATAAACATATGGACAAATAATCACAGCGACAGATTAACAACACAAGAATGTTAACCGCACAACATATAATCATAACGAAATAACATTTAAAATTCACAACATTTTAGAGATTCAGAAGCAGTAAAGCATAAAGGTATAAAAACAATGGCCAACAGAAAGACGAGCAAGTGATGTTGGGATGTTGCCTTGATGAATATGCTCTTGATCTTTGTTGCTGACGATTCAATCTCCTAATGTCTTCAACTGAGCATTATACTTGTAAAGTTCTGTGATACATTTTACAACACCAATATATTTTTCCATTCTTATTTTCACACACTTTAACATACTCAGTTGTATTTTACTGTTGGAGGCCCCTTTGTGGAAACATCAAAAGTAGCAGAATTTGTGTGTGTCGCCATATCAACCATTAACTAGAAAACCAATATCTTTCCAGTTGAAATCTTTAATTGTGAACTCTACTAACTACTAGGTTTCTTTGAACTATCCTCACTTTCCAACTATGAAGTGCAATACAAACGATACAAAATTAAATACTATTTATCAAGTTTTACATGTTGTGATTATGCATCATGTGTTTACATTTCTTGTGCTAATCTGTCGCTGTGGTTAACTATCCATATGTTTATTTGTAGTGTGATTATCTGTGCATGTGTTTATCTGGTTAAGTGCCTGTGTTTAAGGGCTGCGCTATTATCTGTCGTGTGTTTAAATGTCATGTAACCAGATTTTATAAGAGATCAAGATGGGCCACTGATGCCTTTTCTTGACATCATTTTTGGAGCTTGTCAGGGGAGTGACTTTCCCTGGCTGCTACATGATTAATTACATGGCGTCCAAGAAGAAAAAATTGCGCTAGGGTGGGGGAACATTGTAGTGCAAACAATGTCACATCTTCCATTATAATTTTGACTGCAAAAGAAAGTCATTTCATTGGTTTCCAAAGGAAAAACCAAGGTAAATCCTGGTGATTTTTCTTCTCAAAATCCAGTGATAACAAGCTTTTTGGCACAGTTTATGAACGTGCCTAGAACGAGAAATTCAGTGCAAAGTAGAGTCATCGATGATTATGAGGTATCACAGGCCTGTTGCCGATTCCAATGTTCTTGATGGTCTGGTCATTGAAGAATCTCTAAAACTGTTCTTTTTGATCAGGCCTATTCCAAAATCCCTGAATAAACAGGCTACACATCTTTTGATCAGATCTAAACTGGTACAGACGCAGTACAGATCTAACTGATAAGATTTCTCAGGAAAAACAATTGAAATGGAATAGAAACTACTTCATTACATGAATGTTTTGCAGTTTATGGCTACATTTTGTAAGCATAATTATGGTATATTGTATAGGTTTGCAATGAGCTATTAAAATTCAGTCGAATTTTCAATCGAGAGCAGACATGTTTTGTAATATGAGACATAAAGCATGTAGAAAAACAATCCATGGGTTTATGTGTTTTTAAATTGTTTTGTGTGTAATTGTTTAATGTTTATTCATTCTGTGGGAAGTATAGTGTTATCCAAATTACTTTTTCAGGTTCACAGTATGGAAACAGTTTTGCAGGCAAAAAGACTGAGAAGAAGAAGATAACTGTGGGGGAACTGGATTTCTGTGATAAATAGGGATTGCTTTCCTAAAGAAACATTAAATACATAGAAATTGTCTGAGGAGACAATTTTGAAATGATGGTTACAAACTTATTTTTCACTTAAAACTCAGCACCTCCAAACTACACACCAAGTTGCACCAGAATCTGATCAGTAGTTTTGGAGAAAACTTATGATCAAATTGCACTGTGTATAACTATAAGGGCTGAAAGAAGGGGGATCATGGAGTCAGGAAGGATAATCCATGTCATCGACCACATATGACATAAGAATGAGTGTCCCATCTCCCCTTAAAAAATCTCTGGTAATAGTAGCAGGAGTACTAGTAGTAGTTAGGGACAGTTTTATAGGCTGTGAAGCCTATCCTGCGTTTCATCTTTAATAAATGTTAAATGATTTGGGGCTGGTATGCATGCAATGCATGATTTGGGTCTGGTATGCATGTAGTGCAGTCTTAGTAGTAGTTTGGAACAAGGTTTCAGGAAAGAACTTGATTGGTGAGTTTAAACCAGGGAGATGAGGGAGGAAAGGTTTGTGTAATTTACAGTTAAAAGACTTGCCTGAAGAGGTGGGAAGGGAGTTTAATGATAGCACCATGGATATAATCCTTTTTTTTAATGTGGATACTGTTTCCCTACAAACTACTGTGGTCTCGTCAGTTTAAAATTGAATGTATGTCCTGTTTGCGTGCAGGAAAAAAGACTGTCGATGCTGAGAAAAGGAATGAGGCTGGAAGCGGTAGATAGGAGATACCCTGACTTGATATGCGTGGCCACAGTAGGTAAGTTCACAGCAGTTCATGTGGCCCTAGACGCCAGTCTAGCATACCCTAACATCCCCCTGATATTCTGGCAGTTAGTACTCTCTTTCTTCCAGGAGCATACAGTGGTTTTTTTTCTTTTCGTTTTCGTTTTGTTGAGACTCTTTGTGAAATATGGGAATATTTTTCATTCTGGCATTTTGTTTCAGCCGACATAGTGCCATCAAGGATTGGCAGTGGAGGTCCTATACTCATCCATTTTGACGGTTGGGGAAATAACTACGACTACTGGGCAGAAACCGATAGCAACGACCTTCATCCCATAGGCTACATGCAAAGACTCGGCAACAAGCAACGAGGCAGAAAGGAACTACAGGCACCTCATGGTAAAACATTACGGTATTTTGTTTATTTGTTTGACCATTGTTGTCAAAAACTGGGCAGAAATCTTCAAACTCCTCTGTTTCCAAAATAGAATCAACACATGACCACATCAAACCGTAATAGCTTGAGGCAGGGGTTAAGATCCATGCCTATGCTCATCCAATGCATAGTTATAGACTACAGAAAATGTACAGAAAGAAATCTAGTTCGTCAGTGTTATAATATGCATTTACTAACTCTAGAACTACCCCTAACCCAAATCCTAGCCCTAACCCAAGCCCTAAACCTAATCCTGGCCTTAATCTAATAATTTAATTCTAATCCTAACGCTAACGTTCACATAACTTTAGCACACTTCTTATGTTATGTAATTATTCATGGAGTGCTTGGACTTATGACAGGCATTAGTTATTGGTCAAATAAATCAAAGACATTCAAACTTGAGAAGCCTCAGGAATAAAATGTAAGAATGTGTTATGCATACGCAAACCAATTCTGTCGTCCACGCATTCTCAAATATGACACACTACAACTCCCCTAACTCA
Source organism: Oncomelania hupensis (assembly GCA_036898135.1). NCBI lineage: Eukaryota > Metazoa > Mollusca > Gastropoda > Littorinimorpha > Pomatiopsidae > Oncomelania > Oncomelania hupensis. Next base: position 58,837,359 of record CM072524.1, on the reverse strand, counting down.
CACATTTATATGATAAAGGTGCCATTATATAACATTGAAGAAAATCACAGTAAACATTTATATTACAGTATAAAATTGGCGTTTAAATTATCAATTACATGTGCCCATGACACACGCCTGCTGTCAAACTGATATCATAAAAAAAAACAAGAAAGAAAACTGCATAATATCACAGTCATAATAATTACAAATACAAGATAGATTTACTACAAGAATAACTTGATGTGATACACATAGACATGCACGCACACATACAAACATACATGCATATGCACACACACATACACATGCCCACGTTGTTACTATCACTGTAAAATAGTTTGAATATTGACTGTTATTTGAGTCTATGTAAACTCATGGAACACCAAGTTTTCAAAAAATATCGTTTGTTCATGTATACACACACACACATACATGTACACACATGCCCACATTGCTACTATCACTGTAAAACAGTTTGATTGTTGACTGTTATTTGAGTTTATGTGACCTCGTGGAACACCAAGTTTTCACAAATATAGTTTGTTCATGTTTATAGCCAGTCATATTTTATATGAATGCCCTATATTTTGATTCTTCTACATAAAGAAAAGAACATCAGTGTGTTTTTTCAAGAATCTCCTGACATTTTAATGTGCAATCCAGCAATAATAGATGTAACATTTTTCATTTACATGTCTTTAGTTAGTAAAATTTAGTAGTAATGTTAGTGTGTATGGTTGCAGTTCAATCTTATATTGTTAGTTTTTATTGTATGTCCAAGCACGAGAATGATGTGGTCTAAAATCACAAGTATGTGAAGAGATGTTAAAATAAAATATTGAGTTGCTTTGTTGCTGTGTTTGCGTCCACAGGCTATTTATCAACATTTTGCTGGGAAACATATTTACAAGAGTGCAACAGTGAGGCTGTTCCCTCTGACTTCTTTACTGAGGTAATGCTTCATCTTGTGGCAGGGATAGCTCAGTGATCAGAGCACACAACATGTGTAAGTGCGTCTTGGACCAATGTGGGTTCGAATCCTGACTTCAGCAAACTATTGTGCCTTGAGAAGCTCTTTGAGCTTGTAAAGTGTGCTATATAAAAGAAATCTCTTTTGTGTGGGTGTGTGTGTGGATATGTTGTTGTTGGTTACTTGTGTATTTATTTGTTATAATATTTCTTGTGAATTTGTTCAATTATTTATTTGTTAGTTTGCTTTTTCACATGTTTGTTTTACACCTGTGGTTGCACTGACAGTGTAGTAGCTGTCAAGGTCAAGGGGTGAAAGGCAAGAAAAGATGGCAGTGTGCTAAATAACCTGAGGTGCTCAACCCTTAACTTGACATGTATGCAACAACTGGTGTAAATTAAATGAATACAAGTTTATTAAACTAACTACACACACAACATAACACCAATAATGCGATCACATAACGAAAGGTGAAAGAATATGGCTTAAGGCCCTTCCCTACACACAAGGGGTAGGGCGTGGCAGTAGGGTTTGAAACAGCCTAACATCCTGGTGAAGTGTCTGGTCCTTGGACAAATGATCAACAGTTCTACCACTGATGGGGTCCGTCCATCAACAGACCATGCGGCCAGAGTCAAAGCACAAAAGGGTATTCATAGGGGACAGGTTAGGCCAAATAACGAAGCTCTTTAAGCAACCATGAGACTCAGAGTGTACAACATCAGCCCTAAAATTACTGAAGTCATCAAAAGCCTGTATGACAAGGATACAAGTGCAGTCCTCCACAACAGCGATCATGCATGAAATATCTTAAATCTAGTATCGACCTTATAAGTGGGCATCATCATCATCAAACTCCATCAATGTTGGGCATTTTTATTTTCGTGCAGCATAATAATGTATTGATTACCTAAACAGAGTGTGTGAGTTTATGGACATTTGATGTAATAGTGTTTAATTGTAATTTCCCCAGAACTTTGTGGGCCAGATAAGCTAAGACTAGGCGACGCGACGCATACAATTTGAATGTCTTTTTCTTGCAGTTACAGACCAACGCAGTTGATTGTTCTGATTCTGACGCAGAGAATATTCCTGCTGCTGCTCTCACGGCCTTCCCACCGGGCTCCCAGGTATATTCTTATCTGATGTTGTATTTAATATAATGTATTTATTTTACCGTTCTTTTATAGTGTACATCTATTGCTGAAACTTGAGAAGCATCAGGAATAAAAATGCGTTAATGCATGCCGCATATAAAAATATGGGTCATAGACCTCACCCATTTTTAGGAGCGGAACAAGTTATTTTGATTTGTTTCATATGGTCAGTTTGTTAAGAGTTGACCTTTCCCGTTGGCTCTGTGCAAAACTGAGTGTCATGGAACTATCAAGGGTAAACTGTGTTTAGTTGTATACTTCAACAGCCTCTGACACTCAGACTGGGGTTAACATTGCATTTGGGGCATGCTGTGCTGACTGCCTATGTTCACTGTGTCTGAGCACAAGCCTAGCAGCAAACAGTCTGTTGGAATACATCAATATTGCTTTCAATGAGCACAAATTGTGTTGTTACAGAAGAAACATTATTTCTGAAGAAAGTTAGGTTTAAATTTTGTTTGTACGTGTTTCACACATTCTTTGAAAAAATATTTTACAATTGTATGTTTGCGCAGCCCAAAAGGCAAATTTGTCTCTCTCTCTGTCTCTCCTCTCTCACTCTCTCTCTGTCTCTCTCTCTCTGTCTCTCTGTCTCTCCTCTCTCGCTCTCTCTCTGTTTCTCTCTATCTCAGTCTCTCTCTCTCTCTCTCTCTCTCTCTCTCTCTCTCTCTCTCTCTCTCTCTCTCTCTCTCTCTTTTTTTTTCTCTCTCTCATCAAGAAAGGTACAAAGTGTGACATACTGGCTTACATTTCCACGTGCTTTATCATAATTTTTAAATTATAGATATTGATATACATAGATTAAATATATTAGATATAGATAGATAGATAGATAGATAGATAGATAGATAGATAGATAGATAGATAGATAGATAGATAGATAGATAGATAGATAGATAGATAGATAGATAGATAGATAGATAGATAGATAGATAGATAGATAGATAGATAGATATTGATATAGATATATTAAATAGATTATATAGATAGACATACAAATAGATAGATAGATAGATAGATAGATAGATAGATAGATAGATAGATAGATAGATAGATAGATAGATAGATAGATAGATAGATAGATAGATAGATAGATAGATAGATAGATAGATAGATAGATAGATAGATAGATAGATTAAATAGATTATATAGATAGACATACAAATAGATAGATAGATAGATAGATAGATAGATAGATAGATAGATAGATAGATAGATAGATAGATAGATAGATAGATAGATAGATAGATAGATAGATAGATAGATAGATAGATAGATAGATAGATTAAATAGATTAAATAGATTATATAGATAGACATACAAATAGATAGATAGATAGATAGATAGATAGATAGATAGATAGATAGATAGATAGATAGATAGATAGATAGATAGATAGATAGATAGATAGATAGATAGATAGATAGATAGATAGATAGATAGATAGATAAGATCGATAGACAGATAGATAGATATATAGATAAGATAGATAGATTTTCACCTTGACCATGGAAATATGAAGGCAGGGTGACTATACCATCAGTTGTTTTATAGACATATACATTATATATATTTTGTATTCTCAGTCTCTCTTTATATGTTATGTCAATACAGCAAAGGAGGTTATCTTTGCTTAGAAAGGGGATGAGGCTGGAAGCACTGGACAGAAAATACCCTGACCTGATCTGCGTGGCAACAGTAGGTAAGCTGGCCCCTTGAGCAGCTCTTGAACTACAAAAGCACTGTACGAGCTCGATTAAAGAAAGAAAGAAAGAATTCACCAAATAGGGCTGGGGTGAGGGGATAGATAGAGAGGGTGGGAGGAAGAGGAAACTGATTTGACGTTCCTATTGAAACATTTTTGAATAGTTTATACATTACTCCTAAAATTACACCCATCTAGAAAATAATGCATGTATTGAATGAGGTCTAGAAAAATAATGAATGTTTTCAAAGACCTAGAAAATAATGAATATATTGAAAAAGGTCATGAATATATTGAAAGAGATATAGCAAATGCTGAATATATTGAAAGAGATATAGATACTGGTGAATATATTGAAAGACATATAGCAAAATAATGAATATATTAAAATAGATATAACAGATAATGAATAAATTGAATAGATATGGAAAAATAATGAATGTATTGAAAATGATATAGAAAAATAATGAATACAGTGAGAAAAAAAGAATAAATAATGAATATATTGAAAGAGATGTAGAAAATAATGAGGGTAGTGAAAGTGATGTAGCAAAATAATGTATGTAGTGAAAGAGATTGTCACATCCACTGCCTCAACAGTGGGTACAGCAGTGTGTGCTCACCACACCACAAACAACCACCCCAAAAACTTAACACATAAAACACCAGTGGAACAATTACGTTTTTATTCACATAAAAACTAACTTATATATATTTATATATATAACTATTTATCCTATCCTATTCTATCCCGTAATTTGAAGGTCGTAGGGGCACCACAGATTATCGGTTTTCAGCAACCCTCGTGGCGTCGGTCAGTGTGAAGCCAGTCCATTCTCGAATGTTGTCCTCCCACCTTTTTCTGTCTCCCTCTTCTTTTGCCTCCTTGCACCGTGCCTTCCAGGATGGTTTTTGCAAGTCCCGATGCTCTGGTGATGTGGCCAGACCATCGGAGTTTCCGTTTCTTCCCACTGTGAGCAGGTCATCATGTTGTCCAATGTCTTTTGTGATGGTTTGTCGGATTTCATTGTTGGTGATATGCTGGGTATAGGAAATGCCCAGAAGTCTTCTGTAACACCTCATCTCCATGCTTTGTATTCTTCGTTGTAGATCTGCGGTGAGGGTCCATGTTTTGCAAGGGTATAGGAAGATGGAGATGACAAGGGAGCACAGCAGCTGTACCTTAGAATGTAGACTGACGGTCCTGTCTTTCCAAATGGGCTTCAACCTTGTCATGGCAGCAGTTGTTTGTTCGATCCTGGAGAGGACTTCCTGTCGGGACCCATTGTCTGATACAATGGCTCCTAAATATTTAAAACTATGCACTGTGTTGAGGGATTGGCCTTGGACTTTGATGTCCATGTTGATGCCATTGGGGTTGTTGGTCATCATTTTGGTCTTCTCTGCACTTAGGCTCCATAGGCTCTGGAGGTGGTGTCAAGCCTCTGTACCAGCTGTTTAAGTTCTTGTTCCTCTCCAGCCAATCCATCAATGTCATCCGCAAAACGAAGGTTGGAGATTGCTCTTCCCCCTATGCTGACTGTGCCTTTATGATCTGCAAGGGCATCTGACATGATGCACTCTAGGAAGATGTTGAAGAGTGTTGGAGAGAGTAGGCATCCTTAACGCACACCGATTGTTGTTCTGAACCAGTTTCCTGTGGTGCTGTTATGGAGGACTGCACTGGTAGCCTTGTCATATAGGCTTCTGATAACTTCAATAATTTTAAGGCTGATGTTGTACACTCTCATGGTTGCCCAAAAAGCTGCATGCCAGACTCGATCAAACACTTTCTTGAAGTCTACAAACACATGATATAGATGTTGTTGTGCTGTAGGTATTTGTCGCAGATTATTCTGAGGTTGAAAATCTGTCCTGCCCTGAATCCTGCTTGTTCTTCAGCTATGATTTGTTCAGCTTTGGGTTTCAACCTGTTGAGTATGATTTTCAGGAGGACCTTGCTGGGATGGCTGATGAGGCTGATGGTGCGGTAATTGTTACACTCCTGAAGGTTACCTTTTTGGGGAAGAATGATGACAAGCGACTGGGTCCATGGTATAGCCCACTCCCCACTCTGCCAGATCTTGTTACAAATAATGGTGAGGGCCTCAATCATCGATTCTCCTCCTCCTTGAAGCAATTCGGAGGGTATGTTGTCCACTTCCCTGACTTCCCCTTCTTCAGTGAATGCACTGCTGCCTCAACTTTTTCTCAGAGAATAAGTATTTAACCCACCCATATATCCACATTCACACTTTACTATATTGAAAACAAAACTGGAAAACAAACAAGAATAAAGAGGACACTTATTTTCTTTAAAGTCTTTCTTCCTTTAGCCTACACAACTTCACAAGTGGCTGTACAGTTGTTAATTATTGAACTAATGATTTGCACAAGATATTCTATCCATTATCAAGTTCATTCATAAATTACCTCCTTTTATCATATTTGAAATGAACAAACTTCCCTAAATTATTTCCCTTTATTATAATTGGAAACAATTTAATTGTAATTTATGAATTATTTCCCTGTACAACTGTTAAGAACAACCAATCAAATTCCATTGATAAATTATATCTATTTCCTTAATCGTCGTCAAAAGAATCATTTTCATTTACATTTTACTTTTTTTTACGTTTGGAAAGAATCCAAACTTGTCATGCATAAATTATTTCTCTTCTCAAACGTTGAAAATAATTATCAAATAAAAATTATTTATTTCCCTGCATACAAAAGCATACTTTCTCCAGCGGTATTTCTTTTCATTGAAAAAATTAAATATACACATGTTATACAAATATACTTGCACCCAAGCAAATTGGCCACCGAGGGATTGCTTGCAGGTACTCTACCAGTGATTATTGTCAGTCTGGACAAGACAACTCAACACAGGACGAGACAGATCTGAGTGGTCACAGTAGTGCATGCAGCTCTCTTCTTCTCTCAGGGCATCAGCTTCTTGTGATAGAAGGCAAATAGACAAACTATGCCCGCACAATCTCCTCCTCGAAACATCCGCTGGCACTAGAGTAAATAACTGTTACAAATTCCTCTCTGCGACTGACCAATTGGGCTCAGCACAGCAGCTTTATTTGCTTGCACCCTCTAATTGAGTGCGCACATCACTCACTGCAAAACTTGCACGGAACGTGTTAAAACACGCCTGCCCTCACACCAGGAGCCATATAGCGGCAATCTTGACTAATTTACGTTGAAGAAGCAACACTAACAATGCATGTGATCTAATTACACTATTAGCAAACTTAGCAATAAACTTTCTTTTTTTTCTCTCTCCATCACATTCCGTCCTCTATTTATTATGCTTAGAAACCCTATCATCACGGGCTTAGAAAATCGAGTTGTGACCGAGATATATAAAAATAATGAATGTAGTGAAAGAGATACAGCAAATAATGGGTATAGTGAAAGAAATATAGCAGACCCACCATTTCAACAGTGTCTATCCTTAAATCTCAATCCTGAACTTTTCTTCCTCAAATACTTGAGGGTGTGTGTGTTCTGAATTGGTATTTCATGTTTTGCTTTCGCTGTATTTGTTATTTCTGTAAAGCGCTCTGAGCTCTAGAGAAGATCGGTTCTGTACAAATTTTACTTATTATTATTATTATTATTATTATTATTATTATTATTATTATTATTATTATTATTATTATTATTAAAAATTCTAATGGATATACTGAAATTCCATTCTTGCATTCTGTTCCAGCCGACATAGCAACATCGAGGATTTGTCCCATACTCATACATTTTGATGGTTGGGGAAATGGCTACGACTACTGGGCAGAGACCGATAGCAACGACCTTCACCCTGTAGGCTACATGCAGAGACTCGGCAGCAAGCGACGAGGCAGAAGGAAACTTCAGGCTCCTTACTGTAAGATATGTTTATTTGAAACCACAGGCGCCTAAAATATCATATGTGTTTTAAACTACAGATTTTTTACAGTAGAATATATACAATACAATATAATACAATACGTCTTTATTTTCCAACTTTCATATAGCTTTCACATACATGTGGAATATTTTCTTCAGCATGGGTGCAAAACTTTGCATACAATAAATAAATGAATGAACAATCAATAAAGTTTGAATCCATGCATTTCTAACAAGCCCAGCTTACTCTCTCTCTCTGTCTCTCTCTCTCTCTCTCTCTGTCTCTCTCTGTCTGTCTCCCTCTCTCTCTCTGTCTGTCTCTATTTTTCTCTGTCTGTCTCTCTCTCTTTCTTTCTCTTTCTCTTTATAAGGCTTACTACTGGAGTACCTCAAGGATTGATCTTAGGGCCTTTAGTATTTTCGGTCTCTATAAATGATCTTGCCGTTAATATTTATATTTCTTGTGAACTCTTTGCGGATGACGCCACACTACACTCCAAGAATGTGTAATTTAGCCTCCTCTTTACAAATAGGGGCAAATGAACTACAGGAATATGCTGAATTTAATGTCACTTAATCAACACAAAACTAAATCCATGCTAATTACAGCAAGGCAAAAAAGGCAAAGTTCTTCTATGAAACTCTCTCCCTTAAAGCTTTGCAACAAAACAGTTGAAGAAGTACTTATTAATAGATTTAATTTATAATCGTAGCTCTTTCCGCCAACTTCTATAAGCTTAGGCTGATTACTGCTTTTCTTTTATTTCTTGGATGTAGAAATAAAAATACTGATTTCTCTTCCGCCTTCTGTAAAAACTATCTATTCGGATCACCTTGCTTTGAGTTTGATTGAAGAAAAAGCACGTGATAGCATCCCGTATTATTAGTAGTAGTAACTTGTTTTGAGCTTAGGACAAAATACTACAAATAGCACTCAACAGTGCATTGAACTGAATGAGGTTTAAAAACAAGTTGGAATATTCTTGTCTTGCACAATAATTTCTAGTTTATTTTATTTTAATTTTGCTAGCTCTAACTAGCGGTTTTTTCCAGCTCAAGAGCTGCTCACAGAGCTTGCCGATTCCAGATCTAACTCAAGTCCCCCCCCCCCCTCCTCCCTCCCCTCCTCCCATGAGGCGCTTACTTGCTGCCTTATGCGTATCGTCTGACGCCGCAGACATCTGAGCACAATCCCCAATGACCCAGGATAGGGGAGAAGGGTCCTAGTGCTTGTTGGGTGTATGGATGTAGCTGGCACTCGCCTGTGTAGGACATGAGGGTCAGGATCTTTAAAGTCTGGGCGGTGGAATGCACATGCGTGCACATACTAGGCCTTGGTTTATGCCCTCATCGGAAGGAGTAACAATGGAGTAACAATGGAGTAACAAAGGAGTAACAATGGAGTAACAAAGGAGTAACAATGGAGTAACAATGAAGTAACAATGGAGTAACAAAGGAGTAACAATGGAGTAACAATGAAGTAACAATGGAGTAACAAAGGAGTAACAATGGAGTAACAAAGTAGTAACAATAAAGTAACAATGGAGTAACAATGGAGTAACAAAGGAGTAACAATGGAGCTAAGTTTTGAGACATACTACGGATGCAAAGTACTGACATCGGATTGAGTTATGTTATTGAAATCGCCCTTAAATTGAATTGTGTTTAGTGTTTGTGTGTGTGGGAAAACATGCCCGCTTTCGTGTAATACCTTTCAGTTCATGACAAGGCTGAAGAGGGAATTATCAGCTGATCTTATGATCACATTAATTTTCTGTATTCTGTTGCTTGCACTGACAGGTTACGGGAAGCCGTTTCACTGGGAAACATACCTACAAGAGCAAGATAACGCTGCCACCGTCCCTGCTGAATTCTTCACTGAGGTAATGTTGTTTTTGTATACACTTGTTGTGTTTGTTAGTGAGGCGATGTTTATCTGACCAACCACTGTAACTCAGTGGTAGGGTGAACGGCACACTGATCACCCGGGTTTGAATCCTGTCCACAATGATTGCTCTGGTGGTCCAGTGTTGATTTAGGTTTTTACAAATTCTTCACTGGGATGATTTTCCCCGTCAGCCATATCGCCAATGTTGGATGGGGACGTTAAACTTGATGTTACTCCATGTTTATCTGGCTTCTAGTTTGTTTGTTTTAAATGTAGTAGTAGTAGTAGTAGTAGTAGTAGTAGTAGTAGTAGTAGTAGTAGTAGTAGTAGTAGTAGTAGTAGTAGTAGTAGTATCGTCATCCTCAGCATCATCCTCATTATTATTATTATTATTAAAACACATCTTTTCCTGATTCTGGTTCTCCTATCTGTTCCTTCCTCTAAGGTTAATTGTCAAATTTCTCCCTAAGGCTTTTGGTTGAAATTCTCCAAATATCCATAGGTTATATGGTGCTGCTTTACAACTAACAATGAGTCCTAGCACTATAGTGTAGGAAATTGCTTGTTATTGGACACTGGCTGTAATGATGTAGCAAGAAGGAACAGTGTGATATTGTCAATTTCAGTTACAAATCCCTGCTTGTTCTTTTTTATAAAACTTTTTCAGAATACTGTAATTTTAAATGGTATATATTTATGCATTTGTAGACACAGACAAATGAAGTTGATCGTCCTGATCCTGACTTGTCAGATTCTGACACAGAAGGTAATGCAGCTGCTACCGTGTCAGCCTTCCCTGCTGGCTCACAGGTAATTTTCCCCATGTGTCAGCAGTAGAGACGTACTTTGTTTCCATGAACATAATAGTTAATGTTTGAAATAGTGGTGTGATGCACATTGTTATGTCCCTTGTCATTTTGAGCCAGTATTGAGTAGCTCAATAACTGGTGTGTGTGTGTGTGTGTGTGTGTGTGTGTGTGTGTGTGTGTGTGTGTGTGTGTGTACGTACCTAACCATAACAGTGGGTTTATGCATAGGTTACACTTACGTGCAACTGGGTTTAAAAAAATACTGGGTTCCAAAATCTGAAACTCAGTTTTTTTAAAACCGGCTTTGCAATAGGAATAACAAAAAAAGTGTATACGCAAAGTCTGAGCGGTGAAACCCACAATTGCGGTTGAGTCAACTTTGAGTTTGAGCCAGTTAACATGCCGCGATGTGTGTTCCCGCTGGTCAACCAGTCGAATACACGCACTGTCAGGGGAAGTAATTCGGAACGCCACACGCTACGAGCCGGCTGGCAAGATGGAGGTACGTGTTTTTTTCGTTTTATTCAGTTGTGTTTTGTCCTTCTGTCTCTGTAAATTGTTCTTTAATCTATATTTTGTGCTTCTAGGATGTGGCTTTAAAATGTTCCCTTGTTAAAATTTCAAGCTTTTTCGGTGTGCTTTTGTACTTTTAAAATCATATCAATTTTCGTGTGGATGTTGTGGTCGATTGTCAACACAGGGTCTGCATTTTTGTTTGTTACTTTTTGAAGAACACAAAAATAAACTTGCTGCATTTTAAGCGTCCTTGTATCTGATATTAATGAAGAGTCTTGTGAAGTCTCTTGAACATTGAAACAGTTACCATGAGAAATGTATGTCTCCTTTGTTCACACTGGGGTTTTCAAAACTTGCATTTTTTCTCATTTACAAAAAAGACGGTCAGTGAAGATAGTACAAGAAGTAAATAAGGGAGGTATTGATGTGTTATTTTATTCATATGTAGATTGATTAAATAAATGTTTAAAAATATTTTTGCAGAATAACAATTTTAGTAGGCAAAATGCAATGTTATCAGAATAAAAAACAATAAGCTTTTAACGTGTACCATTTATTATACTGCAACTTTTATTTTTCTGTATTTTCCTTGTGTTCTGATGTAATTTAAAAAAAACACATGTTGCAACAAACAGTAAAATACAAAATTCTGGCTGCCGTTACCTACATAAGTTATAGCTTTTGGTTTATGGTTCACCTGTCTGTTTTCCTTGGATGAAGGGAAATAGAATATGTGAAAACTGATTGATGCATTAAACTGCTTAACATTTGGATTTTTTGTGGAGACCAAGCGTGTTTGCCAGTATCAAATTGTTGTATCTGGCAAACTCCAACAGTCTCAGACCCCTGTCATTGGTCTCGTTGTTGCAGTGGGGTCCACATTAATAGCTAGAGCACCATTTTCAGATCTGCATCTACTCCATTTCCCAAATTGTTAGCTGTAATTCTGAGTAAGCATAATTATTTTAATAAATTTTGTTATTCCTTTTTTTCCCAGAACATCCTGTTATGCCTCGAGTTTATCCGGTTGCGGAGAAGTCGCTGTAGTCCGACGACGACCCAGGAGGCGTTTGGAAGGAAGACGTCCCACTCCATCACCATCAACATCTTCATCGCCTTCATTGTACTCATCAGGTGACAGCTGGTGTGTGTCAGTACTTATTGAATTTTATAATATTGTTGTTCGCTTTGAAAAAAACACTCATTGATTGCTGTATAAAATCGGTGCCACAGCAAAGCAGTTAACAACTGGCAGCTCCACGCCTCAGATCAAACTGTGACCTGCTAACACAAGGTGTTGGTGGTATATTGTTTCTACATTGCAAAGGGGGAGGTGAGGAGAGCTTGGATGAGGGAGGAGAATGGGGGGGGGGGAACATTAGTGTACATGGCAGAGCTAGACATCCTTGTTGAATAAGATCAAAGTTTTAGCTCAATTTTACAGTTGTTAATGGGGCACATGAAATGCAGATTACATTATTATAATGTACACAATTCGCTCTGGGCTTTTCAGGTTGTGTAGGTATGCTTTGGATTTTAAAAAGCAGGCATGTTGAGGAACCTTTGTACTTGTGCTTTCATGGGGTGGCCTCGTGGCGCAGTTGATAAGTCGCCGGTTTCCTATGCCGAAGGTCGCGGGTTCGATTCCCGCAAGGGGCGAACGTATGTGACTTAGGTACGAGACTATTGAGGTCACCGAGGATTTTCTCCGGGCACTCCGGTTTCCTCCATCCCTTCAATAATGGTACAGGATGCAGTCAATATAAAAATTTCAAAAATAAAAAGTTCGATTTTCTTCCGTCTTCTAATAGCGATTTCCCTGCCTTTACACCACCTGTTTGAGTGATGTATGTGTATTTGGTGTGTAAGAGGGTAAATGAGACAGGTGAGCGTGTATGTTGGTATAGATCGCCGCGCTTTGAGCCTTGAGGAAAGGCGCGTACATAGCATCCTGTATTATTATTTATTATTATTTACTGAGTAGCTAGTAAGCATAAGAGTTTCTATAACTATTTTATAACTTGGTTGCTAGTAGCTAGTGTGTCGAAGTGGTTAGTGGGAAAAAATGCTGTCCCACTTCCTCCGGGCTTTTGTGCCCTTTTTTCCCCAACCTCTACCCCCTAAACTTTAAATGTGTTTTGCTTGTTTCTTTTACACTTTAAATAGGGTGAGTAGTACATTCATGTACAAGAAAATTAAAGTCCCGAATATAATATTTCATTGATGAATCAGTAGACAGTATTGTCAGTCAATCCCTTTTTGTAGTTGAGCCAGTTCAAGCCTCTACTCTTTTCAACTTCCATTCCCTTCTCCCACCCCAGGCCCACCACCCCACCCTTTGACCATCCTCATCCCTTGGTTTGAAAATGTTCTTATGCCGCTGAATTTGTTCTGTTGTTTAAACCCTGTGTTCTGATGCTGCTACTTGTTCGCAGGAGGGCTGAAGAGCAGCATGAGGATTCTAAAGACTCTAATTCATCGGAAGGTTCAGTCAAGAAACAAGCTAGAAAAAGGCGTCAAAGCCAGCAGACCGAAATGCATACAACATCCCCATCAGCTTTGTTGCTGCCATCAGTGCTACCCCGTTCTCCAGGGTGTGAACCAAGTGCCATGAATCGTTTAGATATAGAATATATATTCAAATTTGTTTGCAAATCTATTCAAGATGAGTCCTAAATAGTAAAAAATTGCATGTTTAAATAATAATAATAATAATGTTCGTCATTTGTAAGGCGCCTTAGCCTAAGGATCAAGGCGCTGGCCGATACAGGATCTAACTCAAACCGCCCGAGACGCCACCCGCAGCCTTTGGGCGCATGGTCTGACGCCCGGACAACTGAGCACAATCCTGGGCAGCCAGGGATGGAGGAGAAGGACCAAGTGCATGCTGGGTGTGTTCTTGTTACCGGCACTCACCCGTCTAGGACATGAGCGTCAGGATCTTTAAAGTCCGTTATGATGGAATGCATGCGACACAGACTAGACCTCGGTTTATACTCTCATCCGAAGGAGAAGGAAAACAGGAGTAAAGTGTCTTTCCCAGGGACACAACACAATGGCCCGGCCAGGGCTTGAACCCGGGACCTTCAGTTAATGTTGTCTGTCTGTCTGCCTTCCATCTGTGCAAAACTTTAAAGTGGCTAATTACACGAGACCTCGAAAATTATCAGTGATTGAATGACTACACTTCAAGGTCAAGGTCACAGGTTCAACAAATGTTAGTCAAGCTATGTCAATTTTCCACAAAATTTCTTGTTAATCCTAAGTTATTAATATTAACTAAACTTCAGCTTGTTTGATGCATGATAGGTATCAATGAGACGCACATGCATATTTTGTCAACCTTGCTCCAAGGTGAAGGTCATTGGAGATGTCCAAAATAATAAAATCTTTTGCTGTAGTTTATTTTATCGTACATGAGTGCATTTATAGCTGGAGGTCAAGGTCAAGAGCATTGAAATATCAAAGCTTGTATTACTTTGCATTTTAAACCCACCGTTTCAATCATTTAACTTTTTTTTCTGGCATCTCATTTTTGTGTTATTTATTGGGAGTTCCATAAGGAGCATGTGAGTCATATGGACTTGCCTTTCCAGTGATTGATGGTGTTCATCATGTTCAAAGCTTTTTGAGGTGCTACTTGTCATTAAGTAATGGAAATTTACTGCTCTGTATTGTGTAGACTAGTTTTTAGGCCCGTTTTGTTATGCAGTAGATTTCTGTCTTAAACTTAAGAGAAAGCGTGGATTAATCAGGCAAAGTACCAAATTATATTTCTTTGCCAAGTTAATACATATGTTATTCTCGGGGTTCTTGTTCATCAAAAAGCAATGTCAAGACTAATGACTATATAATAATATTCTGCTCTTCACATGGTTTTATTATACCTTTGAGGTGCTGAAAAAAAAAACGAATTATAAGTGGTTGCACTCAATTGATCCTTATTCAGAATATATTAACGTAACGGGAAACCATAAACAATTTATGTAAAACTTAACTATATGAAGTTGATAAAAAAGTAATAATAATATATACAAATTATGCTCTACTAGACACTTTCAAAATAAAAATGTTAACAAATTATGTCTGTGTTATGTTGTTCATATGTTTGTTTTACATTACCAATTCTCTGCTTTTTTATTTTTCCATTCCTCTTCTTTTCCAATGAAGATTTGTATACTTTTCCACCCTTCTCATTCTTTTTTTTCCTCTGGAGATTTTATGCTTTTTCTCCACGCTTCTCCTAATTCTTTCTATTAATTCTTTTTCATACTCCTCATACTTTTTCTTCTTTCTCCTTCTTGCCTTTTCTTCAATGATTTGATTTAAATCTGGAAGTAAAGTAATAAATTGAACATGAAAAAATTATCCACAGTTAACATTTGAGAACGACAAGATATCTTTTTTTTGCAGATCTTCCAGTCTGGATTCAAATTAAAAAAAACTTTAAAACCATACAATACAAAGTAAATGTAAGCAAAGTAAATATGACAAAAATGTTTGCTTAATGCCGAATTTTTCTTTTCGATTTTTACTGACACCAGCTAATAATTTATTTTTTGGGCTATGGGCAGAAAAAGAGGGTCATGCACTGACCTATCCAGAGGTACACTGTAACAACCTCAGACCTTTCGGTTCTCAGTTCAATGCTTTAACCACTGAGCTACCGCCCAGTTCTTAAAGTAAATGGCAAAAGTCTATCCTTCAATAACAGCTCTAATTCTGTACAGTAGCCTATATATCAACTGAAAATATTGTAATTGAAATTATAAAAACAAAATCAGAGGAAATTCTGAGCAATAGTAAAAGTTGTTTTATTAGTTGAATTAAACTAAAAGTGTCAGTGTACTGCACTCACGTACTGAAAATCTTGCAAATGCAACCTTGGCCATTTATACGTTTTGGTTGTGTCCGTGTGTGTGATAAACCCAGTTTTTCCACAGAAACCCAGATGTCCAATATGCATGTGTAAAAACCCACTAGTATCAAATGAACCCACTATTTCATAGCGCAATTTCTCCTTTTGTTTTTGTCAAAAATGAAAACGGTTGTGACAGATAACCTTACAAGAGGCTATTGTATCCGTTGAGTGAATAGGAATGGTCTGTAATGAAGGGAAAGGATGGAACCCAGTTTGCCTTGTTTTGAACATAAACCCACTATTATAGTTTTGAACGTATGTGTGTGTGTGTGTGTGTGTGTACGACTTCTACATGGTTTGTTTATAGTAGTTTAGGCCAGCGCAGTCTGTGTATGCGCTGAGCCATTTGTTTTTCTATATAATGTGTATTTTGTAATCCCCATCTCTCCTCACCCCAACCTCACCCAAATCCCTCACCAATTCCTTCCCCATTTGGCTAAAATGTTTCATGAGCTATGAGCCAAATTTTTTGTGTGGAAAATGGGTTTGCTTTTGCTTAATGAAGGGACAGAGTTCAAGATATGATGCAGGTGATTATGTCCATTACACTTTACCACTGAATATTCCGTCAGCAGGCAGGCACAAGTGCATTAGACTTTTTACCACTGAATGTTCACTTGGCTGGCACCCAAAGGCTTAACCTTGGAGTTAAATGCCAAGTCAAGAAATCTTTATTCACAAATTAACTAACAATTTTGTGTGCCGCTTGGTAAAAAAAAAAAAGTAAGAAATAAATTTAAAACATCATATTCATTGGCAACAAAAATACATTGTGTATGTATAAATCTGTATAAACTTTGTTTGGTGTTTTTAGGCTGGTATTTACATATATCATTTCAGAATGGCAAGCTGTCCATGCTGAGAAAAGGGATGAAGCTGGAAGCCGTGGACAGGCAATACCCTGATTTGATCTGTGCAGCCAGCATCAGTGAGTTTAATTTTAAAAGTCAGCTGCTCAATAGGTTACTATTTGGCGAAAATGTAGGATTGTATTTGTTTTAAACATATTTTTATTCACCATAACAGATAACAGATTATATTGTCATCCCTTGAGGCTGTAAATACTACCATGTTAAATGGGTACACCATGGATGTTGTTCAGTTACCATTGTCTCTGGCAGATCCTCACCTCTTTGATAGTAGAGCCTAATTTGTGTAGCTATCATGCATACCGCAAAGACCCCCAACGAATGTGACGGTTGATTAGCTGCTCATTATCGTTTGTCTGTCTTCTGCTCATTATCATGGAGATAACCCAATTAACGCCCCCCAACATCTTGAGATGGTCATGTCAAAGTTGTGGGGTTTAGAGAGTGGTGAGGAGTAAGATATTTACTTTGATTCAGGCACTGGAACCTGCAATTTAGAGGTTCAACTTGTATGCTGTGCTATCCATATGGGGAGTAAAGACGGCGTGAAAGACTGCAGCCTTACAAAGATGGTTAAGATAAAAGAAATAAATGAAGCAAAACAAGTAATCCAATTGATGGTTTGAGTCTCGTCGCTCCATCTAGTACTATGTTACACTCTCTCCGTTCTCTCTCTTCCCTCTCTCTCTACTTCCATATCTCTCTCCTTCTGTCTCTCTCTCTTCC
The DNA here is from genome assembly GCA_036898135.1 of Oncomelania hupensis. Lineage (NCBI taxonomy): Eukaryota > Metazoa > Mollusca > Gastropoda > Littorinimorpha > Pomatiopsidae > Oncomelania > Oncomelania hupensis. The sequence goes on along the minus strand of CM072524.1, from coordinate 58,819,919 downwards.
ACTCTGCACCCATCTCCATCACATATTTCTCATTTTAAAACAATGCAAGGACACAATGATCTAGCAAATTATTGTACAATAATGTATTATATATCAATAAACAATTTGGATGATTTTTTTTATATATAGAGATACTCTTTAAATATTCAGAGGTCTTGCTTGTACTTGCAGAAGATTTGTGTGTACACGCACTAATATTGGAACTGCAGGTTTCCATTTCTGTTCTTCAGTGAAAATCAGACCAGAAAGGGCAGGCGCTGGGGGTTCAATCCTCATCCATTTTGACGGTTGGGGCAGTGAATTCAACTATTGGGCCGAGGCAGATTCGAAGGATCTTCACCCCATAGGTTACATGAAGCAACACGGCCATCAGCGATCAGTTCCACAACTGCAAGCTCCACTCGGTGAGTTTCAAGTCAAACCAGTTATCAAGTCAAGAAATCTATATTCACAAAAATACAGTGTCTGTACATCACGTATTTCTTTTGTGTACTGATGTAAACAATAAATGCAGTTTTCATAAATGACAAGAATTTAGATAGATGTTGTTATTGTTGCTTTGTTGGTTTGCTTTTTTTGGTTTTTTTTTTTTTATGGATGAAATTAATTTTAGAAAGGTTTTGTATAATGTTATGGTGGTGGTTTTTTGGGTGGTGTGGTAGAGCAGTTGATAGAGGGTCGGTTTCCTATGCTAAAGGTCGCAGGTTCAAACCCTGCTGAGGACGAACTTTACGTGACTCAGGTATGAGACTTATCAGGTCAACAAGGCCTAACTCCCTTCAGTAGTGTTTTTGGATGCAGTCAATCTTAATTTCAAAACTAAAAATTGATTTCTCTTCTGCCTTCTGTTATATCAATCTCTTTAGATCGCCACGCTTTGAGTTTGATTGAAGCAAAAATTTCAAAAATTCACAAATAATGTTAGGTAGGTAGGGTTTGGGCGCGCCACTGGCTGCGACTACGCCTTCCTTGGGGGAGGCGGCCCAGAGTTTCCCAATAAAAAGGGATAATAAACTGCAGCCAAAGCCAAAAGCTTGTGATAGCATCAGGATTATTACTATTATTTTTATTACTTTATTATTATTATTATTATTATTATTATTATTATTATTATTATTATTAAATGTTTTGTCATCTTGTATGTAAACAAACATCCGAGCAGTCTTTGATTTCTATATTTATTGTGTTTTTCTCTCCATTTGTCACGAGACTTGGTGGTCATAAATTCAGTCATATAATCACTTAGCATTATTCTGTAAAAATTTTCTTGTTTTAATAGAGGGAGAGAGAGAGAGAGAGAGAGAGAGAGAGAGAGAGAGAGAGAGAGACAGAGAGACAGAGAGATAGATAGATATATATATATATATATATATATATATATATATATATATATATATATATATATATATATATATATATATATATATATATATATATATATATAGATATAAATATATATAGATATATAGAGATAGATAGATAGATAGATAGATAGATAGATAGATAGATAGATAGATAGATAGATAGATAGATAGATAGATAGATAGATAGATAGATAGATAGATAGATAGATAGATAGATAGATAGATAGATAGATAGATAGATAGATGATGTATATAAAAACTATCTTCCTTTCTGTTCCTTTGTATTATTCTGGTGGAGGGTTTGCTGTATAGTTCTATTTTAATTACTAATGGTATGTTTTTGCTTACTTTCAGATTATGGCTCTGATTTTGTTTGGGAGACCTATTTGCAAGAGGAGAATGCTGAAGCCGTACCAGCAGAATTTTTCACTGAGGTAACAAAGTGCTTTGTTTCCTCTGGCCTAATGATATTCTCTCTTTCTTTCATCACACTTTCCTCTATTATTGTTGTAAAGCATTTGAACTGTTACTGACAATCGCTACATAACAGAGTGTTTCCAAGCGGCAATATATTTTCTGTAGATTTTAAAGTTTTTGATCAAAAGATATCATGTCCAATCTAGTATGAAGGGTACCCTTTAATCTAAAAAGGCCTTATATCTTTTTTAAAATTTAATTAATTTTTTTTTTAATCTGCAGGAGCAAATGAATGGAGTTCAGCCAGATGATGATTCCAGCTTGTCAGAATCTGATCCAGGATGGGACGAAGAGACCTCAAATGCCTCTGATGCCTCTGCTTCTTATGATCCGGCGACACTTGTGAGATTTATTTATTACACTCAGCTGTTACATAATCCTCAGTTCCAAGGGCTCCCAGTGTTTTCTTAGGTTGTTCTTACATAGTGCTTTTTTACAGCTCAAAGAGTTGATCAAGACACTGGGTGAGAACAGGATCTAATTCAAGCTTGCCTAAGGTGCCAACTTGCTGTTTGATGCGTACTGTCTAACACCATAGACAACAAGGCAATTCTAATCTGATCAGATCAATAGATTAGACTTGATTAGATCAGACCCAGCTAACCACAATTTCGGGGCCCGATGGGGCCCGCATCGGGCAGCCCGATGGGGCCCGGATCGGGCTACCGATCGGGGCCCGATCGGGCAAATGGAAATTGGAACCGACTCGGGCCCGATTCGGGCAATGATCGGGCGATCGTCGGGCTACCCGAAACTTACCCGATCGTAACCCCACGTTCGCCAAACAGTAGCCTGACTTTCGATAAAGATTGGGCGATCGTCGGGGTACCCAAAACTTACCCGACCGTAACCCAACCTTTGCCGAACGGTAACCCGATTCCGGCAAAGATCGGGCATACGTCAGGATACCCAACACCAACCCTATTGTAACCCAACTTAAACCAGAAACAACCCCGATAATGCCCCATCCCTGGCCAATGCTGATTTACCCTAAAATCATATCCCACATATTGTTTATGATATGTGATTGCATGAAGAAAGAATTGAGATGTCTGGTGTTTATAGGGACTGTCGGCACAGGCGTTTTTGTTTTCGGAAGTCCTTGGTGTGTCCCCACTTAAGTATTTACACACCATTTCGATAACGATATAGCCTATATTAACGTGATCTTCGTCGCTATCGAAATCGTGTGTAAATACATAAACGAAAGGCAAAGCACCCAAAATAACAACCACTGTGAAAATAGAAATAGGTTTTCGCAGGCAAACACATTATCCGAGCACATGCAACTGTAGAACTTAGAAGAAAACTGTAGAAAATTGGCGGTTAAGTACAACCGGAAAAGACCAGCAGTAATGGGCACGGAAATTTACCCTTGACTTATAATGTATAAATAAATACAATAGTTAAAAGAAACACTGTAACAATATTTTACATATTGTATGATAAAAATTAAGAATTATAAGCACAATTAAATAATTATATCTTGCTGAATTGATTTTGTATAAATACTTTTCACATACATACGCCGCAGCATATGTGAAGCAGACGAAACATTCCAGACAGTTTAGCCAATTAGAAGCGAGAGTAGGCCTATGTTAGCGTGTGCGCAGTGTGGCTTTGTGGTGGGGCATAATCGGGCTGCAGACGGGAGGGCGAATCGTTACATTTCTAGACTCCGCTACGCATCGGGTTTTTGTAGGGCTATGTGGGTCCCTACTAAAACCCGACAAAAGTCGGGATGCCCTATGCGGCCCCAGTGGGGCCCCGATCGGGCTGGTTTGCTGGGGAGTATATGAGATGATGTGAGGTAGATGCATTGTTTAAAAATAATTGAACAGGGAACCCATCTATTGCTTTAACACAAGCCATTCAATGATAACAGGGTTAGGGTTAAGTATAGTAGATGCTGTTTAGTGCTTCAGGAATCACCACTATTTTAATTTTTGTTCCTGATATTGCCTTTAATGTATTTACATCATAGCAAGCTCATGCCATTGCTTGTTTTGTACTTACTTATTTATTGATTATTCTTCAACTATTTGGGATTCTGCTTGTAGCAATGCCATGAAGCCTTTATTTAGGATTCACAAACGTGCAATTAAAATGGTTATTCTTACAAACAAAATCTCTCTGAATGATTACAAAAAGATCAACATACTACCTCTTGCCAACAGATTAAAGTTTAATAAAGAAATTTTTATGTACAAGACTTTGTCTGGTAATGCACCCCTCTTTTTCCTAGGAAAACTGCCAGATTTTCTACCAAACTAAATATCCCATGCATTTCCAAGAATTGATCTGTTTAAAACCAGTCTTTCATATTCTGGTTCCACTTTATGGAATAACTTTCCAGAAGTTCTCCTCAGCGCAGTCACTCTTTTATAGCATATTAAAATTAGTTAATTAGCTACTTAGCAAGAGTTCTACATTCATATCTTTAATTTGATTGTCTTACATAAGATGTGTGTGTACGTGTGTGTGCGTTCTGCGTGCATGTGTGGGCACGCGTGCCTATTTTGATTATATTGTTACATTATGATGTTATTGTTATGAAGTTATTTTGTTATACTAATTGTTATTGTTACAAGCAGAATGTAAAAAGCACACCCACACCCATTGCTTAATCTTTTACTCTTGTTAAATAAAATTGTTATCTTATCTTACAGAATAGCAAAAGCTCATGCCTTTGTTTTGATGTATTTCCAGTATAGTAAGCTCATCATTGCTTGTTACCTATTTACAGCATAGCAAAAGCCCATGATATTGCTTGTTATGTACGTACAGAATAACAAGCTCATGCTATTGCTGGTTACCTATTTATAGCATAGCAAGATCATGCCATGGCGTGTTGTGTGTTTACAGAATAGCAAGATCAAGCCCTTGCTTGTTACTTACTTACAGCATAGCAAATGCTCATGACATTGCTTGTTATGTATTTACAGACTAGCAAGCTGTCTTTGCTGAAGGTTGGAATGAGACTTGAGGCATTGGACCGAAAGTTTCCTAAACTGATTTGTGTGGCCACTATACGTACGTATATCAGCCTGGTTTCTAAATGTCTGTGCTTGCTTTTATCGCTCTTTTAAAACCCTGTGTGGTTGTATCTAGGACAGCCATTGTTAGAGTCTACACACACATACATGCAAAAACATTCATGAAGTCAAGTCGAGTCAACATATCTTTATTTCCCCCAATGGAGAATTCATGCGGCACACTGCATCTCAGCAAATAAAGAAAATGTTTTAACGCAAATAGAAAAAAATACATAAAATCACAAGATAACAACATCATTATTTACCAAATCTTCATTTTTACAATAATTGTACGTTTTCAGCTATACTCTAACATCTGCACACACACGCACTCCTGTAAACACACGCACTCCTGCACACACACACACACATACATACACCCACATTATGTGTTCATGCACACATACATACACACATACCCCTGATACAAACACTTTCTATTGTAATTCATGCCTGTATGTGAGAATGTGTAAATGTATGTGAGCGTCAGTGGGTGCATGTCAGAGGATATGAGTGTCTAGTATAGTTTTAAAATAATGGCATTGTATTTGGCAGCCTTTTGCTTTTTAGATCAACTGGTACCTGTCACAAAGGTAGGCAGGCATCGGATGTCTGATACATTTGCCTACCATTGACAAAAGTTATAGACGTTAGTGAACTGTAAGTTATGCTTAATTGTTTCGCTATTACAGAGAAAATCGATCGTAAGAATGCAGAACGGGGTGGTCCTATTTTGATCCATTTTGACGGCTGGTCAAACAAATACGACTACTGGGCTGAAGCCGACAGCCTCGACCTCCATCCTGTGGGATTTATGGAGAAGTACAGCCAGTTTTGGACCGGTGATACCAAGTTGCAACCTCCTCTTAGTGAGATTTTGATACTTGTGTGAATGTTTGTGTGTATATAATATATACTACATATATTAATGCATGTCATGACATTTAGCAATGACAAACTTTTTTTTACTGGTTGTCTTGGTTTTTATATGGAGACTTGTTGCTATTTCTTATTGTATCTCATTTTTTTATGTTGTCATGGTCTATCTAAATAAATAAAGAACTATTGAACTCAAAGTTTGTTTATTTCATGTTCACTTCTAAACCTTCCCAGGTAATTGAATTTTGGTCTACGTAAGTGTTTTCTCCCTTTTCCATGAGTGGGCTGAGTGGTAGAGTTTTGCCTGGCACTGCAGGTTTGAATCCTGTGGTGGGCAAAATAACAGTGGCCATTTTTCACTGTCCATCTTAGCAACAGGATTGCTCTGGTGATTCAACATGTTTTGATTTAAGCCTATCCTCTTTTTCCTTGGGATGGTTATCCCCGTCTGTCATGTCACCAATGGTGGGTGTAGACTTTAAACTTCAATCTTTATTCATTAACTGGGAAGCTTTATACTTGTCCAAAAGTGCCAAAACCTACATGGCAACCTCCCAGAAAGTCTACATAATCAGAGGTGCCAACCAGTACGGATTGACCGTATTTAATTCCGGCGAAGTGAATTAAATACGGAAATACGGTAGCTTTTATAAAAATACAGAGGAGAAGTTGCCGATCGTTTATATTTGCCAACGTTGCTTCTGTACCGGTTCCTGGCCTCATAATAGTACTCCTGCACTCTTTGAACGTTGCTGTGTTCAACAAGCGCTGATTTTCATGGTGATTTTAAAGTAAAACAAGTGTGGTGTTCAACAAGCTGATTTTCATGGTGATTTTAGAGGACTGAAAATAGCCTGCTGTTTCAGAGGGAAGCCTGTCGCTACTTTATAGTGTCATAGGCTGGGTTTTGCGAGAAAAAACATACTGACAAGTGTTAAAAAATACTGACAAACGGGTCCGCAAATACTGACAAGAAGATTAGGGGGTTGGCACCTCTGCATAATCTTCAGTTTGATGAAGCCAAGGAGTGAATGGAAAGAAGTAGGAGAAGAATGAACGGTTTACAAAGTATTAAGCTGTATGAATTTATTTCTTTGATTCACAGATTTATCAGAGTTTAGAAAGAAAAAAAAATGTTTTTTTTTGTTTTTTTTGTGTTGTTTATTTTTCAGATTATGAGGAACCATTCAGCTGGGCTATATACTTGGCAGAAGTAAAAGCAGACTCAGTCCCTGCAGAATTTTTCAGCGAGGTAAAATATGGGCAAATAATCTGATTTGTTGTGTGTGTGTGTTTATTTTTATTTTTCGGATGAGAGTTTCAACTAAGGTCTATCCTGTGCTCTCACTCATTCCATCACATGAACTAGATTGTGACATTCATGTCCTAGACAAGTGAGCACCAGCTACATAAATGGGACGAACTTGCGTAACTTAGGTACACCGAGGGTTCTTCCTTCAATAATGGTTTTGGACGCAGTCGATCTAACTTTCAAAAATAGAAATTGATTCCTCTTCTACCTTCTGTGATAGCTCTCTCTTCTGATTTGTCACACGTTGAGTTTGTTTGACGAAAAAGTGAGTGAAAGCATCCTATAGTATTATTATTATTAGTATGATTATTATTATTATTATTATTATTATTATTATTATTATTATTATTATTATTATTATTATTATTATTATTATTATTATTATTATTAGTAGTATGATTATTATTATTATTATTATTATTATTATGATTATTATTATTATTATTATTATTATGATTATTATTATGATTATTATTATGATTATTATTATGATTATTATTATGATTATTATTATTATGATTAATATTATGATTATTATTATTATTATTATTATTATGATTATTATTATGATTATTATTATGATTATTATTATGATTATTATTATGATTATTATTATGATTATTATTATGAATATTATTATGATTATTATTATTATTATGATTATTATTATGATTATTATTATGATTATTATTATGATTATTATTATGATTATTATTATTATTATTATTATTATTATGATTATTATTATGATTATTATTATGATTATTATTATGATTATTATTATGATTATTATTATGATTATTATTATTATTATTATTATGATTATTATTATGATTATTATTATGATTATTATTATGATTATTATTATTATTATTATTATGATTATTATTATGATTATTATTATGATTATTATTATTATTATGATTATTATTATTATTATTATTATTATTATTATGATTATTATTATTATTATGATTATTATTATTATGATTATTATGATTATTATGATTATTATTATTATTATTATTATTATGATTATTATTATTATTATTATTATTATTATTATTATTATTATGATTATTATTATTATTATTATTATTATTATTATTATGATTATTATTATTATTATTATTATTATGATTATTATGATTATTATTATGATTATTATTATGATTATTATTATGATGATGATTATTATTATTATGATTTTTATAAATACATCCAGCAAGCAGTAGTTCCCTTCTCCCTCCTCACCCAGGATTGTGCTCCGTTGTCTGAGGTGTCTAAAGCAGCAGGTGGGCGCCTCAGACGGCTTGAGTTAGATCCCGTATCAGCCAGCTCCTTGAGCAGCTCTTGAGCTGGAAAAGCGCTATATACAAGAACAGTATTACTAAAGATTAAACTGGGATTATCGTGGCTTGAATTCACAGGAAATAAGTGGGCTGTGAAGATCGAATGGGCTAGTTGTCTCCATGCTTGAGAGGATTCTTTTGTCGGTCCACAGCTGCTGAAGCCATTACTACCCTGAAAATAAGACAATGAAAGCACTTTGAGGTGTCATTTTCACCAGACAAAGTGTATAGTCATATACAAAAAACCAACAACTTTGTTTGAATGATTGATTGTCTACAGGAGCAGGCAATTCTTGGTGGTGAGAAAAAGGTGAAACCTACAGCACCACCAGTTCCTTCCCCTGTTTTACCAGACACTGATGTAAGCAACGCTTTCACATTAATTTTATTATTTTGTTTAGTAACGCAAATGTCCTCATAATTATCATGCAGTTTTATAAAATCACTAGCATCAAACTCCGTTCCTTTTATTCACTATGTTCATAGTGTTTACCATAGCAACATAATTACTTTGTATAATTATTGTCATAGCAAAATGCCAGACACTGGCACACCTACATATACATACACACATGCACTCCATGTCAACAACAGTTCTAACAGTTCTAAAAACTAGTATAATACCCCAAGTAAATATTGTTAGTTGTTCCAGAACTATTGCTAGATTAGTTTATAAGCTACACTTGAATTCATGGTGTACAAAATATTTGAAAAATGTTACTTGTATATGTGGCTTGTCAGGACAAAAAGATACTTAAGTCGCGCAAGGCTAAGCCAAGAAAAACGGCAAAAACGAAGGTGGGGGTCTGCATGGGTGAAATTGAGATTTTTATTTTAGCGTGTTCCCAAACCATCGAACAACAAATTACTAGCGTGTTTTTCCTTAATTCAAACTAAAAATAGCTTTATTATTATTTTTTTGTGACCTACTGTCTAACTTCGAAGGAAAAATATCGCCCAAAAGTGCTATAATCTGACGATCGTAGACAGTAGAATCCCTGGCTGAACCTCATCATGTTGTATATCAGAATGCTCAGGGAAAAGCCTATTTTTATGCTGACGACACTGGTTATTTATAACGTCTAATCAGAATGTTTCATAAGGCTGTGCTTGGCGTAAACAAAGTGAAAAGCGTCAGCCAATCCGCAGACAGTTTATCAAAGCTTGCTAAGTTACCAAGCATGCTCTCATAAAAAGACGGTCGCGATTGGTTGAAACGCACACAAGGGAGACAGTTTCGTTTTGTAATGCGTAATGTAAACATGGAGAAACGAATCGCTAATTTGTTGAATTCATGTAAAGAAAGCAACATCTTAGAAAAAGAAAGCGTTCAGATTAAAGATTTGATATCTGATTATTTTGCTAATGAGGATGTAGCTGATGGGTTTTCATCTGAAAGTGACACGGACAGCGAATCGCGTGATCGAACAACGAAAAAGACGAAGCAGACGACAGCTGGCAGTGCCACAAGCGGTGCCAGTGTAAGTGTGTTATTTAATGACAGTGAAACTGATAGTGATACTGAAATAGAAGAGCCAGATGTCAGCATTTGCGGACCAGGCGAAACTAGTGAAGACAGTGAACTTAAAGATTGTGAAAACTGGTCATGTGGGTGCAAACAGATCGACACTACACCACCTGAGCCAGGGGATGCGAGGCATGGTTGTATAACTCAATTTGCACCAGCAGAGATACTTGGGTTCAACCTTTCTTTCATGGAAATGGACAGAGGTAATTAAAGAATTATTTTATCATTAGTTTCCCATACTCTGTTTTTCTCCACAACACACCATCTACCCCTCCCCCTTCCCCCATTCTTTACCGACACACTGAATACTGGGTTTCGATTTTAAAAAGCAAGTTGTTTATGAATGTATTTGTATGTGTTTTAATACTTTGTTTTCTTCTTTTATATATTATATACCATTAGTATATTAATTACCTTCCTCTCTTTCTTGGTATAAAAAACAACTGCTTTATAATAAGCTAGTATTGCATTGCATTCATTTTAAAGGCCCTTTTGTTTGTTAAATTGTGTGGGATGTTGCCTAATTACTGCTACCATCTTTAATACTACAGCTACTACTTAGTTATAATAATAATAATAATAATAATAATAATAATAATAATAATAATAATGAGTTTATTAATAGAACGCATTTTTTTTGTGTGCAAAACAAACATAAATCTCAGTACACATACACACGGGTAAATTATTGTAGTAAAAATAAAAATCACTCATGTACTATAGTATCATAGATTTTGAGTTTGATGTTATTCGCCTGTTTCTAATGCAGGTGAGAAAGACATGTTGATTCTGGGAATGATCAGTTCTTGCCTGCACAGTGGAACTACAACACAGTGCAGTAGACGCAAAACCCAGAAACAACGAGAGAAAAGTCGCTCCAATTATGTCTTCAGTGGTCGTTCCGTCTGCAAAAATGCATTTCTGCGAATACTTGGGTGCGTTGTTACTTGTATTTTTTTATTATTATTCATTGAGTTGTACATTGTTTTTATTATGATTTATACCGATTTTTTCCTTCAAATTAAATAACCGGCCACTTAGAATTACTTGTATTTTTGCTAATTTTTGTTTAATGTATTTTGTTTGCAGAATCAGTGCTACCAAGCTCCGAGCCCTTCACAAGCATTTCAGAGATAACGGACTTGTGCCACGCATGCTAAAGTCAGGGGGGAGAACAAGTAACTCTAAGGCACTCACTGCGGAAGATAGCGGCAGAATTCTTCAGTTTATAAAGCAGTATGCTGAGGATCATGCAGTTCATTTACCAGGTATGTTACAGGTTACTTGTTTTTAAAACAGTTTATGGTAATACACCTATAGTTTTTATATATATATTTTTTCATTTTTATATTATATTTACATTTAATTTCATTATTATTTTTGAAAATTTCTTTTTAGGTCGAGTTCCTGGTTTTAAACGCGAAGACATACAGCTTCTGCCATCATCTGCACCAAAGAGCAGAATCTACCGCCACTATGTGGATTGCGCTGCACAAGCTGGTTTGTAGATTGTATAAATAACTGAAACGTTGACATCCAAAATCACTTATTAAAAACTGTTTCTGCATTTACCTATTTGTGATGATGATTATAAGCTGATAGTAACAGCAAAAATCTTGTTATCAATTACTGCACTGAAAAAAATTATATCCAAAAGAAGAGACAGCTGATAAAACAATTATTAAGATAATGTGTGTATGGATTTAAAATTTTAATTTTCTGTTTTCAGGACACAGCCGCATAGTTTCCAGGTCCACATTTGTCACCCTGTGGAAGCAGCTGTGCCCCTACATCGTTGTTGCCAGGCCAATGACAGATCTATGCTGGAAATGTCAACAAAACAACACCAGAATATTTCGCAGCGCAAATCTGTCAGAAGAGGAAAAGTCTACCATCCTCCTGCAGCAGCAGCAGCATCTAAGCATTGTTGATGCAGAGCGAAAACATTATAATGACTTAGTTGCAGCCAGCAAGAGCACACTGAGAACTCTAGGCATCACAGAGCTTCAGACTACACTTCCCAACAGCCGTGACTTGGAAGTGCACTACAGCTTCGATTTTGCTCAGCAAGTGCACCTTCCAAGCAATGCTGCACAGCCAGGCCCCATGTATTTCCTCACCCCCAGAAAGTGTGGCATATTTGGTGTTTGCTGTGAGGGTATCCCACAGCAAGTAAATTTCCTTATTGATGAAGGGGTCAATGTCAGCAAGGGCTCTGTGGGGGTCATCTCCTACCTTCACTATTTCTTTGCAGCTTATGGCCTTGGGGAGCAACGAGTGCAGCTTCACTGCGATAATTGTTCTGGACAGAACAAAAACAATTATGTGCTCTGGTATTTAGCTTGGCGGGTGCTTAAAGGGCTCCACACTGAGGTGTCTGTAAGTTTTATGCCAGCGGGTCATACCAAATTTGCACCGGATTGGTGCTTTGGTTTGCTGAAAAAAGCATTCCGCAGAAGTGAGGTCTCATGCCTAGAGGATCTCTGTAGTGTTGTCAAGGAGAGAGCACTGCTTGCAGCCACGTAAACATTCCTCAGCTTGTGGGACAAGAAGATGGAACAGTTTTTGTCCACACATACGATTGGCACAGCTTCCTAACACCTGCCTTCAAGAGAATCAGTGGGATATTACAGTATGCCCACTTTCACCTGACAGCAGCAAAGCCAGGTATGCTGTTCTACAAGACTTCTCTTCATGAAGAAGAGCAATCCTGTATGCTTTTGAAGAATGCAGATTCCTTCGAGGCAATGCCAGATATGCCACAAGCACTCCCATCACCAGGCCTTTCAAAGGAACGTCAGCCATACTTATACAATCACATAAGGGAATTTGTAAGAGAAGAAAAAAGGGACATTATGTGCCCTCGTCCTTCTACCAGCTAACTAGTTAAAGAGTTAAGGAAAAAAGGACATTCCATGCCCCTTTCCTACCAACTAAGTGTGCTGCGTGCTTTTTATTTCATGTGAAGCTCCATGTCAAGTATTTTTATTTTGTATTAATAAATATTAATTTTAACAACAGTGGTTTTTATTATAAATATTTTGGCTGCAGTTGTTGACCTGATGCCTTAACCTGCTATATATATTGATTGATCTATGCAAGAGATGAGAACAATGTAGATAACTGTACACTGAAGTGAAAGGTGTGCTATAATTATTGGATTATTTAAACGATATTTTTTTTAAGAATGTGAAAGTAATGCAGCTTTAATCTGTGATTTATTTAGTGGAGCTAGCATCAGATTTAGAAAGAGGTATCAATTCAATATTATAACTTAATTTTAGAATATTTTGTGAGCCACAATAATCATTCTCGCATACAGAAATTCTAATCGTTATGGCTTAAAAAGACTGTTGTCTGTAAATGATGTAACAATATATTTGTTGTTTATGGTTATTACAGTGTTAGCTATTGTGTCTTCTTCAATTCTGATTGCAAATGAAGCAGATTAATAAATGGTTGCTAAGGAAATACCTCTCAGAAATGTGTTCAATCTTTGAGGCCGATTTTCTCAAAATGGCCGTCCGGACAGTAGTCCACTTCAAACAAACATAACTTTTCCATATTTTGTCCTACACTCTTTATTTTTATATCAACAGAAAGCCCTTTCAATTTTCTTTCTATTGATATATATATATCTCAATACCCCCAAAATCCGACTTAAGTATCTTTTTGTGCTGACAAGCCACATATGTGCTAGGACTATTTCCTTACAACATATATTATTTGATTGTACTGTTTTAACAGCACTGTACAAAGAAAATGGGATTATTTTATGTGCACAAGACGATATTAGAGTCATCTTATATAGTTAAATGTTACAGGACATCGCGCGTCGGAACAGATTTATTTAAGTTACTATAATGAACAATTTCTATTTGTTTGTTTCTTTGTTTGTTATGGTTGTCTAAAATCATATTGTTGTGAAAAGCGTTAAATTAAAATATTGAATTGAATTGAATTGAGTCAACAACAGGCATTTTGGGGGAGAGTTTGAGACAGTACAGTACAACATGCAACCCAAATAAAAAATAATCCAGTGTGTTACAATTGAGACGCACACGATAGATCCGAACATTTTGTTTTGCAATAGAGTGTATTTACCTTTGATTTGATTTTGCGCTGTTGCTAGAAAAAGCTTTGTGTAATGTTGATAATTTTCGTCGGTCTATATTGTTGCACATTTTCTGGAATTTGTTTATTATCGTCCGAATTTTCCAGATGTTATGGGTCAAATCATGTAGATTTGTAAACATTATGTGACGTAAGACAGTGCATAGTTCGGTGACGAGTTTTATTTTGATTGGGTGTTATTGCATAATTCTGGAATGTTCGAATTTTTTCTCGATTGCAGAGAGGCTATATATAAGTAATGCACTGTCTGCTTGTAGGGATGATCTTTGTAGTGATTTTCGGAAAAAGCGATCTTGAATGCAATTGTTGATGTTTGTTGAATAAAGTTGGAAAACTAAACGATGGCTCCTGCCTTGTTGCTGAGTGAACAGGCTGCATGGATAACTGAATTCGAGTCACAATAAGATTCAAGCATCGGGGCTGAATCAGCTATTGATAAATAACGTGTAACACAGTGGATAATGCAAACTGCCAAACTGTTGTTGGTCTTTTTATGTGACAACTGCCAAACTATCATTGGTCAATATATGTGACAACTTCCAATCTGTCATTGGCCTATATATGTGACAAATACCAAACAGTCAACTATCAAACTGTCATTGGTCGTTATATGTGACCAAAAAATATCAGGATCTTGTGTTCCAAGCTCTAGCTAACGACACATGAGTCAAGCAAAGTTTTTGTATATTTTAGTTTTAGTACAGAATGACTGCATTTTCTTTTTTTTTTTTTTTTTTTTTTGAACATGCAGAAACAGAAGCTGTCAGTTCTGAGGATAGGCATGAAACTGGAAGCTGTTGACAGGAGTTATCCTTCACTGGTCTGTGTGGCCACTGTCCGTAAGTTGCCCACCGTTTCTATGTACACTTTTTTTCCCTTCCCCCTGTTTATTGTTTCCCTGGTCTCAATGCAGATCTCAGTGCAGATCTCAAGAGTATAACAGTATAGCTTGATCACCCTTAATAGTATCCCCACTTTCTGGAAATTTAGTGCTTTAAATTCCCACTGTCGCCGTCTTTCTCATTTGCTCTTTCTCATTCCTGCTCTGTTCTATCAATCTGCTATACTATCGTCTTCTTCGCTAGACCAGTCTCCTACCTTTTTTCTTGAAAATTCTTCCGGGACAAGACTCCTTGTTTGTGTATGAGGTCTGTTGGATCAGCTTGGGAATATTGGACGCTTTCTGCCAGGTGGTCACTAGGGCTTCCTATAATGTTATTATTTAGCAATGTAGGCATTTTATTTGTATGTGTTTTGTTGATAATTTATAATGATGTTTGTATTCTATTTTGTTTTTGTAAACGGGGGTTCGATAAGTTGGGGTGAAGCCTCAGCCGTCCCCTGCGTGGGATGTCTTTATTGTAAAGTGACTGGCTGGTGGAGGGCATTCAGTTTTCCCACTAGGGTTGTTTCAGCAGATCTTTTATGCGGATTGGGGGTTGTCCGGTCCTGATTTGGCTCGGAAGAGTCCGCTGGACCTAAAGCAACAATTATGTAATGTAATGTAATTTATCTCCTCCTTGGGAGTGGAAGGCAGGAGAAGCAACACTTCTGTCAAGGGGAGTAATCCAGTGTGACAAGGTTTCTATCATGGAGTTATCTGCACAAGAAACCATTGTAATTATGTCATCATGGTAGCCTGACAGCCTGCTGCCCTCTAGACCAATAGCTTTATAGGGAGCGCACTAGTACTTGTCACAAAGATGGTCTTTCAGTATGAGCCACATTTGATCAGGAGATAACTTTTGTCAAAGTTCAACCCTTATGTAACTGTCGGAAGTAAACAAGGGACATAAATGCAGCTAAGTGCACCAGTACTGAGCGACATTTAGACAGGGAGATAATCCTTTCAGAGTTTTTACTCTAATGTAGCGGGTATAGCTAAAGTCAACCATTTGGCGACTAGAGGGTTAGTGGGAGGAGAGTAAAGCAAGAGAAACCCCCAACTCACCAATTTCTTCAGGAAACGGATGCTTGATTCAATTCCTTCCTATCCTATCCTGCCCGTAACTCGGAGGTCGTAGGGGCACCACAGATGATCGCCTAACCAGCATACTCCATCTTTCTCTGTCCTCAGCTCTGATCCAATTCAGTCAGTTGAAAAGTGTATACTCACATGCACGCACAGAGTGGTTTTGTGTTCTATTTTCCAGAGGATATCAAGCCAGAGAAGATTGGCAAAGGCGGCCCATTATGCATCCGTTTGGACGGATGGGGAGCTGAGAACGACTATTGGGCAGAGACGGACAGCCATGACCTTCACCCCAGGGGTTACATGGAGAAATATGGTCATCTGCGGGTACTTGGCAATGAAAATCTGCAGCCACCACATGGTAAGGACATTTGTACTTTAATAAATAAATGAGCTAAATGTATTTATTTTATTTATTTATTTATTTATTTATTTTTAAAAGAAGCATAAAGGAATTACTCCAAAAATTTGTGATAATCCTAACTGTGCAGTATGGAGAAATGTGGTCGTTTCTGTGTATTGAGCTGGGAAAGCACTAAACAAGAATGATAAATAGTGTATTTTGAATCCTGGATGGCCATGGACTTTATTTTTCTTAAATAGTGTTGAAGATGTTTAAGAATTATCAAGCTCAGCTTCCTAACATTTGACTGTGTCTAAAGGTTACACATAGTTTCGTTTTTTACTGTATTATTGTGGCTGGTCTGTGTTCTGAATCTGAATGTGAATCTTTGTTATAGGGTATGGCATGGGAGCATTTGACTGGGCCTCCTATTTAGAATCGGAGTCGGCTGAAGCTGTACCAGACTGCTTTTTCACTTCGGTACATAATGTCCTTGTGTTGACCACAAATTTGAGTAACTGTTTGTTTGTTTGTTTGTTTGTTTATTTCATTTAACGTCTATTCACCGAAGTGATTTTAGACAAAAATTTGAGTAACTGTGTTCAAACAAATTCCAACAAACGCAATATCTCTCATTAGTCTTTTTGAAATCACCGATGATTGAGAGAAAGCCTATACAAATATAAACAAGTTATTTATTAGTATTACACATTTCTTTCAGATAGGAGTGTCCCTGCTGTTGCTGTGATGACTAGAAAGACTGCTTGTTTGTTTTTCAGGAACAGAGTTTGTTGACCGATCACAGAGCTTCACAGGATTTCTCATCTAGCCATTCTTTCATAATGGTATGAAGTATTCAGATATATCTTATTTTGTCTTATGATTTTTTTTTTTTGAGAGGGGGGTGGGGGTGGGGGGTGGCGGGAGTTTTGCTTTCCTTTATTATGTAGCCTACAAAGTTATGGAATACATATGAACAACCATTAAGTTTAATTTGTACTCACCATTGGCGATGGCAGACATGGATAAACCATCCCAGAGAAGAGGGGGTAGGGATCTAAATCAACACTGAATCACCAGAGCAGTCATACTGCTAAGATTGCCATTGAAAATTTGCCACCTTTATCTTGCGTACCCAGGGATTTGAACCCGGGTCATCGGTGTGCCAGGCGAACGCTGAAACAGTGCTATTATAAGAACGTTAACATAAAATAAAAATAGAGTTGCCCTTTTTCCTTAGTGTTGGAGTCTGTACGTTGGCTGTGTTGCAAAACAAAGTCTTTTTGTAGAAGCAGAACATATTTAGTATAATATTGATTGTTAGTTCTCTTAATTTTATTGTAATTTGTTGATAAATTAATATATTATCAAATATCGCAAATGTGAATGGACATTAAAATAAATAAATAAATAAATAAATAAAGAATTGATTGGCATTATGGTTTATTTATGCTGCTTTTTGTCCACTTTTTTTTTTTTGCAGAGTTTATCCAAGCTCAAAGTAGGTATGAAGCTGGAAGCTGCCGACAGAGTTAATCAAGACTTCTTCTGTGTAGCAACAATAGGTAAAGCAGAAAGATGAACTAATATTTATGATTGTATCGTAATTATTGTACACAAATACACCATCCTATTGCTTTGCTGCCAATTTGCAACCCCACCCCACCTCCACCGCCATGAACCAAATCCATTTCCTTTCTTCTCATCCCTCCCCCCACTCTTCTTTCTCACTTTCCCCCACCCCCACCCCTCACCCCCCCCTCCCAAATTTTTTCTAAAAAAAACTTGTTCAACTCTATCCACCCCACCCTACCCATCACTTAATTCTATTGGCTGGGATAAAGCGTTTTCCACAAACTACATGATGCTATTCGTTAGTGTTCAAGCATAAAGGAAAAAAAACAACTAGTAGGTCCGCTGCTCAATAGAACAGTTTAAAAAAAAAAAATCTTTGTTCGGTTAGTAGAGAAGTTCGACATTCTCAAATAAATTGATCATGAATTTTATTCATTCTTGAATAATTTGATTTTGGTATAAATAGTTTTTAATGTCTTTTGTTTTTATACTTGGACAGTATTGTACACTTGGAAAAGGTTTTTAATAAACCGAAAATGTGTGTTCTTACCTTGAGAGTTATGAGTTTTGTATTTCTTTCTTTTAAAAAATCTTTAACAACCTGGAGAACAGTTTTGCCAGACACGTGCTTTAGGGCTACGCTATTTTATTTCCTACTGTTGCCACTTTACATTCATCAGTTTGTTGTTTCTGATCATGCGAGTTTGCTAACAAGATACAAATATTGAAATGAAGTTGTACATGTGGAGTCTTTATGACCATCTATTTCAAACCAGAGATGGCAAATCTTTGATCCAGCACATGTGTGCTAAAATTGTACTTTCTGATGTAAAATAACACTATATAACCTTTGTCTGAATAAAGATGTTGTGAAGAAGAAAAAAAAAAGGTTAACTTTTCAACCATAACTCCTCCAAGTATACTATTTTTAAACACGAGTCTGCAGCAGTGCACACTCCAAAATTGTGGAGATTTTTTTCGAACAGTCAGAGTATCCACAAGAAGGATGCAGGGGCCCTATAAGGGTGGAGATTTGAAAACTATAAGTAAGAAAGATTTCCACCAATGTTGCAGTGTTAAATCTTAAATTGATCATGCTAACGGTAGGAACTAGCAATGCAAATTTACTGTGTGCATGTGTAATGAATCTTCTACCTTGTTATTTTTATGCCTGTGTCTGTGGTGAGTGCTGCTGGTGATGTATGCCTGTGTTGGGTAAATGTCTATGAACTGGATGTATGTGTGTGCATGGGCAGTGTGTATGTGCGGATGATGTCGGGGGGCTGCCGCTGTGTTTTGTGCAAGTTGTTTTGTGCAAGTTGTTATTGTTTGTAGATATCCTCATGTATATCAGATATTGTTGTGATTTTTTTTTTTAATTAGAGAGCACTCATACCCCCATTGTAATTGCCAAATCTGGATAAATAAAGTTGTTTGAATTGAATTGAATTGAATTGAATTGAATTGTAGGCGATATCAAACCAGAGAGAGCAGGCTGTGGAGGCCCTATCAGGGTGGAGTTTGATGGCGGGACAGACGGAAATTATTATTGGGCAGAACCAGACAGCCTTGACCTTCGACCTGTGGGGTTCACTCACCAAATTGGAACTATACAGATGGGAAAGAAATTCAGAGCACCTCCAGGTAAGTTTAATTCATTTTTCTCTATCATGTGACAATTTTATTTGGCAAACTGGTACAGTTGATGATTAGTGATGGTTATACTAATCATGATGGTGATGATGGCAGAGATGATGTTGATTCCTAATTTTGTAATTATTGTCAACAGTATATGAACTATGGCACTTTATTCTTTATGATAATAATAATTAAGAATTTTGTTTTGACAGAATGGTACAGTTGGTGATTAGGATGTTATTACTAATGATGATGATGATGGTGATGATGATGGCAGAGGTGATGTTGATTCCTAATTTTGTAATTATTGTCAATAGTATATGAACTATGTCACTTTTTCCTTTATGATAATAATAGTTAAGAAAATAATACAGCATGTCATATATGGACTGTAGTTGTTTATTTTCCGTTCAATCAAGCTTAAAGCATGGCGAGCTAAGGAGATCTTTATTATTTTTCAGATTACCAAGGAGTGTTTGACTGGTCCATGTACTTGCTTGAGCAAGCATCGGAAGCAGTGCCTTTTGACTTCTTCACCCGGGTTAGTTGCTCTGTGGTTCTTGTCCTTGTTCTTCTTTTGGTGGTGGTGATGGTGATGGCAATTGGTGTTGCTTTTTTTAAAGCTTTTAATTCTGAGTGGCGATTTCTTATTTACTTTTTTTTCATTTTTTTTGTGGGGGGGTGGGAGGGGGCTTAAGAGGGGGTTGGGAGTGGGGGTTAGCAGTGTATTTGCTCTTGCTTGCTATACTGTTCAAATTGGATTTAAAGTTGATTTTTATTTCATGTACTTCCCCCTTTCCTGTTTCAAACCTCCCAAACCCCCAAAATAAATTAAACGAAATGTCTGTAGACAATGATCTGGATTGTTAAGTTGCTAGCATCAATATGATTGAGCAGGACTAACTTAAGCTCAGAGAGAAATAGACCGAATGAGAGTAGTACATGTTCAAATATGGATTCAGAGTTATGTGTAGATTATAATTTAAAAAACCCCAAAATGTTTTGTGTCCATTAGGAGCAGGCACAAGGGACACAGCAGCTGATCCATATTACAACTACTGCAGTCACAGTGCCGTCTGCTGCCCCTCCTCCTTACGAGCTACAGGTATCAAAAGCTTTTTGTATAGATATTTTTGTCTTATATTATCTGGAGATACTTTGAAATAGTCAGAATCAAAACGAGCCCAATGTCGATCAGTCAGTCCATACCCCAAGGACTACTGAATGGATTTTGACCAAACTTCATAGAAACATTACTTAGGTTAGTGGCCATCAGTTTTGCTCTAACGCAAAAGCCAAGGACACTGGGGTTGTTTGACACGCTTTGCTCAATATTTCAAAAATGGCTGAACAGATTTAGTTGACTTTTGCTGTAACTGTACTCCAGCTTGGTCAGTCCATCACTCCAAATTTTACTTGTTCAAAACATTTTGCTATATCTCAAGAATGACTGGACAGATTTTGATAATGTTTACTACGCAGATATTTCAACTACCAATCAGAAAATTATTATTTGAGTGTCGCTGTTAAAAAATGGGTCAAATTGGGTTTGGGCTTTTAAATGTTGGCGTCCATTGTTTATTAAAATACTGCCTTTGCTGTTCCAGAATCCCCTAGAAGGCAGTCCAGCAGATTCTTTATCTGCAGCCCTTCCTGGCTATGCTACGAAGGAAAGCAGCACAAACATTGCATTGTAATTTCAATACCGATCCACTGACTCAGTCCATACAGGGTATATCCTAAAGCTAGAATTGTATAGAGGTCATGAGACAGGCCAGTGTCCACTAAACAAACGCCTCTTCTTCTTCCTGTAGACGACCAACATCAGTATTTTGATGATTTTGTCGCTTTTTGGGTGCTAAGACGCGCTTTGTATTTGAGGTATTTTAGGTCGGGTGTACTTTGAGGATACTGGAGGCTATGCATTGTTATTTAGATAATAATAGGAGAAGGGAAGGGTACAGGGGTGATCGGGGGAGGGGGGGAATCAGTGACTGGGGGGTTGGGGTGGGTCAGGAAAGGGGGGGGGGGGGATACGTGGGGAGTGAGGATAGGGGAGGAGAGGGTGCATGGAGTGTGGGAAGGAGCATCATGTTACAGGCAGGAGGTCAACCTGGACTTAAAGGTGTCCAGGGACTCTGCAGTGACGACATCGTCAGGCAGATTGTTCCAGTCAGGTATTGTTCTTGGGAAAAACGACATCTGCCTATACTGAGTTCTGCAGTGGGGGATGTCGTAGCAGCAGCTGTTATTCTTCCTGGTACTCAGCCTATTTTCTGATGGTTTGGGCAAGTAGTTGGAGTTGATGGATACTAGGCCATAGTGATATTTGTACATCATCTCTAGGCGGGCTCTGTGTCGTCGTTCTTGAAGAGAGGGCCAGTTGAGGGATTCCATGATGGTGTCTACACAGGATGAACGCCGATGTCGATCTGAGACCCATCTCGCTGCTCTGCGTTGTACTTTTTCGATGGCTAGAGTCTCGGTGACTGTGTGAGGGTCCCATACTGTTGCTGCGTATTCAAGGATTGGACGGACAAAGGCCTTGTACGCAGTTTCCTTTGCCTTCTTGTTGCCAATCCTGAGGTTGCGACGGAGGAAGCCTAGTGTCTTGTTTGCTTTATTAGTGATGTTGCTTACATGGTTTCCCCACTTCATGTCGTCCTGGATGTTGATGCCAAGGTACCTGGTAGAGCTGACATTTTCGAGTGTGTGGCCATGCAGTTTGTATGCCGGGGTGATCTTCTTCCTCTTTCTAGTGACGCTTAAGGTGGAGCACTTTTCTGGGTGGAACTGCATGGACCATTGTTCTTCCCAGGATGCAAGGGTGTTGAGGTCCTCCTGCAGTACTCTTTGGTCAGCTTCGGTTTTGGTGGTGTTGCTGCACATCGTGTCATCGGCGAATAGCCTAACTTTGGACTTGATGCCTGTCGGTAAGTCATTTATATACACGAGGAATAGGCTCGGTCCTAGGACTGAGCCTTGGGGGACCCCGGATTCCACTGGTGTGAAATCGGATCTTGCTCCCTCAACCACCACCGCTTGCTGCCGGCCATGCAGGAAGTCCTCAATCCAATTCTTGAGGTGGCCTCCTATTCCATAGCGCTGGAGCTTGTGGATCAACAGGGCGTGGTTTACCTTGTCGAAGGCCTTTGAGAAGTCAAGGACGATGGTGTCTTCCTGGTTTCCCCTTTCCAGCTCCTCAGTCGTCTCATCTACGTAGCCCAGGAGCTGTGTCTCGCAGGAGTGCCCACGTCGGAAGCCATGTTGCTCTGGTGCAAGGATGTTGTTATCTTCCAGGTGGGACATGAGATGGCTGGTGATGATGTGCTCCATTAATTTGCAGGCTATGCAGGTAAGGGAGATGGGACGGTAGTTTACTGCTGAGTATCTCTCCCCTTTCTTGAATACGGGTGTGATATTTGCTAGTTTCCAGTCTTGTGGAAGGATGCTTGATTTGTAAGAACAGCGAAAAAGAAGTGTGAAGGCTGGACTGATATCTTCTGCGACTATCCTGAGCAGTCTGGGTGTGATTCCGTCAGGACCACAAGCCTTGTTTGGGTTGAGGTTCAGCAGTAGCCTTCTAACACCTTCCTCCGTGATGTCTATTTCTCCACAAGTTGGAAATTCGGGTAGATCCTTAGGTGGAGGGCAGCGCTGCACAAACTCTTCTTCTGAGATGGATTCTTTGGGGCTGAAGACGGAGCGGAACTGGTCGTTGAGCAGCTGGGCTTGTTCTCTGGGGTCTGTGATCAATCTCCCTGCGTCTTTTAGTGGTGAGATGCCCATTCCTTCAGTTCTGCGTGCTTTAATGAAGCTCCAGAACTTCTTTTGAGGTGTGGTCTCACTCTCTGGGTTGTCTAGTATTAGACCTTCTATGTATGCCCAGTATTGACGGCGGATGTTTTTCTGGACAAGCCGCTTTAGTGATTTGAACTTCTCATAGAGGATATTGTCACCATTCTTCTTCCAGCGCTTGTGGACTCTGTCTCTCTTACGAATCAGCTTTTTGGTTTCGTGGTTTACCCACGGGTGGCTTGTTTTTGGTTTGGCTTGCTTGTGTCGAACATGCCTTTTTAGGGCCTCTAGTAGGCCTGTCTTTAGTTCTGACCAGATTTCCTCAACTGAGCTATCTTCGTTGTAAGAGTTTATTATGTGGTCATTTAATAGATGTGCTGCTTGTTTCAGTGGTTCTTTGCTTTCATCAGTGTATATGGGAATCTGTCGGGGTAGCTGGCGTTTCTTTGGTGGGTGGATCTGGACTTCCATGTAGGCAGCGTCATGATCTGACAATCCTGGGAGGATCTCTGTTCTTGGTATGAGGTTGGGGTTGTTTGTGAGGAACAGGTTGAGGAAGTTTTCACCTCTCGTGGGTTCCTGAATCATTTGTTCCCAGCCGAGATCGTTCAAGCTATCCATGAACATATGGTGAATGTTAGGGTGTGGGGCTCCTTTCTTCAGTGTTTTTGATGGCCAGAGCCATCCCGGGAGGTTGAAATCGCCTCCTACAACGATAACTGCATTGTTGGTGTTTGAGGCGCGGTGGGCAGATTCTACAAATGCTTTCATACTTTCCTTGTTATCTGTATGGGGGTGGTAGAAACAGCTTACTAAGAGTGTTCTTCTACCCTTTAACT
This sequence comes from Oncomelania hupensis, assembly GCA_036898135.1. Classification (NCBI taxonomy): domain Eukaryota; kingdom Metazoa; phylum Mollusca; class Gastropoda; order Littorinimorpha; family Pomatiopsidae; genus Oncomelania; species Oncomelania hupensis. Next base: position 58,795,673 of record CM072524.1, on the reverse strand, counting down.
TGATTTTGACCCACTGGATTTCACACTCTGTGGATAGATCTGGTTCTTCAAGGGACGTCAGATCATCAGAGACAGCAATGAATACTCCGCCTCCTTTCTGCCTCACTCTGTCTCTTCGGTAGATATTATATCCCTTGGGGAAGATTTCAGCATTGGTGTGAAGTGGCGTTAGCCAGGACTCTGTTCCTAGAATGACATCAGGCTTCGTACTTTGGACGAGGTTATCAAGTTCCGCCACCTTGCCTAGAATAGATTGGCAATTCACAGTCAGGAAGCGAAGTGGCCTTCTCGAGTGTTTATCTTGTTTACTTGCTCTTGAGGGGGATGATGTATGGTATGGATGAAAAGGACTATCAGGGATAGATTGTAGGGCAGAGTCAGAAAGGTTGATTGTTTTGGTGCCTATGCCATGCAGGTCGAATGCCACACTGCTGTAATTAGCATTTGCACACACTGCACAGTGCCACGTAACATCACTCCTGCCAAGTATGTCGTAGGATCCACTGTTGATGCTTTGGCAACTTGCGTGGAACCATTGTCCGCAGCTTTCACATGCAACGCCTCTCTGTTCCCAGCCCACTGATCCATCGCAGACGCCACATGGGTAGTGACTTTCTTCTACGTTTTGATCTTGTGGATTTATTTCCTGGTTTATTTCCATTATTGACAAAAGGAGGATAATAATGAAGCAAACAGCATTCATGTCGAAACTTTGAAGAAGATAAACTTAAGGCGAGAAAGAAACGAAGGTGTGTCTTGTTTTGAATACGGGCGCCGCCATCTTTGTTTACATGGTATTCACAGTACTATCACAATGCAGTCAAAGTACTTTGGCAGAAAAAAGATGAGTAACAATTCGCTTACCTTGCAATTCACTGGGGTAGGGGGGTTTGAGGGTTAGGCTGGATATGATTTGGAGGGAATTTAACAAGAGAACGAAGGGAAAAACGAAAATTACTCTCTGCTTTTAGATGGAGCAAAGCAGAAAAACACCCGACCCTTACGCTGCGCGCGCACCCCACCTTGGACACTAGCTGAGCGTCAGAGTTCTATCAAACATAGGGCTGTGTGTCGGTCTACGCCCTCAGCAGCCTCTGGCACTGGGATTACTGCCAGTGTCACTTTCAATCTGTAAGCTTGGTAGCAGCCTAATAGCATCACAAGGTCTATAGGTAGAGGAGACCTGAGACAGCAAATCATCTGGACTATAGCTGTGGTAGCCCTGGACCACTTTAGTCCTACTTCAAATCTACAGTAAATTCACCAACTCCCTCAACAACTATAAGAGCCAGAACGATCGATGCATTCAGACCTGTGCACACTCAAAATGCTCATCAGTAGCAAACAAACCGAATTTCAGTAGTTTTTAAAAATTTTCAGTAGCAAGCTGTAACGACAGTTCAAGTAAAAACATCAGAATTTCGGAATTTTAATAGAATTTTAATAAATAATCCGTATTCTGCTCATAAAAATCGGAGAAAATACGGAAAATCCGTAGATGTGCACAGGTCTGTGCATTGATCGTGGGCCCTCAACATCAAGAAGAAGAAGTAGAATGGTTGTGCAGAATGTTGGATCAAAGCTGGTCTTCGGTTTGAGTTTATTTAAAGGGTTAAGAAGTTAGTAGGTAAAATAGAGCCCTCAACATCAAGATTATTTGCAGGCAAAATGTTAGTCTATGCTGTTGTCAGCTGTGTCTAGTTCACAAAGAAGATATTAATGTCTAAACAATTGTTGTGTAAAGTGTGAAAGGACAACAACTTGTATTTAAATGTTACGTGGTAGTTCCAGACAGGCCTACCCTCAGTTTGAAGTTTCCGTATTAGCTTTTTCAAATTTCAGTATTACTATTACGATTTCTGTATTTACTTTTACTACCTATTGTTTTTGCACTCATCCTTTTTGATATTATGCGAAGAATCCAGTGATAGATTGATTTGCTGCCACAATGTTCTTTTTCTTCTCCAAAGCCTCGTAATTCTTCATATACTGTGGGCCTTCCGCGTGCCGCTTGATGTCGTTCATATCACCGGCGGAGATGCCAAACTGGTTGGCACAAATCGTACTTTTGAGTCAGTGCTGCCGCGAATAACGAAAGGACACTTTTCCGAATACGAGGCAAGAAATGTCTTCCCCTTGCACGTGTTTTTTGAAGATTCAGATTCACAATCACTTTGCTTAGCCATTTGTTTGAACGCCATGTTTTAAATTCTGTCTCACGAGCACCGATCTTTACTGCGACTGTGCAAAAACGGGTTCGGCAAACTTCGGTGCCTCTACCAGAAACTTCGATGTCACAGGTCTCCACTGCGACTGCGCATTGCGGCATTAAACCTTTGGAAAAAGGTCATGCGGTGCATTTCCACAGGCCAACGATTTCAATTTTTTTTCTTTATCATTTTTTTAAATTTCCGTACCGTAAAACAAATATTCGTATTTTCCGTAGCGCTTGCCGAGTTTTTCAAATTTCTGGAAAAAATACGGAAATTCCGTACGGGTAGGCATGTCTGTAAGTTCCCAACCTATTGGGCAGAGCAAATGTAGTGTAAAGTTACAGAGGTTCTGTAGTAGCACACCACCATTCAAAAACCACAACTGTCACAGTGCCGCCACTCAATGACTATCTCCTACTACCATGCACTATGGTATTGAACAATAGGTTTATTAGCCAAACCCGACCAGACAGCGGTTTCTACTGTGCGAGTGTCTCTGGTAGTAATGTCAGAGTTTTGCAGTTTTATAGTTTTATATTACGATGGCATTATCTAACAAGAAGTAACAATATTTGGAACTTGTGTACAGTGTAACACATGGAACATGTACTGTGATTGTATAACTAGAAGTAGAATTAACACTATTTGGACATTGTCACGGAAGTAACACTATTTGGACATTGTCACGGGTATATGTTGTTGCTGAGGAAGCTGGAATTCCGGCTCTAAAAAAAAATCCTTTCCTGAGGGCTGAATAAGATACAGAGGTGATTCAGAATCTAGTAACAGACAATTGATAGTAGCATATTTTACAGAAAAAGTTTAGGTGGGCTTTTGGGACCCCCACATGCACACATGATTTGCTTACAGAGTAATGTTTGTAAAATGTACAATGTTGAGGTAAACTAGAATCGACTTTCCAAAGATGTATAATACATTTTCCAAGAAATGTGCTTGTAATCCTATAATGAGTATTGAATTGAAAAATATATTTTCTATGTTCATGTAATAGTTATATCATTTTTACTGTTACTGATGACTCCAGTTTTCCGTTTGTTTTATTTTTTAATTGCTCCTTAAAAAATTTTTTAATTGTATCTAATATTTGGTGGTATTAAGCTCATTAGTTTACATAATATCTCACACCATTTTTTCTTTTCTTTTTAAACAAGTGAAATTTGATGCAAAATCTGTGATATTACTTTTGAATGGTCAACTTAGCTGGTCGCTTCCTTTAGGGTGGAACTGACAGGACTTATCGCCCAGTCTAAATGTCACTCTGTATAAGTCAACTTTGCAGTTATTTCCCTTCACCCTTGTCCCACAGCTACACTAAACTCCAACTTTTGACAGGATTATCGCCCGTCCAAATGCTAGTTATTACACATCATGTGCAAGAATTGACTACCACGCTCAAACATTTATACCTCTTTTATTTTTGACTGGCATGCATAGCAGTGTGAGTCTATGTACTCGCCCCCAACCCCTCCCTCTTTCCCTGCGTCCCCCAAAAAAGATTTCCAGATTTACGCAAACCTGTGCGAGATAAGTCCTAAATAGTCCAAAAGTGATCTCGAAAAAAAAAAATTCCGTCCGTCCGTCTGTCCACCATCTTTACAAAAACTTTACAATGGCTAAGTACTCAGAGTCTATTTCAGCCAAACTTGGTAAGATGGTGTATACCCATAAGACCTCGAAAATGATCGGTGAATGAATGTCTTCACTTTAAGGTCACAGGGTCATAAAAAAAATGACAATTTTTCACAAAATTTTACTTTTTTTCTAGGTTATTAATATTGATTCTTTGATGCATGATAATATTAATGACACATACTATGCAAATTTGGTCCACCTCACTCCAAGGTCAAGGTCACTGGCTGGAGCTGTCCAAAGTGGGTGTGTATAGGTACTTTGAAGTGACCTTGATCCTAAACTAGGAGAGATATAGAGTGCAAACTTGTTGTATTTAGAGATGATCAATAGATTGGTCTTTCATATATGTTCCATTTTTGCGTTTATCTTGAAGGTCAAAGTCATTTTAGGCCTTGCAAAAACATACAAAACATAGGTAATCGTACAGTAGAATTTATTTAACCTATAGTATGCAACAACATTGGATTATTTGATCAAACATGCATGATTGAGAGATCACGTGATGGCCAAGATCATCCCAAGGTCACCATTTGTTTTGCATAATACAACTTTTGCTGTATGTTATTTGATAGTGTACATGAGTGTATGTGGAGCCGGATGTCAATGTCATCTAAAGGTCAAGAGCATAGAAAGATCAAAGTCGATATTTGCATTTTAGTACCACCATTTCATTTTGTGTTTTCTGGGCACTAAGTTTCATGTTAGATACTGCGAGTTCCATAAGGAGTATGCGAGTCATATGGGCTTTGCCCTTCTAGTTTAAAATTTTATATTTAATGCTGTGATATCTCTATGAGGTAATGAAGTGTTTATAGTCCTAATGAATTTGATACTATTTGTGTCATGTATCATCCATTTATTGTGTTTGAAACTGCTGTAATGGTTAATCAAATGGCATAATCAAAGAAATAATACTTCACATACTAATACAATGGTCGAATGTTTGTAGTAATAACAAAAGTCCAATGGAATAAAACCTTGGCAAAATGTATATATATTATTAAATGTTTTGAAGTATTTATTCCACTCACCAATCTCTTTTACTCGGATCCCCACGCTCGGCACCAACCCCTGTAACTAACTTCTCTCAACTCCTCATATTTCACCCCCGTTTTGAGTATAGTCGTAAATATTATAGTATTGTTCAGTCAAGTAGTGTATTTATGTGTGTATGTTAACTGCATACAAATGTTGAAGGGTACAGGGGTATTTGTGGAATTTTCGGAACTGTTACTACTTCTCTTTTACACAAGCAAAAATGTATGAATAAATGTTTGACTCGCATGCGTGCCTCAACGTGAGTCTGTGTATTAAACTCTCCCCTCTTTCCCCATCTCCCGCATCCATGATACATGCAAATGACACACACACAGCCCTGAAAATGAAAAAAAAGGTCCCACTAGCCTTTGGCTAGTAACTTAAAAATTTTACTAGCCAAACTAAAAATTTTACTAGCCAAACTAAAAAAAAGTTCATTTTAGCGCACTCGCCTTTGGCGACTAAAGTTTTTTTTTTAGTCGCCAATTTTTTTTTTCACTAGCCATGGCGACTAAATTAGTCGCCATTTTCAGGCCTGACACATACTGTGCAAGTTTAGTCAACCTCGCTCCAAGGTCAAGGTTACTGGACCTGTCCAAAGTCATTTCATATAGGTACATTGAAGTAACCTGGACTCTAAACTATGAGAGATATAAAGTTATGAGCATAAGAAGTCACATGAAGGTCAAAGCCACTAAAGATCAAGGTCATCCAAAAGTCAGTTTTTTTTGGCATACTATAACTTTTGTTGTAGTTTTATTTGATCCTAAATGTATATCTGGAGTCTGAGGTCAAGAGCGTTGAAAGATAAAAATCAGTATTTTCATTTTAATGCCCACTTTAAATTTTTATCTGGGCACTCATTTTCTTGTTAAATATATGAAGTTCTATTAAGAGCATGTGATTTTATAATTATGGGCTTTACCCTCAAAATAATTCATGTACTTCTTTTCTTAAGTAATTGTTTTTAAGTCTTTATAACATTCCATATTTGGCAGTGTTAGTTGTACGCGTTCAAATTAATTTTAAGAGATGCTTTCACTTTTAAAAATTTCAAAATATTTTTCTTTCATCATTTTGTTTGTTCTGTAATTATTTTTGCTTTGTTCTCAAAACTATAAATGATCAGATCTGTGTTTGCATCCTCTGTATAATAAAACGGGCACCTCAAATTATTTTTTATGCTCTTTTTAATAATTATTTAAAGAACTTTTATATACCAACACTTATTGTATCTTTGATGCACAAATCTGTTACGTGTGCAGCACCTGTGGATTTAAAAAGAAAATTTTTTAAAAAATATATCAATGTAAAGTTTAATATTGCTCTTTGGTTGATATGGCATTTTGTGTTCTTGCAAGGATGTGGCCAGTTAAGATTTTATGTTCGAGTTTTCGTCTTTATTGTGTATACAATTTAATAAAAGAAATTCAGTAAAGTTTATATAAATTCTTAACAGACTTTTGTGCACATATTGTGTGTGAGTGGGTGGGTGTGTGTGTGTAGATGTGTGCTTATGCTTTTAAGAGAAATAACAAACACTTAATCAATTCAGCAGCAGTATTTCGTACATTTATTTTTTAACAATTTGTAATTTATAGCTCAACCTCGATCAACAAATGAAATGTATTTACAAAAATGAGAACTTAATGTTAAATGAACAAAAATCACAATTATTGAAATTTCCAGATTTTAGAGGCAAAACTTAAAGCACTAATAGGTACACCTTAGAAATCCATGAATGAAAATGTGGCACACAACACAAATAACTAAACCTCTTGCATAAGGAGGGGAAATACTTATGAAATATTTGATAAATATGGCAAATCATCTTAAATTTTAGATAAAGATTGGAGATAATCTTAAACAGGTGAAATCATTGCTTAAATCTTCGATAAAGAGGGAAATCTGACATTTTAAAGAGGTGAAATAATCTTAAAGAGGAAATAATCTGACAACACAGATGTCAACAACTTAATAGAATAATTGAAGAAAACTCGACAAAGCAACACATATTTTAACAAACAAATAGCGATCCAAATTAGTATTTAAACATTTCTAACAGGGTGTGTTTTCAGAATGAAAATTTGTATAAGAAAATTTCAAGACCATTAACCAAAAGGTTGGAATAGCCATAATGCATTGTAACTGCTATTATTCACTAACAGAAATGTCGACGAGTAGTACTAATGTAATGAAAACCCTGCAATGTATTCTTATATTCAATATGAAATACAACAGTTTACCTAGATATCCGATTACCTTGTTCACTATTTTTGGGATTCAACACTGAAACCTTTTTGGTAAAGTTCATGCACAATGGGGCAACTTATCTAGTTTAGCATAAGGCCGCAAGTTCTAACTTTCTAAGATCATCACCTTGACCTTGATGATCGTTATCTTCACCTGGGTCACAATCTTCATCTGGGTTGTCATCTTGGTCCGCCGTTTGGTCTTGACCTTGAACATCTTGATTTTCACCTTCAGCTAGACCTTGGGATTCACCTTCAACTTGACCTTCATTGAAACCTTCGTCTGGAGCATCCCGTTTTTGCCTGCAATACAGAAAAGACCACAATAAAAACTTAAAACACTTTATGGAAAACATTACCGATATAGATTGGTCGACTTCGCGCTGTTGGTCAAGTTACAAAAATTCCAACCAAAAAAATGATTCTTGAAGTTATTTTATTTTCGACAATGACATTTTTTGGACTGAAATCATTATGGAGCTAAAGCTGAGATGCACTAAATAATAAGCATATGAATTCAAAAATAAAATTAAAAAACAAAAACAATAATAATAATAATAATAATAATAATAATAATAATAATAATAATAATAATAATAATAAATATAAGCGCCAATACACTTTTTTTCTGTACTTGAACTGAAAAGGGAAAACAAAGGACATTTTTTATAGCTAGCAGATCACAAGATTTTAAAATGTCTGAAAATGGTTAATATCCCCAGAACAGAGAAGAAGAAGAAATCCTCCCAATTCTTAGAGAAGTTGAGGCAGCAGTGCATTCGCTGAAGAAAGAAAATCAGCGGGGGCGGACAACATACCTGTGGAATTGCTTCAAGAAGGAGGAGAAGCGATGATTGATGCCCTCACCATTATTTGTAACAAGATCTGGCAGAGTGGGGAGTGGCCTATACCATAGACACAGTCGCTTGTTATCACTCTTCCCAAAAAAGGTAACCTTCAGTAGTGTGAAAATTACTGCACCATCAGCCTCATCAGTTATCCCAAAAGTCCTCCTGAAAATAATTCTCAACAGGTTGAAACTCCAAGCTGAACGAATCATAGCTGAAGAACAAGCAGGATTCAGGGCAGGGCGAAGTACCTCTGAACAGATTTTCAACCTCAGAATAGTCTACGAGAACTACCTACAGCACAAAAACATCTTTATGATGTGTGTGTAGACTTCAAGAAAGAGTTTGACCATGTCTGGCATGAAGCTCTGTGGGCAAACATGAGAGTTTACAACATCAGCCCTAAAAATATTGAAGTCATCAAAAGCCTGTATGACAAGGTTACCAATGCAGTCCTCCGCAACAGCGCCATTGGAAGCTGGTTCAGAATTGCAATCGGTGTGCGTCAAGGATGCCTACTCTCTCCAACACTCTTTAACATCTTCCTAGTGCACATCATGCATGTCAGATGCCCTTGCAGATCACGAAGGCACAATCAGCATAGGGCTTAGAGCAATCTCCAACCTCCGTTTTGCGGATGACATTTATGGATTGGCTGGAGAGGAACAAGAACTTAAACAGCTGGTACAGAGGCTTGAAACCACCTCCAGAGCCTATGGAATGGAAATAATGCAGAGAAGACCAAAATGATGACCAACAACACCAATGGCATCAACATGGACATCACAGTCCAAGGCCAATCCCTCAACACCAGTGTGACTAGTTTTTTTCTTCTTCAATTGAATTATAACCGAAGACGAAAAAATAAAGGATTAAATAAGGGAAACAGTAACAGACAAAAATCATGTTCTCAATTCACATTTGTCGTTAAACGCTTCATCCAGAGTTAACAAGATAGCAAGTCATTCAACTGTATTTCCAGACAACCACACATATAGCTGATAGCATTTTCTGTCGTGTTAATTTTGTGGACGGTGTTGTAAGTAGGCCTTACTCTCAAGTAAAAAGTGAAACACGGAATAGTTGGCCATCACCTCCAACATCTGCCAATAAAAATAAAAAAATCGGCTAAGCCAATTTTGAGATAAATCGCAAAATGAGCTTAAAAAATAATGAATCTATAGTGACCGTCCTCGACTTTGAACAAACGTAAATATAAATGATCTAAAATGCTGAACAGTAGAAAGTTTCTCCACAATAAAAACAATTAGTTGAGAATGAGTTGAAGAAGCTGTATATCAAAATTCAACAAAATCTGTACAGCCGTTTTTGAAGTACGGAGCGAAACAAGTTTAGTGACAATTTGAAGAAAGGGAGACAAAGCGTTTATAAAGCACAGGGAGTTGTCTCGCCTTAAGAGAAGGGACAGGAGTTTATTGATAACATCTTGGATATCATTCTTATGAGATGCTGTCCTCCTGGGAATCAGGGAATGATACTTTGCTGAAGACGTTAAACAACCAATTAACCAAACTTAATAAGTGAAATGTGGAACGAAGGACCGACCAACCAACAGATTGACCAACAACGGGACTGCCAATGATTTGCCTTAAGTTGAAGTATCTGCAAGCACACATTATTAAATTCGGTTCAGCCAATTTTTAGACGCAGCGCAAAAGGTGTTTATAAAATGATGAAGTACAGCGACCTTGACCCTTCAGAAAAAGCAAATATGAATTACCTAAAATGCTTAGTAGATTAAAGCTTCTATACGGTACAAATAATCGAATTTGGTCCAGTCACTCTTGAGATAAGGCTAAAAATGTGTTTTGAACACACACCGAAAAATTCGGCGTGACAGACCTACCCACCGACCAACAACAGGACTGCTACTGAATCATTAGCTATGAATTGAAATACCCATGTATCAAAATTAAAATCGGTCAAGCCTGTTTTGAGAAAAAGGGCAAATCATGTTTAACTACAATGTGACCTTCGCTGTGGAGCAAATGTGATGGCTCGGGAGACTAACCCAGGTAATTAATATAATTATGCACCAAAGAAAGTTTGGTCAAAATCCATTCAATGGGTCTTAAGATATGGTACCTGACGGCAAGGCGACGGACCCACATTTGGCTCATTCTTAAAGTATTTCCAGATATCTTGAAAATTAATACAAAAAGCCAACTCTTTATTTTATAAGTAAATGAAAAGTCCTTACCGAGGGTCCTCTTTTCCCGTGACTCCAAACTCATCGTCTAGCTTTTTGATGGAGAGCAGAATGTGTTGTAAGACTGGTTGGACACGTATGCTCACCATGCACACAACGGCGTAGTATATTTTCCACTCATACACAGCTATCATCACCACCACCTGCAACATAAAAATATAGCATTTAAAATATATATATATATAAATTTGGCATCAATGTCATCGTCATAGTCGTCAGGGATGTACCATTACCAATCATCATTCATCATCACCAGCAGTATCGCTACACTCCGTGTGGCCGAGCATGCTGCCAGCATGGATGTGTGCTCCTATATCATTATCATCGTCGTCGTTATTCTTATCTCTCGTCCAGCTTCATTAAAGTATGCACTTATAACTCACCTCTAGGACACTCCAGCTGAGGGTCGTCAAGTTGACGCATTTCTGGTCGATCTTCAGGTAGACCTGCTCGAAAAAATATGGAGTCAATTTGTCCACAGCCTTTGTGATCAGATCCTGGATGTTGACGAACACGATCACAAGGATTCGCAAAGAAAACAGCATCATGCGCTCGGGCCAACTGCAGATCTCCATAATATGTAATTTCACAACTGTAACACAGGGAGGGAAATTATTAAATAGTGTTTGAACAGAAGGAAAAAAGAAAAAAGAGGGAGTAGAACAAGACATGATAGTTCTTTTTCCCTTTCTACTTCTTTGATTTAGGCAGCCAATTTCGTCGGTTGGAGAAACTTGCTGCACAGAATGAGGGCTGCATGCTGATCCGGATAGGATAGAAGCATAGGTAGATTGGTATTGTCAGATTGAATTATTTGCTGCAGGATTTGAGGTTACCCCTAACCCTAACTGAGCTGCCCCCTAGCCTGAAATGAGGCCAATGTCGTTGCATAAGCAGCCTCAGCGGGCAGGGAATTCCAGGGGTGGGGGTAGGGAGGAGATGGGGGTCGAGGAAGGGGTAACCAGAAATTGTTCTTTTAATGACTTGAATTTTTTTTTCCACCTTTCCTACACTATTTTTTATTAAAATGGCTGTACTTATTTGTAATGATGTCAGGATTGCAAAGACAGAAATGACAATACTTCAGTAATCTGAAAATACATAGAATCATAGCATGGGCCAGTTTTATCTATATATATAGATACCATAGGCTAAAAACACCACTGTGAGCATTTCATCGTGTTGTCCAATGGCTTGTGTCATGGTCTGTCGGACTTCGTCGTTGGTGATGTGCTGGGTATAGGGAATGCCCAGAAGTCTTCTGTAGCACCTCATCTCCATGCTTTGTATTCTTCGTTGTAGATCTGCTGTGAAGGTGCTTGCGAACGAGACAAGGGATCGCAGTAGCCTTACCTTAGAATGTAGACTGATGCCAGTGATGGTCCTGTCTTTCCAAATGGGCTTCAATGTGCAACCTTGTCAGGGCAGCAGTTGTTTGTGCGATCCTGGAGGGGGCTTCCTGTTGGACCCATTGTCTGATACAACGGCTCCTAAATATTTGAAGCTATGCACTGTGTTGAGGGACTGGCCTTGGACTTTGATGTCCATGTTGATGCCATTGGTGGTGTTGGTCATCATTTTGATCTTCTCTGCATTATTTCCATTCCATAGGCTCTGGAGGTGGTGTCAAGCCTCTGTACCAGCTGTTTAAGTTCTTGTTCCTCTCCAGCCAATCCATCAATGTCATCCGCAAAACGGAGGTTGGAGATTGCTCTACCCCCCTATGGCTATGCTGACCTGTCTTCATTGTGCATTAAATAGGAGGGTGGATCTGGATCTGGATCTGGTCGTATAGTTGCAGGAACCAATGTCGGTTATCTTTGCAACTGGGGGAAGCGCATGATTTATAAATTCGTGGCCCTAATATAAAGGCAAGGTGCACAGCTAAAACATAAATATTCTCAGGTTTTTTTTTTTTACAATTTAATTTCCAAATATTCATTTGAAATAGTTGGGAATCAGATCGAGCCAAAAGTCGGTCAATTGGTTGGTCGGTCGGTCGGTTAGTTGGTTTGTCACAGTTCTCATTCTGCCCATGACCATAGCGTGCATTGCCCAAAACTAGATATCCACTGCGCATCAAATAGTCCGTTGGGTATTTTATGCGTTTTAACAAGGTCACCGCGAGTTATCCTTCCTTTCAAGTATGCTAGTTAAAGTTCACCAAAAGTCATATATTACTATTTTATTTATGTTATTTCATCTTTCTAACAATTCTGACATTCCTTTAGCTCAAACATAGGTTTTGCTTCGGTATGAATAGGAAACGAATTGATGATACCTGTTGACAAAACTAAGATAAGCCCTTCAAATTATTTTCCAGACACCCAAATTACATAGCTGAAAATCGTCGCTTCTCAAAAGTGTTAATTTTCGTGAGGATGTTGTGACCGGGCTTTATCTCAAAGCAGCATATTAAATATGGAACCGACGGACAGAACGAAATTTAGCTCGTACTGATTCCGGACTCTTTCAGAGTAATATCTCTCGTTAATCTGGAAATACAGAAACTTAGTCGAACATCAATGGAGAAGCCGCTGAAAAAAAAAAGTCTAGTTTTTAACATTTTGTGCTGTCAATACAGTATCATCAACAAATTTGCATTAAATGTCAAAAGTATGCAACAAAACAACAATGCTTGTCTTTTAACCTGAAAAATAAGACATTGAAAATTCTTACCCGTTTTAGTGGAAGGACGCAACTGTGCCGTACGCAAATTCTTTGAATCAGAACCTTCCAAAAGATTACAGCCTTGACTTTTCAGTAAGAACCAACTTCAAATTATTTTTGTACAATATTAGACCTTACCTAGCCTACCTAACCATAAAATTCAGCAGCCGAAATAAGGTCTTATTATTCTAGTAGGTCAATCAACAACTGAAAAGAATTATCTACGCACAAAGGAAACCAATCAACATAAACTGAAATTGAAAATTCCAAATCCCTGAAACAATAGCAAGGCTTTGATGGCTCGCTAAACTGAACAAAGTATTGAGCTGTATCCAAAAAGAAACCAGCCTCGAGTTGTCTAGACAAAAAAGCTCCACAAAACGTTTCGATTGCTCCGCACGAACTATTTTTGCTTCTGGGCAACCTTTTGCCATAAGCGAGCGCTTTTATTTTGCTGCTGGGCAACCGTTTGCCATAAGTGAGCGTTTTTAAAATGGCGCATTGTGACATTTTGACTGCACAACAGCCAATCAAAGTAAAGATGCCTGAAAGTGAAAGTTACTGTCAATCGCACTGATGACACAAATATAAATACTAATTCACCGATTGCACATAAACATAATTATTCAGTTTAATTAAATAGTAAGTACACAAGTCTGGTCTGTCTCTGTCTGTGAAGCGGCTGACAAGTGTCAAACAGCCCAAAGTCTCCACGATCCAAAGCAAGTCTGGCATATGCCTTACAGAAGAACAAGAAGTCTTGGACAGATGGACAGAGTACTGCTCTGACCTTTACAACCATACACCAAATGGAGACCCATCAGTTCTAGCTTGTCCCGAGAACAGAGAAGAAGAAGAAATCCTCCCAATTCTCCGGGAAGAAGTTGAGGCAGCAGTGCAAGCGCTAAAGAAAGGGAAGTCAGCGGGAGTGGACAACATACCCGCGGAAGTGCTACAAGCAGGAGGAGAAGCGATGATTGATGCCCTCACCATTATCTGTAACAAGATCTGGCAGAGTGGGGAGTGGCCTATACCATGGACCCAGTCGCTTGTCATTACTCTTCCCAAAAAAGGTAACCTTCAGGAGTGTGAAAATTACCGCACCATCAGCCTCATCAGCCATCCCAGCAAGGTCCTCCTGAAAATAATACTCAACAGGTTGAAACCCCAAGCTGAACAAATCATAGCTGAAGAACAAGCAGGATTCAGGGCAGGGCGAAGTACCACTGAGCAGATTTTCAACCTCAGAATAATCTGTGAGAAATACCTACAGCACCAACAACATCTATATCATGTGTTCATAGACTTCAAGAAGGCGTTTGACCGAGTCTGGCATGCAGCTCTATGGGCAACAATGAAAGTGTACAACATCAGCCCTAAAATTATTGAAGTCATCAAAAGCCTGTATGACAAGGCTACCAGTGCAGTCCTCCACAACAGCGCCATCGGGAACTGGTTCAGAACAACAATCGGTGTGCGTCAAGGATGACTACTCTCTCCAACACTCTTCAACATCTTCCTAGAGCGCATCATGTCAAATGCTCTTGCAGACCATGAAGGCACAGTCAGCATAGGGGGTAGAGCAATCTCCAATCTTCGTTTTGCAGATGACATTGATGGATTGGCTGGAGAGGAACAAGAACTTGAACAGCTGGTACAGAGGCTTGACACCACCTCCAGAGCCTATGGAATGGAAATAAGTGCAGAGAAGACCAAAATGATGACCAACAACACCAATGGCATCAATACGGACATCAAAGTCCAAGGCCAATCCCTCAACACAGTGCATAGCTTCAAATATTTAGGAGCTATTGTATCAGACAATGGGTCCCGACAGGAAGTCCTCTCCAGGATCGCACAAACAACTGCTGCCCTGACAAGGTTGAAGCCCATATGGAAAGACAGGACCATCAGTCTACATTCCAAAGTAAGACTGCTGCGCTCCCTTGTCATCTCCATCTTCCTATATGCTTGCGAAGCATGGACCCTCACAGCAGATCTCCAACGAAGAATACAAAGCATGGAGATGAGGTGCTGCAGAAGACTTCTGGCCATTTCCTATACCCAACACATCACCAACGACGAAGTCCGACAGACCATCACACAAGCCATTGGACAACACGATGACCTGCTAACAGTGGTGAAGAAACGGAAACTCCGATGGTATGGCCACGTCACCAGATCATCAGGCCTTGCAAAGACTATTCTGCAAGGCACAGTGCAAGGAGGTAGAAGAAGAGGGAGACCGAAAAAGAGGTGGGAGGACAACATTCGAGAATGGACTGGTTTGACACTGAGCGAAGCCATCAGGGCTGCTGAGGACAGAGAAAGATGGAGTATGCTGGTTAAACGATCATCTGTGGTGCCCCTACGACCTTCGGGTTACGGGACAGGATAGGATAGGATAGGAAGTACACAAATCTTACCAGACTGTAAATGACAAAAAATCTTCCCTTGCTAATTTAACATTGAACACATCGCCATTCGCAAATCAAAAGCCCATCACTCTTGCCGCCATCTTTTTCTCTTCGCAAACAACCTCTGGAGACCGCTACAGAGCGCTCTCCGCGGGCATAGGGTTGCGCAGACTTTCCGCCAAAATAGTTACGTAGCGTTACATAGCGCTCTGCTTAGGCAACTCGGGGCTGACTGACGCCTGATTCCACGGATGCTCCGTGCAGATGAGACATAATTATAGTGAATGAATTTGACAAAAAAAATCTGTTTATGGTATCCCGATCGACCCTAATTTTTTTTAACCCGACCTTAAACATTTTTTAAGCGATCGTCTGAAAAAAGAAAAAGAAAAAAAGGCAAAAAAAAAAAAATCGCACCCAAGTTGAAAAAGATTTAGAAGAAAAAAAAGCCCATCTAACGACCCTTTTTTTTTCCCCCAATAGGTAAACAGACATTTTTTTTTTAAATGTTGCCTAATTGGAGGTGGAAGGGGTCAGGAGTGTTATTGTGTGTGGGGTGGTAAAGGTAGGTGAGAGAGAGAGAGAGAGAGAGAGAGAGAGAGAGAGAGAGAGAGAGAGAGAGAGAGAGAGAGAGAGAGAGAGAGAGAGAGAGAGAGAGAGTCTGAGACTGAACATTTTATTTTATGAAGGATTAAGATTTTAAGCCATGAGCTTATTCTAACAACCTGTCCTTCGCACACACGCATGTACGCACACACTCACACTTAGGCTACATACATGCAATTATAGAAGTATGCAATATAGATAACAACCAATGATAAGAATAACACAAATAAGCACAATGCTCAAACATAAATATAGGGTATACATAATGTAATAAACATCGTTATCGAGGCAATAAAATCCTAGCCTATCCAATCTTATCCTAACCTATCTCGTAACTCGAAGGGCGTTGGGGCACCACAGATGATTGCTTAACCAGCGTACTCCATCTTTCTCTGTCCTCAGCAACCTTCACGGCTTCGTTCAGTCTCAAGCCTGTCCTTTCTCGAATATTGTCCTCCCACCTCTTTTTCGGTCTCCTTCTTCTTCTGCCTCCTTGGACCGTGCTTTCCAGGATGGTCTTTGCAAAGTCCGATGCTCTGGTGACGTGGCCATACCATCGAAGTTTCCGTTTCTTCAACACTGTGACCATGTCATCGTGTTGTCCGATGGCTTGTGTTGTGGTCTATCGGACTTCGTTATTGGTGATGTGCTGGGTATAGGAAATGCCCAGAAGTCTTCTGTAGCCCCTGCACTCCATGCTTTATATTTTTCGTTGTAGATCTACTGTGAGGGTCCATGTTTCGCAAGCGTATAGGAAGATGGAGATGACAAGGGAGCGCGACTGATGGTCGTGTCTTTCCAAATGGGCTTCAACCTGGTCGTGGCAGCAGTTGTTTGTGCGATACTGGAAGGACTTCCTATCGGAAACCATTGTCTGAGAAAATGGCTCCTAAATATTTGAAGCTATGCATTGTGTTGAGGAATTGGCCTTGGACTTTGATGTAGGTCTGCTGTGAGGGTCCATGTTTCGCAAGCATATAGGAAGATGGAGATGACAAGGGATCGCAGTAGCCTTACCTTAGAATGTAGACTGATGGTCCTGTCTTTCCAAATGGGCTTCAACGTGCAACCTTGTCAGGGCAGCAGTTGTTTGTGCGATCCTGGAGAGGACTTAATTCCTGTTGGGACCCATTGTCTGATACAACGGCTCCTAAATATTTGAAGCTATGCACTGTGTTGAGGGATTGGCCTTAGACTTCGATGTCCATGTTGATGCCATTGGTGTTGTTGGTCATCATTTTGATCTTCTCTGCACTTATTTCCATTCCATAGGCTCTGGAGGTGGTGTCAAGCCTCTGTTCCAGCTGTTCAAGACATCCCATGCAGGGGACGCTGAGGCTGTACTCTAATTTATCGAACCCCCGTTTACAAAAACAAAATAGAATACAAACATCATTATAAATGAAACCAAGTGGACGAGATAGGTTTATTACAAGGCCTAAAAGAACAACATAGACCAAAAGAAAACGAAGTCAAATTTTGTTAATAAGAGAAACAAATTTATTTTTAATTTTATGAATATAAACAATGACTATTAAATCTCTTCACAAATAAACAAATAACAAGTGACAAATGACCAGTTACAAATGACCAGTACAAAT
This sequence comes from Oncomelania hupensis, assembly GCA_036898135.1. Classification (NCBI taxonomy): domain Eukaryota; kingdom Metazoa; phylum Mollusca; class Gastropoda; order Littorinimorpha; family Pomatiopsidae; genus Oncomelania; species Oncomelania hupensis. Next base: position 58,778,145 of record CM072524.1, on the reverse strand, counting down.
GACCAGTTACAAATGACCCATGACAATGACCCGCCACGCCGCTGCACACACACAACAAAGGTCTGGGATAAAAATCTGTGATCTCTAGACTCTTAGATCTTAGACTCTGCTTGCTCTCAAAAAAACGCAAGACATGAACCCAAACATTTCTTTGGTAAAATAAAAAAAATAAAAATGATAATTACCTGGCACAAAATGAATTGAAACGGCAACTAAATAGCCTACAGATCTACCGAACTGCCATCATATTTGGTTGAGTTCTGTCGTTTCTCTCATCCGTTTTTGGGCAAAACCATTCGTTCAAATTTAAAACAACGATCAAAGGAGGGGGGAAACATTAGATCTAAAATAAACTGAAAATGTTTTAAAACCCATTCAACCCCTTATTATTAATTCTGACATAAGTTTTAAAATATGAAATGAAACTTCAATCATTTTCAAACCTCAAATTTGTTTTTTTCTCTTAATTTTAATGAAACTGACATATTAATGTTTTTTTAAACCACCCCTATTTCCAAAATCAAGAATCCCGGCCACAAAGGGTGATAATACTGATAGAAAACAAAACCGAAAGTACGCGAGCGTTGGTTGCTTCCCTTATGCCACATTCTTCCCAACTCAACGTGTTGACTCCTGGCAACATAAAAAAATTAAGTGTAAGGACTATGAATGGAAATGTGTGAGCTAAGCGTGACTAGACCTCAACTATAAAAAAAAAAAAAAACTAACTATAACACTTTCATTACCAGACGCTATAACATTTAAAATTACAAAATGACTTAATAATGAGAGAATAATGAGGAAAAGCAATTTGTGCATTGTCCTATAATTAAACAAATTATTCTTCCGACAATACTCTAACCTCATAAGCACCACTGTGAAGCCAGTACTGGTAGCGACATTTATTGTACAGCTAACGTACCCACAATAGAACTTACTTCCGAACCAACAAGGCAATTGTAGCTGTGAAAATAGTACCCTACTGTTAGAATTCTTATCCATCTGCAGCTAATTAAAACTTACAGAAAATTTCGAAAACAGTGAGATACTAAATTTACATTGCTACTTCCTTGAACAGCTTAAATCGTCTAACCATATAGTATATGCTATTAATGTTTATCCTGTGAATATTTGTTTAAAAAACTACCCAAAGAATAAAAAACCACACACGTAATAATACTAATATTATATAAAACTTAACCCAAATATTCAACGCTAAGAACTGGTATGAACGTATATACACTTCATCTTTAGTCGCCTTTTACGACAAGCTGATACTGCTGTAGTCCTATTCTAGGCCCGAAACTACAGGGCGCTAGTCCCCATTTTTGTATTTCCAAACTTATCTGTCCATTAGTCTGTTTGGAAGTCGGTACTTTTTGTTGCCCTTGCTTGCAGACAGATCAGTGGTTCATCACTCCATTTTCCCTTTGTTCCATTATAACAAAACAGATTCACAACTCTGCCAAGAAAATCAACATCTTTCAAAATATTGTTTAAATGTTATTGTTTTTTTTTTTTACCACAAATCTGTCAACACTTGAAGGAGTTTTACTGCCACTGATCGTGGAAGACGATGAACATTTGAATTTTGTCCTGCATTCCTTCTTTTTGGCCTTTCCTTTCTTATTATGATCTCTTCTTCACCTTCTTCCTCGCTCTCACTTGATGATGCTAACCTCCCATGTGTTACAGAACGTTTCCTTGGAATGGGTTTTGACCTTCTAAATTGCAGCGGAGTTTCATGCTTTGGAGAGTCAGCCGCACTACTATACTCTTCACTGCTTATATGTTTATGCATTGGTTCAATAGCAGGGGTGAACGTGGGCAACGTTATTGCCTTCTTCCTCGGAGCTGGTATGGGTATCGTATATTTCTTCAGTTCCTGTCGACTCACACAACGCAGTTCTCCTCCCGCCAATGGTTCAATGACTATTGGTGCACCATCCTGATCTGGTATCCTCCTCACACGGAATTTTTCAGATTTCCAATTGTCATGTAGCTTGTGTCGCCCTAGCGGATGGTCTCGTAACAACACCACATCACCAACCTCAAGCAATTCTCCTCTGATGCTTTTGTCGTGTTGTAACTTACGTTTTGCCGCAGCTGTACTCAAATTTGTTCTGGCTAGTTCCTGAACTGTACGTAGCCTATCGCGATGAATCTGAATCCACTCTGACTGTGGTATGACACCATCAATCTCTTGTACTCCAAGTAGAAAGTCAACTGGCAACTTCGGCGGCAGGCCAAACAGTAACTGGTATGGACTGAACCCGGTGGAGCCATGTGGTGTCACGTTGTAGATGTACACTACGTCTCCCAAATACTCAGGCCATTTTTTCTTCTTAGCAGGTGGTAGAGTCCGAAGTAGGTCATGTAGAGTTCGATTGAACCGTTCACACTGTGCGTTGCCTTGTGGATGGTATGGCGTAGTGCGGGACTTCTGAACTCCATACAGCGCACAGAGCTCGCGTATTACAGCACTTTCAAAATTACGGCCTTGGTCAGAATGCAATCTGGTGGGTATTCCAAATTTCTGAAACCATTGCGATACCAGAATCTTGGCGACAGTGGTGGCTTTCTGGTCTCGTGTGGGTACAGCGATGGTGTATTTTGTGAAAACGTCGGTGATGACTAATACACACTCTCGCCCATCTGAAGCCTTATCCAACAGAGTGAAATCCATAGCCACAACCTCAAGCGGACGAGAGGCTAACAGGTGTCCTATGGGTGTGCATATCTTCACGCTTGGCAACTTAGCAAAACTGCACCTTTCACAGGTTTTCACCCATCTTGCAGTATCGGCAAACATTCCTGGCCAATAACAGCGCTCTTGCAGTAGCCGTGTGGTCCTTTCTACTCCTTGATGTCCGGTCTCATGGACTGATTCAAATACCGGTTTCCTCAACTCACATGGCAATACCAGCTGTTTTGCTTCCATCATGGTCTTTGGATGTCGAATTTTTCTGAACAATAGTCCATCCTTCTCTGTCAAACGATCCCACTGTTGACACAATATTCGGAAGGCCCTATTCTTACCTACCTTGTCTTCTGCCACAGGGCGGATACCTTTTCTCCAAAACCCAAGAAGGCAGCCAATGTCTGGATCCTGTTCTTGAGCTTTCCGCAGCTCTTCTGTGGTAATTGACGGTAGTGATTGTGTAGCTCCCAAGTCTGGTTCTCCAACAGGCTCTTGACTCTCATTGCTCTTATCATCGGAGTCGTTCACATTGATATTGGCGCATATAGTTTTTGTCTGAAAAGCCGCCACGTGAACAGCGGGAGGAATCAAGGAACTAACAGCTCTATCTTCTGCTGCTACTACCTCATCTCCTTCGTAATCGTCACTATCCAATGCTGGGTTCCTCGAAAGGATGTCTGCATTGACATTTTCTTTTCCAGCACGATACTTGATAGAAAAGTCAAATAATGCCAGCTGAGCTGCCCATCTCTGCTCAACTGCTCCTAGTTTTGCTGTGTCCAAATAGCTCAAAGGATTATTGTCTGTGAATGCGACGAATCGAGAACCCAACAGATACCCTCGAAATTTCTCTGTGACAGCCCACTTAAGAGCAAGTAACTCAAGCTTCAGCGAACTGTAGTTGGTCATGTTCTGTTCACTTGGACGAAGTGTACGACTAGCATAGGCAATCACCCTTCTCTTTCCATCCTGATCTTGAGACAACACCGCTCCCAGCCCTTTCATACTTGCATCAGTTTCAAGTATGAAAGGTTTGTCGTAATCTGCATATCCAAGAACAGGAGCTGTGGTCAGAGCTAATTTGAGTGCTTCATAGCTTTCCTGACATTCCACTGTCCACTCTTCGCCGAGCTCCGCTTTCTTCTTTTTTGATGTTTTATAGATCTTGCCAACAAGTGCATGAAGCGGACCAGCAATCTTAGCGAATCCAACCACAAACCGTCTGTAGTAGGAGGTGAAGCCCAAAAACGAACGCAGCTGTTGCAGGGTCTGTGGAATGGGCCACTCCTTGACTACCTTGATTTTTTTCTCATCAGTTGCAATCCCTTCTGCAGATACGGTGTACCCCAAATACTGGACTTTCCTTTGGCAAAATTTACATTTCTTAACGTTCAGTTTGAGGCCCATTTTTCTGAGTCTCAACAAGACAAGACGCAGACGTTCTAAATGCTCTTGAAATGTTTTGCTAAACACCAGGATGTCATCTAAGTAGACAAGAAGAATCTGAAAAATTAATTCATTCATGCCTGACTGCATCAGTCGTTGGAACGTCGCTGGCGCAGAACACAATCCAAACGGCATACGTTTGAATTCGAACAAACCAAACGGAGTGATGAATGCCGTTTTGTGTTGGTCACGCTCCTCCATAACAACTTGATGATATCCCGATGCTAGGTCTAACGATGTGAAAAAATTTGCTCCCTTCAAAGCATCCAGTGACTCCTCAATGCGTGGCAGTGGGTACGCATCTCTGCGTGTTTTTGCGTTCAGCTTCCGATAATCAACACACATCCGTAAATCTCCATTCTTCTTTCGAACAAGTACAATAGGCGAAGCATAGGAACTGGTACTATGCTGTATAATGTCCTTGTCCAACAATTCTTGTATGTGTCTACGAACTTCGTCTAGCTGATTCGGATGGATCCGATGGAATGTCTGAGCTACTGGTACTCCATCATCTGGAATCGTATGCTTGACTGTGGTGGCTAAACCAACATCAAAGTCGTCCAACTGTAAAGTATCGACGAATTCAAGTAAAACGCCCCTCAAAAGTTCCTTCTCCTCATCAGAACAATCAGTCTCAGAAAGATCAAACTGTATATCATCCTTTCTGGTCTCATTCTTCTCCACCTGCGCCTGGCCTACCACAATCTGATCACCCTCTTGTACAACAACAAACTCTTGTAGCGATGCATCGTTGCCTACATGTTGCACTGCATTTATTGTACCTACCGGTGTACGACCTGGCAAAAGAAGGTCTTCTTCACTCAAATTCACCAAGGGAATATGCCATTCCTCACCACTGACAACTTCCTGAGCCACCAGGTATTTGACACTCGGTTGATTTCGCAAAGGTTCTATTACATAATAGCTACCCTTCTGACATCCTCTGCCAGCTGCTGAAACAGAGACGCTGACAATAGATCTTGCGGGCACATGAACGCCCTCCTTAGGTAACCTCACAATTCCCAAACACGACGTTTCTTTTGAACTTGTACACTTGATAAATGACTGTGGAATATCTTGCAACTCGCCAATAACATTCATTCCCAGCACCACTTTGGTATCCGACTTACCGCTATCCCGTTTAATCAGAACACCTCGGGCCTTGACCACTTGACCTGCCACCTCAACATCCAACACAGTGTACCCCATATATGGAATAGAAAGACCATTCGCACCCACCAACTTCACTACCTGTTCTTCAACCATATCTCGGTGAGCGAAGTGACGCTGAAACACCTGTTCACTTATTATAGTGACTTGGGATCCCGTATCCCACAGACATTCTAGCTCCACGCCTTCAAATTTCGCTTTCACCATCGGTCTTCCGCCCACTGTTTGGTTCCAGAAGGATGAGCCCTGTTGGTCATTCCCGTCACATGTACGGCTCTCTACATTGACGGATTTCCGTTTAAAGGACTGCCCGGTAAGTTACGAGCTGGACACACTCGCTGGCGATGACCCACCTCTTTACACAGAAAACACACAGGCTTTCCATTAATCCACTGAAATTTTTCCCGTTGTCTAATTGACGAATTTGGTACAGGCGGCGCACTGTTCACTCTAGACGTTTTCACAACCATCTCCTTCACCATTTTCTGCAGAGTTGTCACCTGTGAACGCAACTCTTCAAGATCCTGCTCGCAGCGCCATAAAATGAAACCAAGTGGACGAGATAGGTTTATTACAAGGCCTAAAAGAACAACATAGACCAAAAGAAAACGAAGTCAAATTTTGTTAATAAGAGAAACAAATTTATTTTTAATTTTATGAATATAAACAATGACTATTAAATCTCTTCACAAATAAACAAATAACAAGTGACAAATGACCAGTTACAAATGACCAGTACAAATGACCAGTTACAAATGACCCATGACAATGACCCGCCACGCCGCTGCACACACACAACAAAGGTCTGGGATAAAAATCTGTGATCTCTAGACTCTTAGATCTTAGACTCTGCTTGCTCTCAAAAAAACGCAAGACATGAACCCAAACATTTCTTTGGTAAAATAAATAAAATAAAAATGATAATTACCTGGCACAAAATGAATTGAAACGGCAACTAAATAGCCTACAGATCTACCGAACTGCCATCATATTTGGTTGAGTTCTGTCGTTTCTCTCATCCGTTTTTGGGCAAAACCATTCGTTCAAATTTAAAACAACGATCAAAGGAGGGGGGAAACATTAGATCTAAAATAAACTGAAAATGTTTTAAAACCCATTCAACCCCTTATTATTAATTCTGACATAAGTTTTAAAATATGAAATGAAACTTCAATCATTTTCAAACCTCAAATTTGTTTTTTTTCTTAATTTTAATGAAACTGACATATTAATGTTTTTTTAAACCACCCCTATTTCCAAAATCAAGAATCCCGGCCACAAAGGGTGATAATACTGATAGAAAACAAAACCGAAAGTACGCGAGCGTTGGTTGCTTCCCTTATGCCACATTCTTCCCAACTCAACGTGTTGACTCCTGGCAACATAAAAAAATTAAGTGTAAGGACTATGAATGGAAATGTGTGAGCTAAGCGTGACTAGACCTCAACTATAAAAAAAAAAAAAACAACAACTAACTATAACACTTTCATTACCAGACGTTATAACATTTAAAATTACAAAATGACTTAATAATGAGAGAATAATGAGGAAAAGCAATTTGTGCATTGTCCTATAATTAAACAAATTATTCTTCCGACAATACTCTAACCTCATAAGCACCACTGTGAAGCCAGTACTGGTAGCGACATTTATTGTACAGCTAACGTACCCACAATAGAACTTACTTCCGAACCAACAAGGCAATTGTAGCTGTGAAAATAGTACCCTACTGTTAGAATTCTTATCCATCTGCAGCTAATTAAAACTTACAGAAAATTTCGAAAACAGTGAGATACTAAATTTACATTGCTACTTCCTTGAACAGCTTAAATCGTCTAATCATATAGTATATGCTATTAATGTTTATCCTGTGAATATTTGTTTAAAAAACGACCCAAAGAATAAAAAACCACACACGTAATATTATATAAAACTTAACCCAAATATTCAACGCTAAGAACTGGTATGAACGTATATACACTTCATCTTTAGTCGCCTTTTACGACAAGCTGATACTGCTGTAGTCCTATTCTAGGCCCGAAACTACAGGGCGCTAGTCCCCATTTTTGTATTTCCAAACTTATCTGTCCATTAGTCTGTTTGGAAGTCTGTACTTTTTGTTGCCCTTGCTTGCAGACAGATCAGTGGTTCATCACTCCATTTTCCCTTTGTTCCATTATAACAAAACAGATTCACAACTCTGCCAAGAAAATCAACATCTTTCAAAATATTGTTTAAATGTTATTGTTTTTTTTTTTACCACAAATCTGTCAACACTTGAAGGAGTTTTACTGCCACTGATCGTGGAAGACGATGAACATTTGAATTTTGTCCTGCATTCCTTCTTTTTGGCCTTTCCTTTCTTATTATGATCTCTTCTTCACCTTCTTCCTCGCTCTCACTTGATGATGCTAACCTCCCATGTGTTACAGAACGTTTCCTTGGAATGGGTTTTGACCTTCTAACTTGCAGCGGAGTTTCATGCTTTGGAGAGTCAGCCGCACTACTATACTCTTCACTGCTTATATGTTTATGCATTGGTTCAATAGCAGGGGTGAACGTGGGCAACGTTATTGCCTTCTTCCTCGGAGCTGGTATGGGTATCGTATATTTCTTCAGTTCCTGTCGACTCACACAACGCAGTTCTCCTCCCGCCAATGGTTCAATGACTATTGGTGCACCATCCTGATCTGGTATCCTCCTCACACGGAATTTTTCAGATTTCCAATTGTCATGTAGCTTGTGTCGCCCTAGCGGATGGTCTCGTAACAACACCACATCACCAACCTCAAGCAATTCTCCTCTGATGCTTTTGTCGTGTTGTAACTTACGTTTTGCCGCAGCTGTACTCAAATTTGTTCTGGCTAGTTCCTGAACTGTACGTAGCCTATCGCGATGAATCTGAATCCACTCTGACTGTGGTATGACACCATCAATCTCTTGTACTCCAAGCAGAAAGTCAACTGGCAATTTCGGCGGCAGGCCAAACAGTAACTGGTATGGACTGAACCCGGTGGAGCCATGTGGTGTCACGTTGTAGATGTACACTACGTCTCCCAAATACTCAGGCCATTTTTTCTTCTTAGCAGGTGGTAGAGTCCGAAGTAGGTCATGTAGAGTTCGATTGAACCGTTCACACTGTGCGTTGCCTTGTGGATGGTATGGCGTAGTGCGGGACTTCTGAACTCCATACAGCGCACAGAGCTCGCGTATTACAGCACTTTCAAAATTACGGCCTTGGTCAGAATGCAATCTGGTGGGTATTCCAAATTTCTGAAACCATTGCGATACCAGAATCTTGGCGACAGTGGTGGCTTTCTGGTCTCGTGTGGGTACAGCGATGGTGTATTTTGTGAAAACGTCGGTGATGACTAATACACACTCTCGCCCATCTGAAGCCTTATCCAACAGAGTGAAATCCATAGCCACAACCTCAAGCGGACGAGAGGCTAACAGGTGTCCTATGGGTGTGCATATCTTCACGCTTGGCAACTTAGCAAAACTGCACCTTTCACAGGTTAGATAAGGACAGTCCTGAAGGAATATGAACTTATTGTTTTAAAATATATTTTTCTCTTATTCTACTGACATTAAAATTGGACAGATTTTATTGTAACATGATCACTAAGTTTGACATTTGAATTGGGTAGCTCTGCAATTGCTGTATGTGTACTGATGTAAATTAGTGCTTTATCATTCATATGTTTTGTCTGCTTGTTTTATTTTGTATTGATAGGATTGTGCTATACCTAGCTTCATGGATCTTAGAAGTTCAGATTTTGGGGGTAGCCCTTCGATGCCAAAGTTGGATTCGGAGTTAGAACGCCCGTCACTGACCCCTCTTGGTGGTTTTGGAAGAGGTAGGCGTTTTTCAGAAGATATTCCGTCAAGAGATAGGTGGGGATCTTCAGAAGCTCCTAAGATAACGGTTGTTATTCCTACTAAAAAAAAAGTTCGAAGATTTCAGGGAGATGATAGGGGCGAGTATACCGTAGAAGAGTTCATTGAAGATATTCGTAATAGTCTCAAAGATGAAGAAAACCCAGTTCAGTTTGTACTTGATCATGTAGAAGGGGCGGCAAAAAAAGAGGTCCGTACATGCGGGGTGCAGTTCAGTTCAGTTGAAGAAATCTTCGTCATACTTCGTAATGCTTTTGGGGACCAACGAAGTTTGCCTGCTGTGACTAGAGCATTTATGGAGAGGGTTCAAGAAACACATGAGAATGTACGTGAGTATGCGAGTGACATTTTTGACCTTTTCAACAGTGTTCAGAGGAAGCAGAAAGAAATGGGTCGAACTGTCAGTGGAACAGAGATTCTTGGTGATCAGTTTGTTGATGGACTACGTGATAAAGGTTTAGTTTGGGAATTGAAACGTATGATGCATGATGGTGATGCGGAGTTTGCTGACCTGCGACACCGGGCAACAGAGTGGGAACAGGTTCAAGGGTCGCGTCAGAGCCGCAAGACACCTAAGATTGATGTCAGAGAGACTAAGACAGCTGAGGAAACAGATCTTGAAGAGTTGCGTTCACAGGTGACAACTCTGCAGAAAATGGTGAAGGAGATGGTTGTGAAAACGTCTAGAGTGAACAGTGCGCCGCCTGTACCAAATTCGTCAAGTAGACAACGAGAAACATTTCAGTGGATTAATGGAAAGCCTGTGTGTTTTCTGTGTAAAGAGGTGGGTCATTGTCATGGGTCATTTGTAACTGGTCATTTGTACTGGTCATTTGTAACTGGTCATTTGTCACTTGTTATTTGTTTATTTGTGAAGAGATTTAATAGTCATTGTTTATATTCATAAAATTAAAAATAAATTTGTTTCTCTTATTAACAAAATTTGACTTCGTTTTCTTTTGGTCTATGTTGTTCTTTTAGGCCTTGTAATAAACCTATCTCGTCCACTTGGTTACATAAATTATCAACAAAACACATACATATAAAATGCATACATTGCTAAATAATAACATCATAGGAACCCCTAGTGACCACCTGGCAGAAAGCGTCCAATATTCCAAAGCTGATCCAACAGACCTCATACACAAATAAGGAGTCTTGTCCCGGAAGAGTTTTCAAGAAAAAAAAAAGGTAGGGGACTGGTCTAGCGAAGAAGAAGATAGTATAGCCGATTGATAGAACAGAGCAGGAAAGAGAAAGAGCAAATGAAAAAGTTAGTTAGTTATATAGATTAACGTCCCGGGACACATAAGCCTATAGGGGACGTAAAGCACTAAATTTCCAGAAAGTGGGGAAACTTTATACTGAAAACCCCTGCACCCCACCGGGGGAATTATGTGTCAGGAAACTGCAAAAACATAGGTAACAAAATGTACATTGGCTAGAGCTTTGAAATTTCGTGCTGCTGCTGCTTACGTAAAAGATTGCCGAGAATAATTCTGACGTCATAACGTTTTACGTCAGAGACATTGCGTCATCTTTACCACTTTCGTGTTCTTTTTTAAAAAATCCACACACCTTTTGTTTTCTTAAGCAATAAATCCACTCTTGTGTATTTTCAATGTGTATTTTCACAAACTGTTACCTGCAGTCATTTACTGCCGTTTGTAGAATTGAAGACCAGAAGTGACTGTGAATTAGAACGAAGTTCGTATTTCTCTCCTCTTCATTTGGTTTGGATTTCCCGATCAGAGGAAAATCTAAGGTAAGGACGACAAGAAATGAAGAATGTATAATACGTATTCCACGTTGTGCTAGCTCTAAGGGGAGGGAGGGGTATGGGGGGAGGGGGGTGGCGGAGCTGTTTTTGTATACTTTACATAATTATTTTGCATTAGTTTCTACATTATTTTACTGATAATATTTGATTTCTGCAACAGGGATGAGGCGGATCTTCTCTTCTTTTTTTTTTTTTTTTTTTTTAATATATATATATATATATATATATATTATCATTGTATTAATTAATTATTGTTAGATGTAACACATTTTTAGTTACATTTTAATAGTTGTATGGTGAATTCTCAGATTTTATTATCCTATTATTATCTAATATGCCATTTGTATTTTAAAATTAACACTTTGTATTATGCATGTGAAGTGTATTGTATATGATGTTCCCTTGTATACTTTTGCGAGTACTGTTGGTGTGAACGCTTGCATACTTTGTTTTTATTGTTCACATGTCTGTTCTGATCGGTGTACTATCTTATTTAATATATAATTATCCTATGCTAAGAGTAGTTGTGACGTGGAGTTTTATTGTTGCTGGGCTCTGCACAATGGAATGCTATTACCCACTGTCTTAGTCTATGGGGATCGCTAGTAATCTCCCTTTGACTTCACTTAATACATTTATTTGTTTAGCTCGGTCTGTGTTTAGGCTGGGGTACAGAGATAGATAGAAAAATGGTAAAAGATCACTGTCACACTAGCTTTCACACGGCTATGAAACATATGTAGTCCAGCCACTTGATAACAGTAAGTATCACACATTTATTTCTTCTACTCTATACACGATCTTCGAAGTACGAAACTAACTTACAAGTTCAAATGTCAATGTGAATGGTTCGCTCGCAGATAGGTCTAGGCAGCTACTTTCTCATCATAGGGCACTGGATACTTTCTGCCCTAATGGTCAGAGTCCTTGAAGAGTGGACTACTGTGGTCCTGTTTATACAGAGTTTGGTGCACTGAAGGCTGTGTACTTAGCTCAGTGTCCGAAGAGCTGTGTTGCAGTTGATTCCTTGACACGCTGTGTTGTTTGGAGTTTTTTCCCTGTGGCTAGACTGGTGGGCTCTCTTTGCTCATTGCTAGAGAGGCCTCTGCAGACCAACTTTCAGCGACGACTTGTTCTGGTCTTTCGCCGAGTTGGGCTCACGATACAATGCCTGCTCGTCTGTAACATATGAGACGAAAATCTGCACAACCCTGTATAATAGGTGTGTGCAGAGCGTCTCACTGAAGGCCGAAGTAGCCCTCAGTGATTAGCTCCACATCTCTATTTATAAGCGATGAACATTCTGCTAAGTCCGTGGTCCACTGGAATCTCCACTCTAATTTCCTATACATATATAAATATAAATCATTGCTAACTATACACATAGAGAAAGAATTAATATTATACACATTCTCTGGTACAGCCACTGGTCTGCAAGCATACATATAGGTTAAACAACAGTGGGTTCGTACGTAATACAGCATGGCGTCGGCCGGTCGTATTCGCCACGTGGTCACGCAACGTTGGACTACAATTCCATTTTAAGCATAGCAAGTTTCACAAACATAATTCAACAATAATATAAATACATCACGATGAAACAAAAGTATGTTCATTTACCTTTTTGACAATGTCAGGCTGTGGCTAACTTGCTTGAATTTGAATATTCAACAAGCCCTGCTTTCCTAAATCTGCTCAGTGGAGAGATTCTTGCTAGAGTGTAACTGTGTACTGCTCAGCTTTTGAATCACGACTGACCCTCTACCTGCCTCTGCTTGAATCAGCCAGAACTGGTTCTACCTAACCTAGCTGTGTTCTCATTGGCTGAAACATCGGAGTGGATGTAAAATCGAAGCTCTATTGTAGGCTGCGATGATGTCACTGCCTACTTGGCTATCGTCATCATACAACTGCTACGCATGATCACTTCTGTCGTCTGCTTCAGATTAACAGTAACCTTCTAAGTCTACACTGACTAAACAAGGCAAAAGCTTAAAATGTGCGGGGTAAACTGGTCCTCTTATTACAGTGGTGAGCCCAGCCTTGAGCGGGAGTACCGCGCTATACAAGCCTACTTTATATTATTATTATTATTATTATTATTATTATTATTATTATTATTATTATTATTATTATTATTATTAGTGCTGCAGCAGGGAGGGCTGGTTGTCCTTCAATGTCAATTGTCCTAATAGGCCTTGTTGGCGGAGAGAGTAGGAGGTGTAACTGAGCAAAGCATTTTCCACTATAATCACATTTTAGTTAGCCCAGTTTACTTGGGCAGCACAACCGAAAAGGACGGATTAAAATACTTAACATATTATGCCGATTATGAAATTAAATTTCAAGAAACTTTAATATTTTTTCTGATGATATTGACTGATATTCTGGTGTCTTAACTTTAGTAACCCACTATGGAACATATCTATGAAAGCAAGAAAATTGGATCTAGTGGGTGGGTTGACGAGTTTGTTCTCTTGGTCCAAAGATCTCTGGATCTGGATCAGGATTTCCGTCTGTGGTACATGGTGTTGGTTAACGGGCCTGCCGGATGAGCCATTTCTGAGTTATAGTTACGATTTTGGTGAATGCGCGGAGTACAGTCCCTAGCTGAAAAGTCTAGTAGACTTAAATTTAACACATAGCAAACATAGCCACAGGTTGTTCGAGTAGATTACCTCATCTCCAAAGTGACTTTGGAGATGAGGTAATCTACTCGAACAACCTGTGGCTATGTTTGCTATGTGTTAAATAACCACTGTGTTTTTTGTTGTTGTTGTTGTTTTTTAAGCTGATCCCAGAAAAAAAGGATGGTTATTAACAGTGGAAACTGTCAAATGTAGGAATAGTCTTGTCGTACACACACATTTTTATTCATGTACGCACATTCTTTGCAGAGGTGAACTTACCATTAAGCGTACAACTTTTTTGTGAAAGGATACGCAAGCTACCATTTGGAGAGAGCATCCTAAACATCATGGCTACTACACATTGGACAAATTGGACGGAATTGCACAACGGATCTTTCTACAGCCCTCCCTCCAGAGCTTCAATCGATTACTGTATGGAAGAAAGGAATCTCAAAACACTGACGGCCCGCTTCGCCGTGGTCTTCTTCGTCATCATCTGCATCCTTTCCATCCTCACTATCTTAGGTCAGCAGCACCAAGGATGATATGTCACGCCTAGAAGTAACACCTCCCTAACTCAAGCAAAATTAATTAATTAACGAACTAATTCAATAATTAATTTACTTATTTGTTTTTATCGCTCTTATATAGCGCTTTTCCAGCTCAAGAACCGCTCAAAGTGCTGGCCGCTACAGGACCAAGCCGCAAGAAGCACCCACTAGCTGCCGCAGGAAGGCGCTTCATCTGACACCCTAAACAACTGAGCGCAATGCCTTTAAATATATTTTCCACAGCTCTATGCCATTTAGTTTTGTGTTTCAAAATAATAGTTGGAGGTCAGAAGAAGAAAAAAAAAAGTCAATATTTTTGCAGATCTGTGTCAGATTACACTACATTACATGGTTATTGTTTTAGGTCCAGATCTGTACGAGATGAGTCCTAAATAGTCCCAGAATTACTTTTTTATTTTAAATTTCGGCCGGCCGCCGACGGTCGTCTGTCTGTGCAAAACTTGCATGTGTATTAATATCTCAGAACCTATTTCAAATATCTCAACCAAACTAAGTAAGCCGGTATATATCCATGAACCTCATAGATGATCAGTGAATGAATGACTTCACTTCACGGTCAAGGTCAGAGGGTCAAGGAGTATGTGAGTCCTATGGGCTTTGCCCTTCTAGTTGTTAATAGGTAGGTGGTCGTTGGCGGTGGTGGTGAAGTGGTGAGGCAGAGCACCACACCAAGCCATCTGGACAGCCCGAAATGAGTGGTTCATTGGTTGATTTGTTGGATAATTAATCGATAATCATATTATGGCGCGTTCCCTAGATCGTGGGTTGGAATCCCTCAGGGGATTAACTTATGTGACTTAGGTACGATACTTTTCATGTCACCGAGAGTCTTCTCCGGGTACTCCGAGTTTTCCTTACCTTCAGTAATGGTATTGGATGCAGTCAATCAATTTCAAAGGAAAATTCGAGTTCCATTCCACCATGATATTGCGATCTTCCTGCCTTTACATCACATGTTTGAGTGTTAGATGTTTGGTTTTATATGTCAGTGTTGTAGCATGTGAGCGTGTATGTTGATACAGGTCGCCGCTTTAAGCCTGATTGTGATTTGGGGGGAAGCGCGCGTATACCAGAATTTAGCATTGTTGTTGTTGGTAGTAGTAGTAGTAGTAGTAGTAGTAGTAGTAGTAGTAGTAGTAGCACGTAGTAGTAGTAGTAGTAGCAGTAGTAGTAGTAGTAGTAGTAGTAGTAGTAGTAGTAGTAGTAGTAGTAGTAGTAGCAGTAGTAGTAGTAGTAGTAGTATTGTTGTTATCGTTGTTGTTGTTATAGACTGTGAATGTGGCAGGTAATATCAGCATGTTCGTGACGATTTTGCGGTACCGGGAGCTGAGGAAAAATAGCACCAACATCGTACTCCTGTCCATGGCGTTGTCCGACCTCATGATGGGATCAGTTATCATGCCTGTAACTGTCTTCGTCCTCTTTCACGGCTAGTGAGTACTTCCGAGTCGTTGAGTGAATGAATGAACGAATGAATTAATTTTCGACTCGCATGCACAGCTCTGTGAATCTGTGTAGGCTACTCACTCCAATTTTTTTTTTACAATTATTATTATTATTATTATTATTATTATTGCTTCTAGAAGTCAGGATTTCAAACCTCATCGCCCAAGACGCAGGAACACCAATGAATAAGAGAACGAATAAATGCATTAAAAACTCACAGACCACTTAGCTTACACAGACTGACAGAGAAGTCCAGTCTTGTGAGGCCGTCTATTACAGATTAGACTGTTACGGATTTCTTCATGCCCTGTATTGCCTGAATGAATGTGGACGAACATTTATTATGCTCTTAAATATCTCCACACAAATTTTAAAAAAGCATGATCACAGCACTTTTACAAGCCAGGCTTTGGACTGTAGTACTACTGTCTGAATGATTGTTTTATTGATTTATTTACTACATAGAGAAATCGCGTATTTCCCTGTCCTACAGTGCACTTGTGTTAGGTCCTCGCAATATGGCCCGGTGTGACATCCTCACGGTTCCTAGTATCTTAGCTGGGCTGGGAGCGAATGGGAGCATTCTGATTGGTCGACGCGTTACAAAATTCGACGCATGCGCACAGTGCTATCATAGTCTTCGTAAGGGTTAGGGTTAGGGTTTGGGTTAGAGTTAAGAGTTTAGGGTTAGGGTTTGGGTTAGGGTTAGGGTTATGACGCCTAAGAACTTCGTGAAAAAGCCGGCCCGACATGACCTAGCGCATGCGCAAATGCGCTCGGATAAACTAGGAGACCCGGAACTTGAAGGATGTGACACCGGTGTCACATCCTTCAAGTTCCGGGTCTCCTAGTTTATCCGAGCGCATTTGCGCATGCGCCAGGTCATGTCGGGCCGGCTTTTTCACGAAGTTCTTAGGCGCCATAACCCTAACCCTAACCCAAACCCTAACCCTAACCCTAAACTCTTAACTCTAACCCAAACTTTAACCCTAAACCTTACGAAGACGATGATAGCACTGTGCGCATGCGTCGAATTTTGTAACGCGTCGACCAATCAGAATGCTCCCATTCGCTCCCAGCCCAGCTAAGATACTAGGAACTGTGAGGATGTCACACCGGGATAGCCCAGTCGATGCACACCCAATGAAGTGGAATCGGGCGCTGACCCGGATGATGAACCGGGGTGTCTTGGTATCTCAGTTGATAGGAAGTTGCGTTTCCTTTGCCGAAGGTCGCGGATTCGAATCCCTCAGGGGACGAACTTATGTGACTTAGGTACGAGATTTGTCGGTCACCGAGGGTTTTTTTCCTGATAATCCGGTTTCCCCCTCCATTTAGTAGTGGACAGTGGTATTGGATGTAGTCTAACTTTGTTTTTTAATCGATTTCCTTTCCGTTTTCTAATGGCGACTTGCCTTTACACCACAAGTTTGAGTGATGAATGTGTTTGATGTGTACGTAGGAGTGTGTGTGTAACATGTGAGCGTGTATGTTGGATACAGATAGCCGCGCTTTGAGTCTGATTTAGGAATATGGTGCGTATAACATCCAGTATTATTAGTATTAAACTGGTCGGATCAACGCGGACAAGATGGCGTCGGGGAAGAGCTACCAATCAACAGCTGTCTGAGGATCCCCCCCTTTTTTTTTTTAAACTTTTCGTAAAAAGAACACCTCGTCTATTTTTATTACCCGATTCACACTTGATTGTGGCTATTGCTTGATCACGTGGCGGCTTAGCCCGCAGAAATAGCAAACAAGCGCACCCCTATTGTCATCTTTCACAGGCGCACGTATCTGGATACGATAGCGTTCTCTCTATAGAACGTGCCCATCTCAGTACTTTTATGTCAACTTTGAATCCTTGAACTTTGAATTCGGATACTGGCAAACATGTTTGGTCTCAACAAAAATCCAAACGATGGACCTGGCAAAGTCCCAGCGGGGAGCATCACAACCAGATTGACTACATCATGGTCAAGACACGCTTCAGATCAAGCATCAACATTGGCAGGATACGCACTTTTAAAAATCCAAACGATGGACCTGGCACAGTCCCAGCGGGGAGCATCACAACCAGATTGACTACATCATGGTCAAGACACGCTTCAGATCAAGCATCAACATTGGCAGGATACGCACTTTTCCAGGAGCAGACATCGGAAGTGAAAGTGACCACGATCTCTGGAACTGGACAAACTGCATGACCCGGAGATGGCATAAATATTCCAAGCCACAATTGGAGGGAAATTTGCACCACTGCTCATTTTGGGAGCTGATGAAGTAGCTATCAACACCATGACCATAATCATTTTCATAATAATGACAGAGTACTGTTCTGACATGACCATGATAAAAGTACCTTCAGCTCAGCTGGGACAGATGCTGCCACTTCCTTGGCAAGCACCGGCCAAGGAAGAAGCCGTGGATCACACCTGAACTTTTGGATCTGTGTGACAAACGAAGAGATATGAAAAAGAAAAAGAAAACCTCACAGGGAGTTGATGCCGATCGAAAAATCAACAATAACATCTGAAAAGACATGCGCCAAGAACTGGATAGAAAATCAATGTCAGGAAACAGAACAGACTGAACAAGAACAACAGCAAGAAGGCCTAGCAGACTGTCAAGCGTTGGACAAGTGTTAAAAAGCCCAAGGTCTCCACGATCCAAAGCAAAAGTCAGGCATATGCCTTACAGAAGAACAAGAAGTTTTGGATAGATGGAAAGAGTACTGTTCTGACCTTTACAAGCACACACCAAACGGAGACCCATCAGTTCTACCATGTCCCCAGAACAGAAAAGACGAAGAAATCCTCCTAATTATCCGAGAAGAAGTTGAGGCAGCAGTGCAATCGCTGAGGAAGGGGAAGTCAGTGGGAGTGGACAACATACCCGCAGAACTGTTTCAATTAGAAGGAGAAGCGATGATTGACTGACGTCCTCACCATTATCTGTAACAAGATCTGGAAGAGTGGGGAGTGGCCTACTCCATGGACCCTGTCGCTAGTCATCACTCTTCCCAAAAAAGCTAACCTTCAGGAGTGTGAAAATACCGCACCCCCAGCCTCATCAGCCATCCCAGCAAAGTCCTCCTGAAAATAATACTTAACAGGTTGAAACCCCAAGGTGAACAAATCATAGCTGAAGAACAAGCAGGATTCAGGGCAGGGCAAAGTACCATTGAGCAGATTTTCAACCTCAAAATAATCTGTGGTAAATACCTACAGCACAAACAACATCTATACCATATGTTTGTAGACTTCAAAAAAGCGTTTGACCGAGTCTGGCATGCAGCTCTGTGGGCAACCATGAGAGTGTGCAACATCAGCCCTAAAATTATTGAAGTCATCAAAAGCCTGTATGATAAGGCTACCAGTGCAGCCTTCCACAACAGCCCATCAGTAAATGGTTCAGAACAACAATTGGTGTGCGTCAAGAATGTCTATTCTATCCAACACTCTTCAACATCTTCCTAGAGCGCATTGTGTCAGATGCCAGTGCAGATCAAGAAGGCGCAGTCTGTATAGGAGATAGAGCAATCTCCAACCACTGGTCATGATTTGGCTCGGAAGAGTCCGCTGGACCTAAAGCAATAACATGTAATGTAATCTCCAACCTCCGTTTTGCGGATGACATTGGTGGATTGGCTAGAGAGGAACAAGAACTTAACAGCTGGTACAGAGGCTTGACATCACCTCTGACACGGTATTGGGTTTTGCGTACTGTTGCGCAGTACTTAGTTTGCGCGTGTGCGCACCCTTAAGGGCTTGTCAAGCGGAGAACTGAAGTGGGCTTCCTGGCGTTGTTGCTAATATTTCGTTGTTTCCGTGTCCATTCTGGTGTACCTTCACTTTACAGACACACAGACTGCAACATATAAAACAAAGTTACATGGTGTTAGAAGTGGTACAACTTTGTAAGTGGGTGGAAAGTGAAGTGTGTTTTTCGTCATGGCCGAAAACCAAGAACACAACGCAGAACATGCGCGGCAAAAACAGTTTGCAGGTACGAGCATTCTGCCTCCTTTAAAGTTGAATTTAACTCAGAATTCCAGAGAAAGTCTAGAACAAGCGTGGAAGAGATGGAAGAGACAGTGGATGAACTATGAAATAGCGTCCAGATTAGGGCATGAAGAAGCACAATACAGAACAGCCGTTTTTCTTACAGTGGTAGGAGAAGAAGCTGCAGAGCTTTATGAAACTTTTCAGTTTGCTAGAGATGCAGACAAGACAGACATTGCGAAAGTGTTAGAAAAGTTTGAGCAGTATTGTGTTGTGCAGACAAACGAAGCGTACGAAACTTATCGTTTCAATCATAGAAACCAAAAAGAAGATGAGAGTGTAGAACTAGAAGCCTATGTAGCAGCATTACGGCAGCTTGCAAGGAACTGTCGTTTTGAACAGATGGAAGATCGATTGCTCAGAGACAGAGTTGTTGCTGGGGTCACTGATGATGATGTGCGTAGGAAGTTGTTGGAAGAAAAGGACTTGGATCTAGCGAAGTGCCTAGACATTTGCAGAGTCCATGATGTTACAAGCGCACGGGCAAAGTGCATGAGTAGTGCAGAAGAAATTCACTACTATAAACTGAAAGAAAAGAAGAGCCTGCACCATCCGAGGTCGGGACAGATCCCAAGAGAGACAAATCAACAGCAAGAGAAGTTGAGGAATAACAAGAACCATTGTAAGAACAGTAATGTGTGACTTTTGTGGAAGGAAGCATGCCAAAGGGAGACAGTTTTGTCAGGCTTATGGACAGAAATGCATGTAGTGTAAAGAAAACCATTTCGCGAAGATGTGCAAAACAATGATGAAAAAAACTTTGAACTTTGTGCATGATGAAGTTGATGATAATGTTCATGTTCAGGTTGATGCTTTTCATGTTGATGGGTTTGATGCATATTATGATGATGGTATGCATGAGAACGTCTTGCTTGTTGGCGCGAGCGGGAAAGGTGCACATGCGAGCATGATGATTAGGGATGTGACTGTGAAATTTCAGTTAGACTCGGGGGCTAGTGCTAATTGTATTTCCAGTGAAACATATTATATCAAGGTCACAGGGGACAAGACTTTGCGCAGTCTTGATAGATTTGATAAGAAGCTGGTGATGTATGATGGAAGAGAAATCAAGCCTTTAGGTGAAAAGGTGATAGAAGTGAAAAACCCCAAGAATCATAAGAAGTACTTGGTGAGATTCCAAGTAGTGAGGGAGAGAACTAGACCAATTTTGGGGTTGAAAGCAGTTGAGAAAATGCAACTTCTAAGGGTTGTGACTGAGGATATAGCAGTCATTGGGAAAACAAAGGGAATATTGGATTAATTTCAAGATGTTTTTGAGGGAGAACTCGGTAATCTTGAAGGTGAATTGCACTTTGTGACCTACCCCGCCGTCTCGCCTGTGAAATTGTAGAAATTGGCCCATGACTGTGCGCGAAAAAGTAAAAGCAGAGCTTAATAGACTTTTGGCAATGGGAGTAATTGCCAAAGTCGAGTGTCCTACAGATTGGATCAGTAGCATAGTAGTTACGATGAAACCGAACGGTTCGGTACAATCGTGCATCGACCCAAAGCCATTGAACAATGCGCTGAAGCAGAATGACTAACCAATGAAAACCATTGATGATGTTTTGGAGGATCTCCAAGGTGCTCGATTTTTTACGCATCTTGATGCGAGGAATGGATTTTGGCACGTCCATCTTGATGAAGAAAGCAGTTTTTTGACGACTTTCGAAACACCGTATGGAAAGTTTCGGTGGACTCGCATGCCATTTGGAGTTTCTGTTGCACCAGAAGAGTTCCAGAGAAGGATGGATAAGTCACTGCAGGGTCTTCCTGGGGTTTTTGCGGTGCATGATGACATCATCGTATGGGGTAAAGGTGGGTCCGATGAAGAGGCGTCAGCTGATCATGACAGTAATATCAGAAAACTGCTTCAGAGATGTCGTGAAAAAGACATCAGTTTGAACGTCGAGAAAAATCGAGTTCAAGAAGACGGAGATCTCTTACTTGGGTCACGTGATTTCCAAGGAGAGAGTCAAAGCCGATCCGAAGAAAGTTGATGCAATTCAGAACTTCAAGCAGCCTGAGGACAAGACAGGAGTTCAGCGTTTGCTGGGGATGATTGGCTACCTACAGAAGTTTGCTCCGTGTTTATCAGAGAAAGCAGCACCACTCACAGAGTTGGTGAAGAAGAATGTGCACTTCAGATGGGATGAGCACGAGCATGGCAAAGCACTTGAAGAAATCAAGAAGATGCTTTCGGAACCGCCAGTTTTGAGACACTTCAACCCAAAGGAAAAGATAACTTTGCAGTGTGATGCATCAGAGTTTGGGTTAGGAGCATGTTTGTTGGTGAGTGGACAGCCAGTTCATTTTGCATCCAGAGCACTCACACAAACAGAGAGGAACTATGCGCAAATTGAAAAAGAGATGCTTGCAATAGTTTTCGGACTTGAACGTTTTGAGCATTATGTCTTTGGCAGACACGTGGAGGTTGAAACGGATCACAAGCCTTTGATTTCGATACACCAGAAGAGTTTGTTGAGTGCGCCGAAGCGTCTACAGCGAATGCTGTTGAGATGTCAGAAATTTGAATACACTGTTGTATTCAAGAAGGGCTCAGAAATGCATTTGGCAGATGCATTGAGCAGGTCAGTACCAACGAGTTCAAAGATAGGTAAACTAGAGAAAGAGGAAATTTTCTTGACAGATGTCGAGAGGGAGATTGAAGACATTCAGATGTCATCCTACATTTCAGTATCAGAGAATACTTTGAAAGAGTTGCAGAAAGCTACGAAGAAAGATGAAGAAATGGCTGAGGTCAGGAGAGTCATTGGGTCAGGGTGGCCAGAAGATAAAAGGGATCTGTCAGTCAGTTTAATGCCATACTTCCCATTCAGAGGAGAGTTGTCCGTACAGGACGGTTTGGTTTTCAAGGCAGAACGAATCGTTGTGCCAGAAGCAGGAAAGATGAGGCAACATGTTATAGAGGTGTTGCACCAGTCCCACACAGGACTGCAAGGTTGCCTTCGCAGGGCGAGAGAAGTCGTTTATTGGCCAGGCATGTCCAAAGATATGGACAAGTTTTGGGCAGCATGTGAGCCGTGTCGTACTTTCCAGAAAAGTCAGACCAAAGAACCAAGCATAAGTCATCCGATTACAGAGTTGCCATGGCAGTATGTGGCAGTGGACTTGTTGGAATGCAGAGGAAATGACTATATTGTTGTGGTGGATTATTATTCGGATTTCTTTGAAGTCGATAAGTTGAGCAACAAGACAGGGGATGAGGTGATATACAAGATGAAAGCACACTTTGCACGGCATGGTATACCCGAGAGAGTGGTATCAGACAATGGACCACCGTTCAGTGGAAAAGAGTTCCAGAGATTTGCTCAGAGATGGGGCTTTGAGCATGTGACAAGTTCGCCAGGTTATCCGCAGTCAAACGGAAAAGCTGAGAATGCAGTCAAGCAGGTCAAAACTCTGATGATGAAATGCGCTGAGGATAGAAATGCGGATGCATATTTAGCTTTGCTAGAACTTCGGAATATTCCGTCAGAGAAAATGACTACCTCACCCGCCCAGAGATTGTTCGGTCGGAGGACAAGAACATTGTTGCCATCAGCAAAAAGTTTGTTGAAACCACAAACATGCACAGAGGTCAAAGAAAAACTGATCCGAAAAAAGCACACACAGCAACAGTATTACAATAGAGGAACAGTAGAGTTAAGTACACTCAGACCAGGACAAACAGTCAGATTCAAAGCTCCCAGATCAAACAGATGGATCAGAGCAACAGTAGAGGATCAAACAGATGTTAGGTCATACAAAATCAGAACAGAAGATGGAAAACTGTACAGAAGAAACAGAAAACAGCTCAGAAAGTCAGTTGAAGAACAGTTGATACAGCCTAGGTTCATACAGCCTAGAAGCAGAATGCAAAGTCAAAACATGCAGGCAGAAACAGAAAAAGGACAGGTACGCGTGGAAAAATGAGCAAAGAGAGTCTGTCAGCAACAAGCAGAATGCTAGTGATAGAATAGAGACAGACAGATATTGCAATATGCATGTGCCTATGAATGAAAGTTTGTCAAGCACAGGATCTTGCAGCCAGACACCCAAGAAAATTGTAGGCACAGGAACCCGAAGTGCTCCATGCACAGGCATAAACACAAGTGCACATAGTCCAGCAGCACAAACACAGAGCAACACAGCACTTGAGGCACAGACACGCACAACAAGTGGTAGATTGGTTAGGAAACCGACTTACCTGAAAGATTACCTTCCTGGGTAAAATAATTTGGTTTTGATCTAACTGGCAGATGATTGCCAGATTTTCAGATAACAAGATTCAGAAGGGCTAGTCAGGTAGTAGAACTAGTCAAAAGTATGCTTTTGAATGAGACCATTTTGATAAACTTTAGTTGAAGTTGATTAAGTAAGAACATGTGAAGTTTTGTTTGCTAAAATGTATTTGTGTTCGTTAGCGGATTGGTTCAAAAGTTTAAGATGAGTTATAAGAATTTAAAAGGGTGCTGGATTAATTAAGAAATTGAGACGAGAGGAAAGCTGTATGAATCAAGAACAGAGACTTTATTGTGGCAGGCTTAAGTGTAACGATTGAAGTTTATTGATGTCCATCATAAACTTAATTTGTGAGAAAGGAGGATGACACGGTATTAGCTTTTGCGTACTGTTGCGCAGTACTTAGTTTGCGCTTGTGCGCAAGGTTAAGACTCGTCAAGCGGAGAAGGAATGGCCGCCACTAATAAACAGCGCTACAACTGAAGTGGGCTTCCTGGCGTTGTTGCTAATGTTTTGTTGTGTCCGTGTCCATTCTGGTGTACCTTCACTTTACCCCCGTTGGGGTGCCGGGGGTTTCAGTATAAATAGTATCCCCACTTTCTGGAAATTTAGTGCTTTAAATTCCCACTGTCGCTGTCTTTCTCATTTGCTCTTTCTCAGTCCTGCTCTGTTCTATCCATCTGCTATACTATCGTCTTCTTCGCTGGACCGGTCTCCTACCTTTTTTCTTGAAAACTCTTCCGGGACAAGACTCCTTGTTTGTGTATGAGGTCTGTTGGATCAGCTTGGGAATATTGGACGCTTTCTGCCAGGTGGTCACTAGGGCTTCCTATGATGTTATTATTTAGCAATGTAGGCATTTTATATGTATGTGTTTTGTTGATAATTTATAATGATGTTTGCATTATATTTTGTTTTTGTAAACGGGGGTTCGATAAGTTGGGGTGAAGCCTCAGCCGTCCCCTGCGTGGGATGTCTTTATTGTAAAGTGACTGGCTGGTGGAGGGCATTCAGTTTTCCCACTAGGGTTGTTTCAGCAGATCTTTTATGCGGATTGGGGGTTGTCCGGTCCTGATTTAGGTCGGAAGAGTCCGCTGGACATAAAGCAACAATTATGTAATGTAATGTTATGTACCTTCACTTTACAGACCCACAGACTGCAACATATAAAACAAAACGTTACAACCTCCAGAGCCTATGGAATGGAAATAAGTGAAGAGAAGACCAAAATGATGACCAACAACACCGATGGCATCAACACGCACATCAAAGTTTAAGGCAATCCCTCAACACTGTACAAAGCTTCAAATATTTAGGACCCATTGCCTCAGATAGTGGGTCCCAACAGGAAGTATGCGTGAGTATGCGTGTGCGTGTGGAGGTTGCGAGTGGGCGTGCGCTTGTGCTTTACTCCTTAGAATATCTTTCTCTATTAGAGTATTTTAATGTTTTAATGTCCAGTGGAAGGTTGTTTGTTGTTGCAGAGGGACTGAATGTTTTACCGCATCACCAAAACGAAATCCTATGTATTTTGAATTCATTGGGTAATAAAGTTGACTTGACTTGACTTGTCTTGACTTGAAGCCCATTTTGGAAAGACAGGACCATGCATCAGTCTACATTCCAAGGTAAGGTTGCTACGCTTCCTTGTCATCTCCATCTTCCTATACGCTTGCGAAACATGGATCCTCACAGCAGACCTACAACGAAGAATACAAAGCTTGGAGATGAGGTGCTACAGAAGACTTCTGGGCATTTCCTATACTCAGCACATCAATGAGGAAGTCCGACAGACCATCACACAAACCATTTGACAACACGATGACATGGTCACAGTGGTGAAGAAATAGAAACTCCGATGGTATGGCCACGTCACCAGAGGATCAGACCTTGCAAAGACCATCCTGCAAGGGCACGGTTCAAGGAGGCAGAATAAGATAGAAAAAGATGCGGGAGCACAACATTTGAGAATGGACTGGCTTGACACCGAGTGAAGCCATGAGGGTTGCTGAGGACAGAGAAAGATGTAGTACGCTGGTTAAACAATCATCTGTGGTGCCCCAATGACTTTCGAGTTATGGGATAGGATAGGATAGTGTGAATTCTCCTTTGAGGTAATACAGCTTTGTTTTGACTTGACCGATACACTGATTTCATGTATGTGCCTTTTTAACTGTTATGTTTCAGCTGGACTTTCAGCTGTGACGTTTGTATGGTTCACTTGTTCGCGTTTACTGTGGTGACTCGCAACACACAACTGTGCCTAGGCGTAGTGTCGTTGAAGAGGTTCTTCATGGTCTTCTACCATGACTGGTTCAACCGCTTTCTCAAGAGAGCCCGCGGCTTTATCTATATTATAGGTGGGATATTAACAAGTGTTACAAATGGGTCCGGGTTTGAATGGGCCATTTGTGTCCCAATAATGTTTGTAATGTGTGTCTGTGTGTGTGTGGGTGGGTATGTGTGTGTGGGGGTGTGTGTGTGTGTGTGCGACAATGAGTTTAGGTTTACTTGGGAAATTGCCTTGTTGTCACATTTATTGCCTTTATAGTACCAAGTTCACGCCTTTAATTGTACCGGAATGTAAAAAACAAACAAACTGTAATTCCGCCATTTTGAAAATTTAGCAGTGATGTGGTTGATGGCGACATTGACGAGCTTACCGCTGGTGTTGGATTGGCGGAATAGGAATCTGTACCTTACTGTCCACGGCGTCTTCTGCGACGCCAACAACAGCTGCATCAGCTGCATGATCTTCTTTTTCTTCGTTCTTATGTTGATGCTGGTCACTAACGGCGCCATGTTTGTCAAGTTCTACCGCACCATGAGCACCATCAAGCAACTGGAGAGAGCCCGAGCCATTGCCTTAGGTGATCAAATAAGTTGTATTTTGTAGAGAGAACAAAAAATTTTTTTATTTACTTTATCGTTTTTATATATAGAGCACTTTTTCAGCTCAAGAGCTACTCAAGGCGCTGGCCGATACAAGATCTAACGCAAGCCGCCCGAGACGCCCACTTGCCGCCTTTGAGCGCATCGTCTGACGCCCGGACATCTTAACACAATTCTGGGTGATCGGCAGGAAGGACTTAATGCTGGCTGCGTGTTTGTTTATTGTTTGTATCCGGCACTCACCCGTCTACAATATCAGCGTCAGGATTTTTAAAAACCCTTGCGTTGTAATGCGTGCGTGCACAGAATAGACCTCCGTTTGTACTCTCATCCACCCTCAGTGTCCCGAATGACGATCTCTCATCGAAATTGACAGTATTGATAATAAAGTGTAAGGCATTGTGGTTCTGTCAGTTTCGATGGGACATCTTCATTGGGGACATAAGAGTTCCTTTTGCTTTTTCTTTCTACATGATTGTCCAGTGCTCGGGAATTGGATCGGAAGGAACATTTGCTTACAACGTGAAGTTTATTTTATTATTTTTATTTATTTTGTTTTTTTAATTTATTTCTTTCTTTTTTTTTTTTTTTAGCCGAAGTACAAGATCGATTTAGGAGCGACGGCGAACAGCATCTTCAGCGTTACCACGTGTCCCGGTGGCGAACTTGTTTTTTCCAACCTAGTTCCAGTCATTCGCCGAAAAAGGCAATTCCCGAAGTCGAACGAAGCTCTCCGAGTCGAGCGAAGCTATCCGATGTTTTACAAGGAATGCTTGCAGGACTACGTGAAACCACAGGCTAGGAAGTCTCGTCTTTCGTACGCCTCGATTACATACTAGATATACTGCGTACGTACGTAGGAGGCCCACGAGTTTACAAAGAAAAAACCAGAGCCTGTGGTAAAACATCCTTGCATAAAAATAGCAGCTGTTGCTTCTAAATCTAATTCTGTTTTGATCTGCACAGCTTCAAGCTGTAAGTCAAGTCAAGATTCGCATTTTGAAGCAGTTATTATTATTATTATTTTATGATGATTAATATACTGACACAATTAGTAATAAAGAGTAGAAAATAACACATGACACATAATGCACACATAAAACGATATTTCACATCTATATCAACAATAAAACCATGACAAAATTTCTAAGCGCCATGGATAGGACTAGGTTGGAAAAAAAAGTTTGCAATAAAGAGAAAAAATAATACATGACACATAATGCACACATACAACGATATTTCACATCTATATCAACAATAAAACCATGGCAAAATTTCTAAGCGCCATGGATACGATGATGTCCCTTCAGCACAACAAGGCAAAGCAAGTTTATAGTGGTCTAAAAAAACTGACATTTTTATTGCAAGCACCAAAAGCAATTATTTATTTAACTATATCATAGCAATATTATTCTTTTTAACTGATACAGTAAATTTGTTATTTGTATTTCAATGATATGTATTTTAATGAGAAAAACGTATTTAAAAAATGTTGCGTGGCAGGCGGAAATTTCCATAAATCTGAAAACTTTGGTAAATCGATAAGAAAAAAATAACCAGTAACACCATCTGAATATTTCGGGCTATACCCAACTTCAGCAAAAACAAACAAAACGTCGCTGACCAAATTTACACCATAGAGCACACACAGCAGCACACTATTCTTTTTTTTTTTTTTAAAGAAAAGAAAAGGGGAGGAATAATAATAATAATAATAATAATAATAATAATAATAATAATAATAATAACAAACAAACAAAACAAAATAAATTAAAGATTTTACTAAATATACTACTACTACTACTACTACTACTACTACTACTACTACTACTACTACTACTACTACTACTACTACTACTACTACTACTACTAGCGAAGTTGTGGTCTTGATTTTGTGGTCCTGATTTGGCTCTTTGCAATCCGCTGGATCCTGTAAGCACTGACTATTCATTTAACTCTGATCTCGAGTAATGAAAAAAAAAAAAAAAGATTTCGCTTAGCCTACTCGTCCTTCTCCGGAAATTTAAAGATTCGAATATTACAAAGTATAGGCCTAAATATTATTAATTAGAATAGATATAGTTTATACATTTATTTACGAATAAAACAAACAATATAGGTCTAATAATTATATTCAGCTAGTGAGCTTCTTCACTGCGCGGAGATTGACTTATAATATATAATGTAGATTAAGCCTATGTATACTGTATAACAGTGTCTACTTGGTTCTAGGCAGGAAATGGGGAATACTATTATTAGCCTACTGCTGAGAACTAACAAAATGCAAATCAGGGGACGCAACTATTAAATATGGTCAATAATAATTATGCTCATCTTAACAAGTATACCGTTGCGAAATGCTAATCTGTGTAAATCGAAGAGAATTAGAAGCAACAGCGATCATTTTTAATGTTTAACTAGTCGTAGTCATGCAAGCATCATTTCGCAAAACATCGGAGAGCTTCGTTCGACTTCGGTGATTGCCTTTTTCGGCGAATGACTGGTACTAGGTTGGAAAAAAAATGTTTGCGTCCCGGTGTAGGAAGATGAGTGAAATTTCTCCTCCGCACCCTTCTTCGGCGTCAAAGAGGTCGTTTGTCCAGGCGTACCACCAGTAGCACCTCTGACGAGAGTGTAAAAAAGGTGTAAATCTGTGCACGAATATATTCCTTCGCCCAGATTTTAGAGTTCTGCCGCTCATGTTGTAGATGGGAGAGGATACACCAACACATCCAGCAACCACTAGCGTAGGCCGTTCAGAATTGTGCTCAGTAGTCTGCGGCGTTATGCGGCGTGCGTCAAGCAGCTAATTTCACGCCTTGAGCGGCTTGAGTTAGATCCTGATTTGGGACAACGCCTTGAGCATCTCTTGGACATGTAAAGCTTTATATGATAGACAATTCGTAATTCATAATCGTATGTCAGGTTTGGATCCAGAAAATCTGCCTCGTGATTTCTGGTCACGTAACAAGGGCGTTATCGACACGGGGGCCCGCCAAGGCCAAGAACCTTACGGGGCAAGGGTCATCCGAGAGTTCAGAGGTCACTCCCTGTCGTCCATCACTGAGCGCACGGAAAGCGCCGATATGAGGAAGAACAGTGTTGTTCACCAGACGTCAAGGTAAAATACACACACGCACGCACGCACCCCCCCCCCCCCCCCCACACACACACACACACACATTCACACGCCAAAACATAAATTGACGGCAAAAGTACAAAAGTGTGCTGCATTCGTTTTTGAATGAATCGTTTATATATGTTGAGTACCTCTATTAGCTGGAATTTACGTGCGCTATACAAATATTCAAGCGATTCATTTAACTTTGTATCAAACACAATCTCCTTCCATGGGCTAAGAGCGCGGACAGATAAAAAGGTTGACAAACAAACTCTCCTCTTTTCAAAAAGAGAATACAAAGAACTAGACATAGACGGAAAACAAAATGACGATGACGAAAATGCATAGGAAGATAACATTAAATCACGAGGCAGTAGCTTCGTTCAAGGAATACTGAAACAAACGGTTTTGTTGCAGATCGAAGGCGGCTCACAAAGAATCTACCCCTCAGCTGGAAGTCTTAACCGAAGGAGACGAAGAAACCATGTCCGTCAAAAGCTGGAGCTCTGAGAAACCTGGTATGGCTGCTGGTAATGTGGCGGATGCACCCAGTCCTTGCGTGGATACAGCCAAATCTTCCTGCCATTCCAGCATCAGGACTGTCACATCGCACCCCGTCGATCATCAAAACCAATGGCAAGAGGCAACAGACACAGGGCTAGGTTCTGAGGCTGTAGGTTCTGAGGCTGTAGGCTCTGAGGCTGTAGTGGAGGAGCAAAGGAAAGCTTCATTTATCTTTACCATATCGGAAATTGTCCCTGGTGTAGTGGCGGTAATGAAGAAAGAGAGCACAGTGGACGCGCCTGCCTTTGAACCGAGCGCCACGATGCCCGACAACATTGATTCTGATAAGCCTGTCAGCAAACCAGAAAGCGGCAGGAGCTCGGCCACCTCTGTGGTTCTAGACTCGGAAAGAACATCCGTCAAACAGGACCCTGCAGAAGACACGGCCTCCAACGAGCAGGTAAAGCCGTTGAAAGCTGGGCAGTCAGCTAGCTCTGTGAAGCCAGACGCCCAAGACGCCAACCAGTGTGCAGACATAGCGATGGAGGAAGAAGAAGGGGACGTGCTGCCCACACAGCTGAGGAATCTGCCTGGCCGTTTGAAACCGGCTGTGGGAGACGTGCGTAAAAAAAGCCGTGCCCTACAGCGAACAAAGGTGCCGGACTTCACACCCACCTCGCTCATTAAGCTCAAGCAGCCTAAACATGAGAATGATGTCGGAGTCCTCGATCCACAAAAATACGACATGTTGTTGAAACTTGGATTGTCCAAGCGGCCGTCCTCGGGCGTGGATGAGTCAATCAGCCACAACCTGCAGATCGCTATTAAGACCGAGAACAGCGATACTCTCTCCGTCACGTCATCCAGCACGCCAGAGACGCTGAAGCGGTCGCGTTCTGGCCAGAAGCCTCCTGTGGCGGCCACGACGCTCATACAGCTGCGAGACAACGCCTATCCGACCCTCAGCCCTGAGCGCAGGCTTAGTCGCAGCAACGACCCTCTCTTGGATCGCGAACGGACCGCGTCCGACATCAGCCTGAAGAGAGTTTCCGACACGTCCTTGCGAGAGTCGTCCGTCCGGCGCCTGTCCGATGTGCATGTCTCAGACGTAGAACTGGAGGCCAGTTTCATCAGGGCCGGTTTGGAGTCTCAAGAACTTGTGGATGCACCAATGGCCTTCCCTGAGGGCGAGAACAGTTCGCTAAAGACGCTACAAGCCACAACGTCCCTCCCCTCTGAAAACTCCATTGGAGGGATGTAAGTTGAGACAAGACACAATATCACACAATTACAATATTTTTGTCCCATAACAATACGTTTTAAAATTATATAACACAAATATAATCTTACAACCATTATAAATGTGTGTGTGAGAGAGCGAGAGAGAGAGAGAGAGAGAGAGGGAGAGAGAGAGAGGGAGAGAGAGAG
The DNA here is from genome assembly GCA_036898135.1 of Oncomelania hupensis. Lineage (NCBI taxonomy): Eukaryota > Metazoa > Mollusca > Gastropoda > Littorinimorpha > Pomatiopsidae > Oncomelania > Oncomelania hupensis. The sequence goes on along the minus strand of CM072524.1, from coordinate 58,746,246 downwards.
AAAGAAAGATAGAGAGAAGAGAGAGAGAGACTGAGAGAGAGAGAAAAGGACGACAACTAGATTGTGAGGTGCGGAAGAAGAGGACGAAGAATGGAGAAGGAATATGTATTGTTCTTCTGTAGCGCTGCTCCTAAGCTGCTCAAGGCGCTGGCCAACACAGGATCTAACTCAAACCGCCCTTGGCACCCACCAAGATTGCCAGAAACTTGTTGGTTTTGTTGATGAAAATATAATGGCCTTGTTTCGAGGCTGGCCAAGGAGAACATCAGCCCGTTCCTGATTGGCCTGTATCCCCTGAAGGGCGAGTATCGCGCCGATGAGGACCACTTCAGCACCTTGGCTAGGCCCATGAGAGAAGACGTCCACGTCATCTCTTCCTTCTTCATCGTCATCGCCGTCTTCGTAATATGCTACTTCCCGCGCAGCTTTCAAATCATGAATGCCGACAATAGCAGCGACCATGTAAGCAGGCATACGTGGATTAGTTAGTTAGTTAGTCATTGTTTATATAGTTCAGCGGACTGCGAATCAGGACCACAACTTGTTTGAAAGAGGCCTCACCACTGATCCGTATAAAAGATCTGCTGCAACAACCCAAATGGTAACACGTACTGAAAGCACCCTACCAACCGGTCATTTTTACAATAAAGGCATCCCATGCAGGGGAGGCTGAGGCAGTACTAATTTATCGAACCCCCGTTTACAAAAAACAAAATAGAATATAAACATAAAATAATAACAAAACACATACAAATAACATGCCTACATTGCTAAATAATACCAAAGAAAGCGTCCAATATCCCCAAGTTGAACTAACAGATCCCATACACAAATGAGGAGTTTTGGGAGAGTTTTCAATTTTAAAAAAGGTAGGTTTCTGGTGTAGCAAAAAGATGATAGATTGATAGAACAGATTAAGAACGAGGAAGAACAAATGAGAACGACAGAAACTGAGGAAATTTAAAGCACTAAAAACTTCCACGAATTGGGGATACTATTTATACAGAAAACCTCGGCACCCCAACGGGGGATACATGCATTGCTTGTTTGTAGTGTACACTGACCGGGGCAGGTCCATGTATTTTTTTTGTAAGTGTACACGGGTTGTTTGTATTATATAGCCTACCGGCCATGGTGAAAACATGCAAGTGTTCGTGGATTGTTTGTATTGTTTGCTGACCACTGCAGGTGACCTCCATGTAAATGCACATGCACCGTTTGTTTGTGTATCGTTTACTGCTCATGCATGGATGTAGAATACTAGCGGAGTACCCGCAACCAGTGCGGTTTATTATTGTAGATAATGGTTACTGTATAGTATAACTAACATTTATCAGTTAAAAAAATAGTTGTCTTGCAGTTTGCAATAAAAAGAATCTGCAAATACCATCACTGCGCCGAATGCGGAAAAATCGGCCTTCTAGGTATTTTTATTTCTCGTTGTTCGTGGCGCTTTCGTGAAAGGTACCCACTTTGACTACGCTTCCTCGACACATCCTTTTAACATTCACCATGAGTTCTGCCTCACTGGGAACAAAATAAACCCTCCCCCTTCCCCGCCCCTACCCCTCCCCCCCCCAAAAAAAAAAAAAAAAACCCACAACTTTTCTTTTAAAGTATTGTTAGTTTAAAATCAATAAATTCCGTAGTGGTTGTGCTTATTAATAGTACCCGCTAGCTATCCCTCTTAAGGTAAAACTAGCATCTGCCAAATCCCATAATATGCTGCTCTATAAGAAGAGGCAGAACCCATAATATGCTGCTTTATAAGAAGAGGCAGAACCCATAATATGCTGCTCTGAAAGAAGAGGCAGAACCCATACATAGGTTGCTCGGTAAGGTGTTTCGTTTTAGGTTGATACAACAGACACTACCCTACCCCCAGCCACCAAAGACGCAGTCTTGAAGGTGCGTAGTTCATTCAGAAATAGGGTCGAAGGTCACAGGCTACGTTAATAGTGTATGGTTAAACAGGGGAAATCACTCCCTGCCAGAACAGACGTGGAAAATTCAAACTTTAACGGTTGGTTTGAGCACTTTATCATCGTTTAATAACATGGGGAAATTTAGAGTAAACCTTTTTGGCCAAAAGTAAACAAAGCCTTCGAATTGGGATCATTGCTAAACACATTGGGGACCGGAATCTGCAAGTGTGCAAAGTTTGAAGTCAAATTCATACAGCATTTCAGAAGATATTGGGTTGACCATGCACACGCCCATAAAGTTACTACTACTACTACTAGTATAATATAACACATGCTTGATGACGGACATGTATTGATGTAAGATAATGTGATATTTCAGGTGCAAAGTTTCGCAGAGCTCCTGGCCATGGCCTTGCACTACTCCGCCAGCTTCCTCAATCCTATCATCTACGGGCTAGGGGACCTCAACATTCGCAGCGGGTTCATGATGCTGCTACGCGACCTTCTGGCCCATTGCAACAAAAGTCCGAACTCTCGCACCGACGATCAGCTACAACAGCATGGGCTAAAAAAGCCCAAACTACTGATCCAGCACGAATCTACCACAGAAATTCACAGTGTTGTACATGTGGACGAAATATGCGTCACTACTCCTGTGGATACTGGCATCAAGGTGCATTCGCGCTCTGGTTCTGTGTGATGTTGTGGAATTCTGTTCAAATTTAGCTTCATATTGTGTAGAAATCTTGTTACAATTTTTGTTTTAAACTGACGTGTTTACATGCCGAATCATATGTCAAAATGCATTTAGTTACCCATCACATGAAATTGCGCATAACAAAATTGCTACAATTCATATTTCATATTTGAACACGCACACACAGAGAAAATATATATAATTGTGTGTGTGTGTGTGACCATGTGTTCAAATATAAATTATATATATACATACACACACACATACAATTTAAAGCATTCATCCTCTGCACATAGCAAACAAGCCACTCCAGTATTTCCTCTTTTCAAGCTTTCGCCGCTTTATTTCGGCTTCATCAGAAATTGTATCTTCAAGACGTAATACCCCAAGGGAGACAACTTTGATAAAAAAGAAGACAAAAAGAAAAAGATAGCACAGGTGTCTAGGTATAACAGGAGGGTACCTAATAAAACGAGGATTATTAAACAAGCTCCACATCCTTCTCAAAACCCAGACAATGTAAAGATTTTCCCCAAGAATTCTCTGATAACTGCCGACAGAAGGGGGGGAAATCTGGCTGAAATTTACAAGCCTACTATCCCCAAAAGATACGTGGGCTTTTTTTTTTTTTAATGTAAAAAAAAAAAAGAAGTGATACTCGGAGGAAAAGATCAAATTTTGATCAAAACGGGATGGAAGAATGTGGAACATTAGAGATCACATGACGTGCAACACACCAAATCTAATTTGTGATTTTTTTTTTTTTGGTCGATGCCATTCTGATTTTGTATATGTTGGGTCCACCGTTAATCTGAAACTGAGAAGGGCAAATCACAAAAGTGACGTCAAACTAAAAAAGAACAAAAAATGTAGGGTGGCTGCCCCTGTGAATTGTGTGGTCGATCCGAGTGATATACCCCTTGGGGTCATGAGCAATCTTGCCACTGTAGATTGTTCAAACCTATAAAGGGAACAGTGAAAGCCACAGTTGAAAACCTGTCTTTCCTTTATAGGCAAGACAGATTCACTGCGGCAACAGTACCCCCGTTGGAGTGCCGGGGGTTTTCAGTATAAATAGTATCCCCACTTTATGGAAATTTAGTGCTTTAAATTCCCACTGTCGCTGTCTTCCTCATTTACTCTTTCCTATTCCTGCTCTGTCCTTCACTCTGCTATACTATCTTCTTCTTCGCTAGATCAATGACCTACCTTTTTTCTTGAAAACTCTTCCTGGACAAGACTCCTTGTTTGTGTATGAGGTCTGTTGGATCAGCTTGGGAGTGTTGGACGCTTTCTGCCGGGTGGTCACTAGGGCTTCCTATGATTGTACTATTTAGCACTATAGGCATTTTATATGTATGTGTTTTTTTGATGATTTATAATGATGTTTGTATTCTATTTTGTTTTTGTAACCGGGGTTTTCAGTATAAATAGTATCCCCACTTTATGGAAATTTAGTGCTTTAAATTCCCACTGTCGCTGTCTTCCTCATTTACTCTTTCCTATTCTTGCTCTGTCCTTCACTCTGCTATACTATCTTCTTCTTCGCTAGATCAATGACCTACCTTTTTTCTTGAAAACTCTTCCTGGACAAGACTCCTTGTTTGTGTATGAGGTCTGTTGGATCAGCTTGGGAGTGTTGGACGCTTTCTGCCGGGTGGTCACTAGGGCTTCCTATGAATATACTATTTAGCACTATAGGCATTTTATATGTATGTGTTTGGTTGATGATTTATAATGATGTTTGTATTCTATTTTGTTTTTGTAACCGGGGTGTTCGCGTAGTTGAGGTCAACCCTCAGCCGTCCCCCGCGTGGGATGTCTTTATTGTAAAGTGACTGGCCGGTGGAGGGCATTCAATTTTCCCACTGGGGTTGTTTCAGCGGATCTTTTATGCGGATCGGGGGTTGTCCGGTCCTGATTTGGCTCGGAAGAGTCCGCTGGACCTAAAGCAACAATAAATCAATCAATCAATCAAGTAACCGGGGTGTTCGCGTAGTTGAGGTCAACCCTCAGCCGTCCCCCGCGTGGGATGTCTTTATTGTAAAGTGACTGGCCGTTGGAGGGCGTTCAATTTTCCCACTGGGGTTGTTTCAGCAGATCTTTTATGCGGATCGGGGGTTGTCCGGTCCTGATTTGGCTCGGAAGAGTCCGCTGGACCTAAAGCAACAATAAATCAATCAATCAATCAATCCGAGTGATAGGCAGTACTGTATCTTAAACATCATCCCGATTGAAAATGGGCCAAATGAGGACATATTTTTAGAACGGGAACACCCGACTATGGATGGCAACGAGAGAAATGATTTTATCTCTATTATCGAATCCATTTCTATTCTTAGGTCCCAGCTCATTAGTATGTTATGGTGGAGTTTTAAAACTTTAATAACTGCCATTTGTTGAATACGTTTTAATGATCCATAATGTGGTTTTGTCATTATAGAGTTTAAAATGGGGGAGTGGAGGTTGGGAAGATAGATGGGGTTTATATAGTTTGTGGTTGAGCAGAAATAATTTGTGTGGATATCTGATGAGGTGGGTAGGTAGATTGTGGCAAGATTTTTTAGGGCTAGGGGAGAGTCGAATGTTTTGTTAAGCGAGTTCATGATTTCATAATTTTGCGTTTTGTTTGCACTTGAGTTTACTTTGGGATCAGAAGAAACAATAGTGATGGTTAGGTTTGTGCTCGTCTTTATATTAATAATTAGAGTTATGTGGTGAGGTTGTGTTGGCAAAATGCATGCGTACGAGTGGTTTATAATTAGGCGTGTATTATATATTTTGTAATGTTTATTTGGTATATTATTTACTTAGTTTAGTTTTATTTTCTCGTGCGTCTTGCAGATACATTTTCTGATGAAGCCGAAATAAAGCGGAAAAAGTATTAAAATACTGAGTGGGCAGTTTTCTGTGTGCAGAGGATGAACCTTTTAAATTGTATTGTACCGGTTTACTTTGTTTTTAAGCTCTTGCTTCAGCACCTATAACTTGTGGAGCCAGCAATATCAGCGTGACAGTTTTACTGAGGTATGCTGGCTGTAGACCCTGTGCATGTCCGTTATCTTAGAATGCATTCACGTTTATTACATCGACATGTTCGAGCATTTTGTCAGAAATTTCATTTTCATTTCGATGGTTTTGTATATATTTTTGTAACAAATGATGCATTGCAAATCCATTTTAATCGTTGCTTTAATAAAGTGTTGGCATGCAATATTTGTGCTGTGATCATATTTTATTTTTAAATTATGTAAATGCAAAGTTATTCTAAGTTTACTTTAAAATGTACTTGCAGGAATCCCGTCTCGTGACTCGCATACCAATGCCAACAACATTCAGAATTAATTTCTTATGAACATTCGTTTTATTTATCAACACAAAATCGTTTAAATGTCAAATCTTGTGAACAAATGACAAAATCAAATACATAGTTTATATAACGCAAACAAAATCAATGTCAAAATGAACCAAACTGACAAACGCCCAAATTTTCTTCATGCGTCACATCCACGGCCTTGATACACTTGCTCCAACGAGCGCTACATATGTCCATCACAACCAAGTAGTCCACCGTTTATTAGCTAGAAAAAAAATCTTGCAACTCGCAACCAGCATATACAAACACGAAACAAAATCAACATTCACCTTCAACAAAGGAAAAGGAAAGATCTGTGTGGAGCGTAGAAAACATTTTGCTTGCCCGTCACGCCAAGTCAAACTGTTTAATCAAACAACTGGAAAAAATGCAACCTATTCGTCAAAATAAAGAATCCGTGGTGCGACTAGTTATTTCAGAGGTTGTGCTAACGTTTATGATAATATGTACCGAGTTCGTTGTTGGAGAGGAGAGTAGAAGTGAAAACGGGTGAGGTGAAGGAGGAAAGGGGAAGGAAGTAAATGGAGGGAAGAGCGGATAAGATGAGTTAATAAACTCGAGATGGTCGGGAAGGAAGGGGTGAAGTAGGAAGGTATGGAGCTTGGGGTACATAAGCAAATCAGTAAATGCATGTCATGGTTTCCAACCACCCTCAAGTTGTCAATGCTAAAAACAAAGTAGCATGTGATAGCGTGTGTATAGTATAGTAGCGACTTACAATAATAATTACCAGTTAAACAATGGAAATGATGTATTGCTTTCCCAGTCGAAACGAAATTTGTGGCGCCATAGTTTTTTATGGCCAAGTATGGAAAGCTTCACCAAAGCGAAGGTGGGGTGAAGGATAGGGTGGGCGGGATATTACCACTATCAAATGATAACACTACCAAAGGATAACACTACCAAATGATAACACTACCAAAGGATAACACTACCAAAGGATAACACTACCAAAGGATAACACTACCAAATGATAACTATCCTCATGAAAAAATACCAAATACCATGTAAACATTTGTGAACATTCTTGAAATCATAAGTTTAATGTTCTAATTTAAGTCATTTCATGTGATAGAATGGGGAGCAGACATTGGTGTAGCTAAGACGGAGGTCTGTTCCTTACTGAATACGGAGGGAGCAGGCATTCCGGGATCAACTAAGTTGTGTCGTAGGATGGGTTTGAGCAGTCGCAAAATGGTGATCAAAATCAAAACAAAAAAAAGTATAAAGTCAGCTACACCAGTAAGTTTTTTTTCCCACTCATGAAGGCACACTTGAGATTGTTCACTCTTCAAGACAACTTTGATTTGTAGAACACAAAGCAACCTTGATCCGTTGTATTCAGGAAATCTGAAACCGAAATTTAAAATTTAAATTTGTAGAAAGCTATAAGTTTCAGATTTTTTTTAAATTGTAGATTATGCTGCAGTATTTACGTAGACATCGCAATCATCATCATCATCATCGCAATCATCATCATCATCATCATCATCATCATCATCATCATCATCATCATCATCAAAGTCATGATCAACATTCAAATGACTCGACCAACCCAACCACACAAACATGGCATTGATATGCTTAATGGTGACAAAGTTTTGAAGTAGCATCATCATGAATATTACAATTTGGTAAAGTCATTACTTGTCCTTTCAATTTTTGATCATAACGTCAAAATTGCCACCCAACGCCAGATCACAACGAACGTTTTGCTCCTTTATTACATCCATGCCAAGTGCGCCCTCTAGCACAAGATTATCACTCCAAATTCACTCGAATTTAATTTTCCGCACTCAAAAAAGGCATACCAAAATAGATGGGGACTATTTTAAGAGCATTCATTCAAGAACTCGACCGGGACAATTCTAAGAGTATTTATTCAAGAATGTACCACAGTACCACAGTAGGTAATGGAAGAATCCAGCAGCAGTTGTCTAGTCAGTCTTGGGCGTGATTTGGCGGTATTCGTTTTCCACATCCTGGAAGAACTTCTTCACCGCCTCTACCTGAGGCCTGAAAGGTCGGGACACGGTCTCCCACACGGCCACGGCGAATTTCACGTAGAGGATGCAGATCATGAGAATTATCTGCACACAAATGTTATACAAGAGTAAGAAATTGTTGACTTCGCTGGAGTTGATTGATTGATTTATTGTTGCTTTAGGTCCAGCGGACTCTTCCGAGCCAAATCAGGACCGGACAACCCCCGATCCGCATAAAAGATCTGCCGAAACAACCCTAGTGGGAAAATTGAATGCCCTCCACCGGCCAGTCACTTTACAATAAAGACATCCCACGCTGGGGACGGCTGAGGGTTGACCTCAACTACGCGAACACCCCGGTTACAAAAACAAAATAGAATACAACCATCAATATAAATCATCAACAAAACACATACATATAAAATGCCTATAGTGCGAAATAATACAATCATAGGAAGCCCTAGTGACCACCCGGCAGAAAGCGTCCAACACTCCCAAGCTGATCCAACAGACCTCATACACAAACAAGGTGTTACGTTGAAACGCGTACGAAAGTATGTCGGAAGCGTGTACGATAGATCTAATCGTTTCGATTTGCAAAGTATTCAATAATGGAGCTTATTTACCTTTGATTTGAGTTTGCATTGTTGTTAGGAGAGGCTTTGTATAACGTTGATAATTTTCGTTAGTCGATATTGTTGTAGAATCTTCTGGATCGGCTTGTTTACTATCGATCGAAGATTCGGGATAATTGTAGAAATTTGAAGGAACGATCCGGAAGGAGAAGAAATGTGTAATGACGTAAGTCAGTGATGACGATCTTTAGTTCGATTGGTGGCAGTACGTCATTTCTACCATGTACCGAATTGTTCCAGAAGAGAGAGGTTATTTAATCGTGTGCCGAGATTGTTGTTGAGATAGTAAAGTTGTTGATAGTGATTTGGAGAGTTGCTGTGAAAGTTGTTGAGTTGAGTTGAGAATTGTATGCAGTTGTTGGTGTGTGCTGAATAAAAGTGGAAAACTTCATACGTCGACTTTGTGACTTGTATGCTGTTTGGACGGGCTGTGTGAATAAACGAATCTGAGTTACACAACTATCAGGAATTCAAGCATCGGGGCTGAATCAGATACTGATAGAAAACACCAACATCAAACAGAGTGTAACACAAGGAGTCTTGTCCAGGAAGAGTTTTCAAGAAAAAAGGTAGGTCACTGATCTAGCGAAGAAGAAGTATAGCAGAGTGATAGGACAGATCAGGAATGGGAAAGAGCAAATGATGAAGACAGCGACAGTGGGAATTTAAAGCACTAAATTTCCAGAAAGTGGGTATACTATTTATACTGAAACCCCCGGCACTCCAACGGGGGGGAACTGTTGCCGCAGTGAATTAGTCATGCCTACAAAAGGCAAGACAGGTTTTCAACTGGGGCTTTCACTGTTCCCTTTATAGGTTAGAACAATCTACAGTGGCAAGATTGCTCATGACCCCAAGGGGTATATCACTCGGATCGACCACACAATTCACAGGGGCAGCCAGAGGCTCTCCCTACATTAGTAGTCAAACTATTACAGTATTATATCTCCCGTCAAATTGTAACTTATTTGAGAGCTCTCACCTCAATAGTGTGGCTCAATAAACTCTTTTATGGCCATAGTATCTAGTGTAAAGGTTTGGAAGTGTGACCTCGGCCTCGCTAATAAAATGAATGAATAAATTAGCTTTTGGTAGGGGAAGGGGTGGCCGAGAGTGGGAGTGCGAAACGTTCAAAACGTACCCTAATGAACTGCTCCATAATGGCGGCGAGGCTGATGCCCTTGTGGTTCATGTTGTCGTAGACGTCTCGGACAGGGCGGATGGTGGGCTGGATGTTCTCCCAGAATCGCAGCCACAGGGCGTATATAACAAGCAGCACCAGTCCTACGAAGCGCAGGTAGGTGTTCAATAGCTTGGAAGGCAGCTCCAGGACATTCATGGTAGTCTGCACAAAGAGGCAGAAATTATCATCTTAAATATGCCGACATTCTTCAATATTCTTTTGTGACAGAAACTGCTCCCTCTCAACCCCTTTTATACTGAAAAGTATATAAAAAGGTAAAGGTAAAGGTAGTCCCATAGCCTTGTGGCCGTAGGGGAGCGTGATGTTGGAGATCACACTTATCTTGGGCCAGCGTAATGAGGGTGATGCCCAACTCTCTCCCTCGCTGCTTTACCTTCCCCACCCTCAAGAGAGTAGGTACTCAATTACAGTTGAGTCAACTGGGGGCGTTGTTGTTTGTCGCTTCACACCTTAGCGGTCACCCATCCAAGTGCTAACCGCACCGGACGGTGCTTCACTTTCGACACAGTAGCGAGTGCTCCAACCACTGCACTATCCGACTATACTAAACCTTATTTTGCATTTGGATGCACTCTTAAATCCAAAATTTAAAATTCTGCTTACTTTCCGTCTTTTAAAAGTCTAGCGACTTGCCTTTACACCCCTGGTTTTGAATGATGAATGTGTATATACTCAAGGGCGTGTAACACCTGAGCTTATGTTAAAGATCGCAGCGCTTTGAAACCGATTTAGGAATAAGGCGTGAATAGCATTCAGCATTACTATTATTTATTATGTTTGAGAAATCAATACGTCATGCAATAGTTTAGTTCTGTACATTTTTGGATGGGTTTGGAGAAGAAATGGAAAATGGTTTATCTTTTGGTTTGAAATAGCCAATTTTATTCCAAGTGACCTCGAGTTGACTTTTATCCGTTATCTGAAACGATAGTCTACGTGTCAAATGCAGGTTGCACAACAGGCGCTAAATTTATAAAATAATAAATTTTTAAAAAAGTGGAAAACGAGTACCACAAAATCAAAGGAACAAGGGGTACGGTTTGTGTGTGTCTGTGTTTGTGTGTGTGCGTTTTGGTGGGGGTGGGGTTTGGTGGTGATGGTGAAGTGGGGAAAGTAGGGGTGCAAGGGGTAAGGGAATTGGAGCAGCGGAACCGGAATTTCTTTAGTAATGTCAAGGCCAATGAACGTCCTTACACCTTAAAAGACGTCATTCAACTATTATTTTTTTGATGACACATAATCGCAGAATACGTGTCTAAAGTTTGCGAATGCGTGTAATATGTGAGCGTGCATTTTGGTACAAATCGACGGCGCATTTAAACCCGATTGGCCATTTTGGAAAAAGCGCGTATATTACAATATATATAGTTTATATATATATATACATAATCAGCAATAGTAGCAGCAGTAGTTATACGACTACGAAAAGTTCGCTTTCGATGGAAAATTCAGTATTTCCTAACCCCTATGTTCAGTAGTCTTTTTTAAGTAAAAAAAACTTGCCAACTAGTCCAAAAAGCCTTTGGGCAGAGGAGGGTGGGAGAGAGGGGGGAGGAAGAGAGGAAGGAGAAGGGGGTCACATCGGCCTCCGTCACGACAGCAAGTTTTGTAGATAGAAATAAATCTCAAGGCAACAAGATAGAGAGGTGGTAATCATTTTGCTGAGTGTGCAGTGTTATCGAATTACCCGGTCGCTCCGATTTGAAGAAACTGCTAGAGTAAGGATAGGACTGAGGGAGCAGGGGATGGGTGCAGAGAGAGCGCGACAGAGATAATCTTTTCAGAGAAGACAAAGTTTACGTAAAACACAAGTGATACAGATTGGTCGCCAAAGAAATGGGCTGGAGTTTATCGATAGGATCTTGGATAAAATCTGACCCTAACTAGCCCGAGCATAAACTTTTAGGGATCTTCTTTGAAAAAAGCCCAAATTATCGCACTCAATGTGTATGTATATGTTAATATATGCACGCGACCTACCAACCCTTTTTGTTTTACCTATGTTACCGTAAACAGACATTTTCTTGGCCTGAATTGCTGTCCATGGAATGAGGGAATTATAGGTCTTTCCTATCTCGCCTTCTGCTACCAATGGTGTGGATGTGTGCCATAGATAGATGGCCATTTCGCTGTGGTCTCAGCTAGTCAGTGTATCAGCTGGGCTTGATGGAAATAAAGGGACCTATTTTCCAAAGTATGAGAAGGCGCTTGAAGTTCTCAGGAAAACTTCATGCGAAAAAGTTAATTTGGCTGGCTGGCAACGGAGATAGGAAATTCATTTCATTTGGTAGATTAACGTCCCCGGACACATAAGCGTATAGGGGACAAAGATAGGAAAGCACCTTAACTTTCTGAATATTGTCAAACATAGTTCTAAAATCTAGGGTTGCAGTCTTGATAGTTTTGAACACTTAAAAAGTGGATTGACATTATGCAGTTCAAATGCATTAGCATTAATATTATCAATATTCCGCCTATTTTATTTTACATGGAGGTCTGTCAAAGAATACTTTTAATTATAGAATTATCCATCTTTTAACATCAAATTCCCAAAGGCCTAAATACAGTTAGCGAGAACCACTGTTTCGTATTTCTAAGAGCTGCATGGTCAAGGGCATACAAATAGAACTCGAGTACTTCTATGTGATAAGTTTGTGGTTCACGTGCACTCCCAAGGCCATGATTATCAGCTGCACGATTCGTGGCGAGTGCATGAGAGAGTTGTGCAGAGGACATTGAGGCTGAGGAGCGGGTGGGGAGGAGTAAGGGACAACTTGGGGAAAGGACATTTTATAATAAGATTGTATAATTTTTAAGTGGTGAAAAAAACGGAAACTCCGATGGTATGGCCACGTCACCGGATCAGGTCTTGCAAAGACCATCCTGCAAGGAGGTAGAAGAAGAGGGAGACCGAAAAAGTGGTGGGAGGACAACATTCAAGAATGGACTGGCTTGACACTGAGTGAAACAATCAGGATTGCTGAGGACAGGGAAAGATGGAGTACGCTGGTTAAACGATCATCTGTGGTGCGCCTACGACCTCCGAGTTACGGGATAGGATAGAATAGGATAATTTTATTTTTTGTTATTACTCTACTTTGCCCACAATATTAAAATATTTCGCAGCTCTTTGACTAGGAAATATGCTATACAATAACAATTTGTCATAATTAAATCTTCCTTCTCTTGTTTTCCCCTCAACTACAAACATGTATTGAGAGGTTGGCTGCGGGTTCGAATCCTGATGGACCCAAAAGCATTGGCCATCTTGCTGTTATCAGTCTGGTTGCTTCACTGGGAAGTAGGGACCGAGGGATAAGTAGGTAAAAAGTAGAGTTGTTTGGGTCCTATTCCCGAGTTCGATTTGTCGCTGCTTTGCGGATGCCGTGCTTTCGCTGAGAAAGCGGCCAACCGTTACCTGCATGGACGACTAATCTATTAATAGCAGCAGTGGGTTAGTAAGTCAATTTCACTTTGCGCACGAATAATTCGCGAATCGTTCATATCATCCGAACATAATGCTGTTTGGTACGTCAATACATCTTTGTTGCCAATTGTTGGCAAAATGATGGGTTCCAGTTTTAAAAATCTATAAACCGTTCGCCTGCCACTGGTTCAAAACCGAAATAGTAAAACATGGGGAAAAATGCGGAAGCTAAGAACGATAACCTGCTCATCAGCTTACCACTCACTGCGCAAACCCAGAGAATCGGGGCGGAGTGGGAAGATGGAGGGAGAGAGAGAGAGGCGCTGGCGGGAGAGGGGAGGAGAGGGGGGGCAGGCGGTTAATGGGTAGGGTGTGGGCATTGTCTAATACTATAGTAATTATCCGAACTAAATCAAAATCTATTAACAAACCGGAAGAACGACCAAACTGTGATGAAGGGAGGTGGAGAAAGAGGGTGGAGATGGGGAAGGGGGTAGTGTTGGGAAGGGATAACGGGGTGGAGAAGAAGTCATGGAAGGAGGGTGGAGATGGGAGAGGTCCGGGAAGGGGTGGAGAATGACTTGTGGGGTGTGTGGAGAGATATACTCAACAGGAACCCGTGCTGTGTGTGAGTATTCGGGAGGAAGGCAAGGAATGGAAGGGGTTTGGGGTTGGAATTGAGCGGTACGGCTTGGGGATGAGAACATAAAATCAAACGTTCTGTACAATACCTTCATTTTTTAATTTTTTTTATAAACAATTTAATAATAGTTACATAAAATGCTGGCTCTTTTTTTTTTTTAATTGGCGCATTTTTAGCCTCTCCCCACCTCTCCCTAGACCTTCTCAGGCAAACAATGCACGTGACCGCCCTTGACATCAATGCACCAACACAGTCACACTGCAAACAGAAATACTATCCTGCATCTAACACTGACGAGTTTGTATCTCTATAGGCGCCGTGTTCTTGGCCTCGACCTAAATTACGCATCTAAATAAATTCAGCCTAGACCCCAATCGTTTGTATTCTAGTTTCTGAAAAATATATACGTTTCTGATGAAGGATTCAGAAGTCTGGACTCGGCAACATAAGATTACATTTTTCGGATTTGCTAGCCATATGCTATTTCTGATTTTAAAAAAACCGGCAGAACTGCGTGAGAGGGGGAGGGAGGAGAAGGGAGGGGGTTGTTTCGTACAACATGTACACATACCGAGTATCCCAGATAGCAATGCATTCAGGAACTAGTCAAGCATATTTATAGGTTTATTCATTTACATTTTGTTAAGCTTCACATTTATGAGCTAGGAATGGTCTGTGCAAACAAAAATGTTTGTTTCTATAGTAACAATCTAGAATGTTTACACAATGCTTTACTAGCTAACATACACTATCCTATCCTATCCTATCCTATCCCGTAACTCGAAGGTCGTTGGGGCACTACAGTTGATCGTTAAACCAGCGTACTCCATATTTCTGTCCTCAGCAAATCATGACTTCGCTCGGTGTCAAGCCAGTCCATTCCCGAATGTTGTCCTCCCACCTCTTTTTCTGTCCCTTTCTTTTGCCTCCTTGCACTGTGCCTTGCAGGATGGTCTTTGCAAGGACTGATGCTCTGGAGACGTGGCCATACCCTCGTAGTTTCCGTGTCTTCACCACTGAAAAAGCATGTTATCGTGTTGTCCAATGGCTTGTGCGATGGTCTGTCAGACTTCCTCGATGTGCTGGGTATAGGAAATGCCCAGAAGTCTGTAGCACCTCATCTCCATGCTTTGTATTCTTCATTGTAGGTCTGCTGTGAGGGTCCATGTTTCGTAAGCGTATAGGAAGATGAAGCTGACAAAATGCGCCTAATATAGCTCAGAGCGGAGGTAATAAATTATGTTTAACAACGCTCCTAGAATATCTAGAGCTGCGCGAAAAATACAAAACGCGTAACTTTTAACTATGGAATTAAACCTCAAAAACAAAACAAAACAAACCCGATATTCGATTGGCAATATCCAGATATAGCCCCCTCATCATTTAACAGCTCCAAAATCATTTGGCTAAATTTCTTTTTTTTCAGTTTTTTTACATTCTAGTAACAACGAATGCCATAATATACATGAACACCCACATTGCAGACAATATAAATACCTTCTTTCCGTCGGAAATATGTAACTAATATTGTATAGGGGGCTATATCTGGATATTGTCATTCGATTAATGAGCATTTACTCCAAATAAAATTAAATACGAAGGAGCACAAAAGAAACAAAAGACAAGGCAGATTATATAGGTGGTGGGAGAAGAGGGAGGATTATTTTATTTAAAATCTATAATAATGTTAGCAATTAAACGAATTTTAAAAGGTGAATAAATAAATATAATTTAATAAATAAACCAATATATATGATGCACACTGGCTTTCCCTCCCCACCCTCTATGACCCAACTTGCTACCATTAGTATTTGGAGCCACCACGCGCAGCGCACAATACTAATGACAGTTTGTTAGAATAACCCAGGAACTATGTAAAGGCCATCTATGGCCTACACCATAGAAAATTTCAAGTTCAAGTTCAAGTTTCAAGTTTAAGTGGCATGAGAAGATGGTCAGGGAATTTTAAAAAAAGGTAAAGGTAGTCCCATAGCCTGTGGCCGTAGGGGAGCGTGATGTTGGAGATCACACTTATCTTGGGCCAGCGTAATGAGGGTGATGCCTATCTGATCTCTCTCCTTCGCTGCTTTACCTTCCCCACCCTTAAGAGAGTAGGTAGTCACAGTTGTCAGGAAATAGCGCAGTACTAAATATTATCTTAATCCTGGGCAGCTCGAGATAGAGCCTGCATTGGCCAGCGCCCTAAGCAGCTCTTTAACTGGAAAAGCGCTCTTTAAAAATGATGAAATAAATCGGAATAAGGTATTATGCAAGTTTACGTAGCCTAATTATTTTCCCTAATTATATGCAACATTACTGGCAAAAATGTACACACACTGCAAACAAAATATTAACTATTATAGTATACATAACCTGAATATAACGAAGAAATAAAGCTGAATGAACTGAACGGAACGAAGAAGGAACAGAGGAATGAACAGAGGAATGTTTAAAACATTTTCAGAATCATGAGAATGAAAGACAAAAATACTCACTTATTTCTTGTTGAGACAAAACTTGAAATTCGCACTTCAGTGCTGATGAAACCTATCAAACACAAGGTGCAGACGATAACGGCCTCAATGCAGAGTTGCAGAAAGCTTACTGAGAAATAAACTGTACGCAACTGAGTTTTTATATCACTTCTAGTGAGTATTTTTAGAACGGTGCGAGTGTACTTTGATCTGGCAAACCCGTGCACTGAAACTTTCCTGCGCAGACAACACGTCTGTTCTTCAATGTCGTCGCCCTTACAAGTCAAAGTCCAAAGATGTATACCGGAACTGGGGCGATTCGACGGACAATTTTCATTTAAATATTTAACCTTTCGATCGGTAGTAATTAACTATTCTGTGCCCGATCGTGCAATGTGTGCATCTGTCAAATACAACACTAATACGTAGCTAGACCTAGCCACAAAATAAATCGCTCACGTTAGGCGCAAAAACAAAAACAAAAACAAAAACACTAATAATTAAAAAAAATGTCTCTGGTCAATTTCCTACAACGTAGAATGTATAGGAATTTTCCACTAAAAGTTAACAAATAAAAAGTAATTAATTATTTTAATTTAATTTTTAAAAAAGGATGGTTAAACGCACACTAAACAATTGTTGTTTAGGGTAAAGCAAACGAGAACAAGAATAAGGCAGACTAGGGATGTGTGGATGGAATTAAACAAAATATATGATGAAAAAATAAGTGTAGGAAAGAAGGTAAAGATCTAGGAAACTTTACTTTAACAGCTCATTAAAGTATTTTAAATGGATAAATGACATACAAAGAAAAATTAAAACGTGCCTTTCAAAAACACAATTTATATTAATTATTGATTGTTGTCACATTTAGTACTGACCACCATATCCATTGCCCGAATAATAATATTATGACCCGAAAAAAACAAGCATTTTTCCACGCCTAAGAAGAACGTTTGTAGAATCACGTCTTTCACGGGGAAAATGCAAGCACCCCATCAATTCTTATCATGTTTGAACTTGTATACCCACACACACACACCTACACACACACGTCGTGTAGTGTGACTTTTAGTTTTAGGAGTGGTAGATTTGGAGGTACAATTATGTGTTATTTTGTGGGATTGTATTAGATACTAAAAACCGGTACATTCTAGTCAAAGTAATGTAGTCATTGTTGTTGTTTTTATTGGTAGTAGTAGTAGTAGTAGTAGTAGTAGTAGTAGTAGTAGTACTGTAGTAGTAGTAGTAGTAGTAGTAGTAGTAGTAGTAGTAGTAGTAGTAGTAGTAGTAGTAGTAGTAGTAGTAGTAGTAGTAGTAGTAGTAGTAGCAGCAGCAGTGTTATCGGTATTATATAATTTATTTGTACGAGTCATTGTAATTAATCCATTGTTTTATTTCCTAATGCTATTCTTTTGATTGATGCATATGTGAAATTAGCTGTTGAATAGCTTGGCGTGTGTGTGTGTGTGTATGTGTGTGTAAGAGAGAGAGAGAGAGAGAGAGAGAGAGAGAGAGAGAGAGAGAGAGAGAGAGAGAGAGAGAGAGAGAGTAGGGGGAGAGAAAGGAAGAAAAAGAAAGAGATCTAGAGTGGAAGATACACTTTGGAAGTATATTTGGCATTCAGATTTTAGACTAATATAAACAGTTTCTAGAATCAAGTTGTTCACAGGGGGGAGAGGGGTTTAGGGGGAAGGGGAAGGAGAGGGGAATGCACGCACCAACATCAATTCTTATCATGTCTGAACTCCCGACGGCGCTGTTGTGGAGGACTGCACTGGTAGCCTTGACATACAGGCCTTTGATGACTTCAATAATGTTAGGGCTGACGCTGTACACTCTCATGGTTGCCCACAGAGCCGTATGCCAGACTCGGTCAAACGCCTTCTTGAAGTCTACGAACACATGATATAGATGTTGCCGGCGCTGTAGGCATCTCTCACAGATTATTCTGAGGTTGAAAATCTGTTCAGTGGTACATCGCCCTGCCCCGAGTCCTGCTTGTTCTTCAGCTATGATTTGTTCAGCTTGGGGTTTCAACCTGTTGAGTATTATTTTCAGGAGGACCTTGCTGGGATGGCTGATGAGGTTGATGGTGCGGTAATTTTAACACTTCTGCACTTTTTTTTGTAAGAGTGATGAAAAGCGACTGGGTCCATGGTGTAGGCCACTCCCCAATCTGCCAGATCTTGTTACAAATAATGGTGAGGGCGTCAATCATCGATTCTCCTCCTGCTTGAAGCAGTTCCGCGGGTATGTTGTCCACTCCCGCTGACTTCAATTTCTTCAGTGATTGCACTGCTGCCTCAACTTCTTCTTGGAGAATTGGGAGGATTTCTTCTTCTTCTCTGTTCTCAGGACATGCTAGAACTGATGGGACTCCGTTTGGTGTGTGGTTGTAAAGGTCAGAGCAGTAATCTGTCCATCTGTCCAAGACTTCTTGCTCTTCTGTAAGGCATATGCCAGACTTGCTTTGGATCGTGGAGACCTTGGGATGTTTAACACTTGTCAGCCGCTTCACGGTCTGATAGGCCTTTTTGCTGTTGTTCTTGTTCAGACTGTTCTCTATTTCCAGGCATTTTTCTTCTATCCAGTTCTCCTTTGCTGTGTGCATGCCTTTTCGGATGTCATTGTTGATTTTTCGATAGGCATCACTCCCTGTGAAATGTTCTTTTTCTTTTTCATCTCTCTTCGTTTATCACACAGGTCCAAACGTTCAGGTGTGATCTACAGCTTCTTCCTTGGCCGGTGCTTGCCAAGGATCTCAGTGGCGGCATCTGTCACAGCTGAGTTGAAGGTGGTGCTCATGGTGTGGACATCTACTTCACCAGCTCCCAAAATGAGAAATGGTGCAAGTTTCCCTCCAATTGTGGCCTAAAATATTTCTGCCATCTCCGGGTCTTGCAGTTTGTCCAGGTCGAACTTCAGTCTGGTGCACTTTGCTGTGTTTACTCTCTTCAAGTGGAGCCGGAAAGACATCATCACGAGATCGTGGTCACTTCCGATGTCTGCTCCTGGAAAAGTGCGTGTCCTGCCAATGTTGATACTTGATCTGAAGCGTTTCTTGATCATGATGTAGTCGATCTGGTTGTGGTGCTTCTTGCCGGGACTGTGCCATGTTCATCGTCTGGATTTTTTGTGTAGACCAAGCTTGTTTGCCAGTATCAGATTGTTGTATCTGGCAAACTCCAAGAGTCTCAGACCCCTGTCATTTGTCTCGTTGATGCAGTGGGGTCCACATGTGTCTCCCCAGTTGTGATGCGCATCTTGACCAACCTTGGCATTCTAGTCGCCTTGTTTTTATGACTATGTCTTTCTTCGGCACTTGGTCAAAGACAGCCTGTAGATTTTCATAGAAATCCTCCACTTCGCTGTCGTCATAGTCTGATGTTGGGGCATAGGCCTGGATGATGGTGATGTTGAAAGGGGCTCCTGAGTCTACTGGAGACTGGGCGACATTCCATATGCAATTAAAGACTTCATACAGCAATTATTATTGTACTGTGTAACATTAATACATGTACATGTACAATTTTATTCTATCTTAATTAATCTGCACAAGCATCAGTGATATGCACACCAACAAAATGTAAATGATGCGATATTATTATAATAAAGACACGGGATTCATATAGCGCAACTATCTCGCGGTACATGGAACCTAGATAATAGGCCTTCATAGCATAGGCGCTTGTATCTGAACACGCGAGCGCCTATGGCGCGTCTCCCTTTGATTATGTATATAAATAGCTGAAGAGCAAGCAGGATTCAGGGCAGGGCGAAGTACCACTGAACAGATTTTCAACCTCAGAATAATCTACGAGAAATACCTACAGCACCTACAACATCTCTATCATGTGTTTGTAGATTTCAAGAAAGCGTTTGACTGAGTCTGGCATGCAGCTCTGTGGGCAACCATGAGAGTGTATTACATCAGCCCTAAAATTATTGAAGTCATCAAAAGCCTGTATGACAAGGCTACCAGTGCAGTCCTCCACAACAGCGCGATCGGAAACTGGTTCAGAGCAATAATCGGTGTGCGTCAAGGAAGCCTACCCTCTCCAACACTCTTTAACATCTTCCTAGAGAGCATCATGTTAGATACCCTTGCAGATCACGAAGGCACAGTTAGCATAGGGGGTAGAGCAATCTCCAATCTTTGTTTTGCAGATGACATTGATGGATTGGTTGGAGAGGAACAACAACTTGAACAGCTGGTACACAGGCTTGACGCCACCTCCAGAGCCTATGGAATGTAAATAAGTGCAGAGAATACCAAAATGATGACCAGCAACACCAATGGCATCGACATGAACATCAAAGTCCAAGGCCAATCCCTCAACACAGTGCATAGCTTCAAATATTTAGGAGCCATTGTATCAGACAATGGGTCCCGACAGGAAGTTTTCTCCAGGATCGCAACAAACAACTGCTACCCTGACAAGGTTGAAGCCCATTTGGAAAGACAGGACCATCAGTCTACATTCCAAGGTAAGGCTGCTGCGCTCCCTAGTCATCTCCATCTTCATATACAGCAGATCTAGAACGAAGAATACACAGCATTAAGATGAGATGCTACAGAAGACTTCTGGGCATGCATTTCCTATACCCAGCACATCACCAACGACGAAGTCCGACAGACCTTCGATCACACAAGCCATTGGACAACACGATAACATGTTCACAGTGGTAAAGAAACGGAAACTCCGATGATATGGCCACGTCACCAGATCATCAGGTCTTGCAAAGACCATCCTGCAAGGGACGGTACAAGGCGGCAGAAGACAAAAAAGACAAAAAAAAAAGAGGTTGGAGGACAACATTCGAGAATGGACTGGCTTGACACTGAGCGAAGCCATGAGGGTTGCCGAGGACAAGGAAAGATGGAGTACGCTAATTGTTAAACGATCATCTGTGGTGCCTCTACGACCTTCGAGTTACGGGATAGGATAGGATTATGTATACATAGTTTATATGTATACATAGAAGGGAGACGCGTCATAGGCGCTCGCGTGTCCAGATGCGTAAGCGCCTGTGAGCCCTATGTTGTTGTTGTTTGTAGATTATAGTCACACGACACTTTCGCATATAGGTGACTACTGGACCGATGTATACTGACACCAGCGGGCCAGTTGTTGGTAAAGGGGAAAATAATATGATCACACGTTGACCAATCCGGGATTCGAACCAGCGACCTTTCGGTTACTAGCAAGACGTTCTTACCAACTGAGCTACCCGGCCCCTCTAGCCCTATGTCTCATCCCTATCCTATCTTATCCTCGAAAGTCATTGGGGCACCACAGGATCGTTTAACCAGCGTGCTCCATCTTTCTCTGTCCTCAGCAGTCCTCATATGGCTTCACTCACTCAGTGTCATTCCATTCTCAAATGCGTGGTCCTGATTCGGCTCAATTGCAGTCTGCTGGACCCTTTAAACAATGACTTATACTACCTAACTATTCTCGAATGCTGTCTTCCCACCTCTTTTTCTGTATCCCTCTACTTCTGCTTCCTTGCACCGTGCCTTGCAGGATGGTCCTTGCAAACAAAATGTAAATGATGTGATATTATGATAATAATGATACGGTTTTTAATATAACGCACATAAATAGACTATTGGGAATTGGTTCAGAAAAAAAAACCACACAAAACAAACAAACAAACAAACATCGGCGTGCGTCAAGGATGCCTACTCTCTCCAACATTCAACATCTTTCAAGATCGCATAATGTCAGATGCCCTTGAAGATCACGAAGGTAGTCAGCATAGGGGGTAGAGCAATCTCCAACCTCGGTTTTGCAGATGACATTGATGGATTGGCTGGAGAGGAACAGAGGCTTGACACACCACCTCCAGACTGAGCCTTTGGGAATGTTTCACAGGTAGACATTATAGATACGCGCTGAAGTGTATTCTCTATAGCAAAGACATAGATAGCCTATTTAAGGCTATGTATCATATGCAACACAGGGATGTAGGCTATCTTTGCTGTAATGCCCCTGTGGTTATTTTGATCAATTTTATTCTTATTGTAAACTGTCTTTGAGAAGTGTATTTTCAAATGGTTCGTTATCCTGTTGCGTTCTGGTAGCTTTGACTCAGCTGACGGCGGAGTCGTAAGGGCCAGGTTTAGAAGCGAAAGTACAGGCAAATAAATGTTGGCAAATTATGGGTAGATCATAGATTGATTGACACTAAGGTTTGGGGAGGATGTTTAGCAGGTTTATGTCACTATTTAACGGCGGCATGAGAGCGTACAAGGTTCAAAACTCGTCAAGGGAGAAACGGATTGGGGTGACGGCCAAATCGCTGGTGGATTTGATCCAGAAAGGAAAGGAAAAGTTGCAGGTATGCTGGTACATTTTATTTTAATTAGGGATGTTCCCGACTTCATTGTTAGTCCCGTATTCATTTGAAATTATTTTATTCAATACGAGGGGTTGCTTCTAATATATTTTTGTGTTATTTGAGTTCTTCTTCTGTAATGACTAATGAATGTGTCGATCCTTCCTTGTTGAAAATGTTTAATCCATTTTCTGCATCCTACTCCAAACTTTCCAATAGAATATTACTTAATGGTATGAAGCACTGTAAGACTGAAAGTGTTCATCTTTGTGCATAGAAGTTAAGTGATGAGATGTACACTATAATTTTTTCAGATAGGTGAAGATGAAGATGTAACAGTGGTCATAGAGGATGATGGCACAGTTGTGGACTCCGAGTCATTCTTCAAGAAACTTCCACAGCAGACAGTTTTCATTTTCCTTCTGGATGGTGAACATTGGAAAGGAGGTTTGTACAAATTACCCTTCACCTTTATTTTTTAATGTTTTAGGGATTACGTTTATGCATGCTTTCTGCTTATTTCACTCATACATATTTATTGTCAATGGCATTTTTATTGAAATCATGAGTAAAGATTACGCAAACAGCTTTGCTTGAGTTGTGGCCTGTCCTCTCTATAAAAAGCCAAAACAGACTTTAGCTGCACCCACCCTTACGCCACTTATTTTTATGGTTGGTTTGCTGACAAAACTCAAAGCAATTACGAAATGCAGATGCTCATGTTGTTTGCTTTTTTCTCAAAGAAATGACTTAATGAGTTCAGTTTATCAGCAGTTTGATTTTTATTTATTTATTTATTTTTTGTGTGTGCCTGCTTTGGGTCTATCCACCCAAAGGGAGGTAACAGAACAAGGCAACATCTATAGATGTAGAAGGTGTCGAGGCAACGGACAAAAAAATGTAACCTGAGGTGGTCAGAAAGTTCAACCCGCATTCGAAAGAGAGACTCCTTTGTCTCTGTGATAATTCTTCTATAATTTGCGAATTATGTATTGAAAGAAAGAAAACTGTGTGACGCAAAATGTCTCTTACTGAACACTTTTTTGTTTTTTGTGACTTTGCTTAAGCCACGCTCTATTTTTAAAATACTAGCACAATCTCTGCTGTACTGATTATGAATTTAGTTTGAAAATTGGAGTTTTATTTGATCGTTGATTGTATTCTTTGACTGTCTAGATTACTTGCTCCTTATGCTAGGGTCCTGGTTCATTCATAAACAATCGTTTATACAAACAAAAATATTTGCATCTCCTTTGCCCAAGTGATAACCTTTTCTCTTACTGGACTTACTGTACCCTCCCATTTTTCAATAATGACGATGTTTTGATTAAGTTCCTCTGAATCATACACTTTCTCATTATGTGTTGGTTTGGTGTTTTTAATTTATTAATGAGCTAATGAGATTTCTGCGAAGTTGCTGTCTTTGACCGAGTCCATAATCCTGTGAGCAAGTTGATAATTTCAGCACCCCCGTTTTAAAGTCTTTTTATTTCAACTAATCTTATAAATACATGTATGTATATGTGATTGCTTTCTGTTGAGGGCAGATAAAGTAATGACAGATATTCAACCTTTGCAATTATGAAATAGAATTAACAATTATCTTCTTTTTTTTAAATTATGATGACTTGCCAAGTTTAGGATCACTCATGTGTCAAGGGCACTAGATAGTGCACATCACGCAGGAAGTTGTCACCTTGGGTGTGCTTAAATTAGATCCTGTTCTCATCCAGTGCCTTGATCAACTCTTTGAGCTGGAAAAGCGCTAATCTGAAACAAGAACAGTTCAGTTCAATTAAAAATAATGAAATCTTCTTTGACATTTGACAGCTGGTGACTTGATCTACGATTGTCTGAGTCGACTTCACGGCAACACACGCCGCTCAGAGATTGCCGACCAGATTCGAGAGCTCATGACGGACGAACATGCGCCAGAGAAAGTGGCTCTCATGTCCCAGTACCTTGACATGCTGGAGATGGATGTGGAATCAGAGCAGCGATACGAAGATGAAGACTGGTTCGAAGGTACAAAATATTTTTTCTTTTGATTATAGTTTAAAGATGCAGATATTTGTTAGTTTGATTATATCCTTCTATAATGGTATTAGATGCAGTGAAGCTAAAAAAAACAAACAAAAACAACAACTTGTTAATTCCTTCCTGTCTTCCAATACTGTAGTAGAGACTTGCCTTTAAACATTGTTTTAGTGATGAATGTGTGTTAGTTTTATGTAACATGTTGTTGGTTGATTGGTTGTTTTATTAACGTCTTCTTCATGGAGATGACAAGATGTAATATGTAACATGTGAGCATGTATGTTAGTTACAGATCGCTGCTCTTTGAGTCGGCTTAATGGTCTGTCTTAATTGGAAGGTTCGGGGAGGTTCAACAACATTTTTTCGAGGTTCTCAGATCCCGAACGTAGGTTGCTGAACCTTTTGAACCTTCTACGAACCTGCCAATTAGGACAGGCCATTAGGAATAAGGTGCATATACAGACCTGTGCACATCTACGGATTTTCCGTATTTTCTCCGATTTTCATGAGCAGAATACGGATTACTTATTAAAATTCTATTAAAAATCAGAAATTCTGATTTTTTTACTTGAACTGTCGTTACAGCTTGCTACTGAAAATTTTTAAAAACTACTGAAATTTGGTTTGTTTGCTATTGATGAGCATTTTGAGTGTGCACAGGACTGCATATATCATCCAGTCATATTATTAATATTATGGTTTAAAGCTTTAAAAAAAAAAAAGTCTACTCTTGATGACTTTACTTTTATTGTCTTTGTTTCTTCATGGAAGAATAGTAGCTGTAAATCAGCAAGCCATCCGTGGTGTGGGAAATACCCATGTAATATTATTGAACGAGTGAGCGACATGTGTATGGGAGATAATCCTTTAGACGTTAACTGTAATGTAGTTGTAGGATGTAAACAAGAGCAAAGGGACATAACTGCAAGAAAAGCCAGCCAATGTTAAGTGACACTTGGGGCACAAGATAATCCTGTTAGTTCGGTCCTGTTGAAATAACCCATTATGTGGACCATTGTATTTGGACCAGCTTCTGTTGAGGGCAGGATGCTGAAAGTCAGAATTATCAACTTAGCTCCTTTGACTAATGGTCTGGCCATAGTCCCGCAGTGGTAGCTGAGACTCTTCCACAAGATCCTGCAACCGGCACCCTTGAATGTGCTGTTGTTACTTTTCAGGGCTGAACAAGAAATACAAAACCAAAAGTGAAGTGATGCGACACTCCGCACAGCAGAGAATTCGCAGCTATTACGTCACAGTGAGTAACGGTGCAATATTTGTTACCTATATTCCACAAATGTTTTCACAGTTTGGTTTGTGAGTGTGTTTGTGTGTGAATGTATGCATGCATGTGTGTGCTTACGTAATGTGTGGACTGCACATACATCAGCTTAATTTTATTGCTAACCAATTGGAACACCTAGTACGTTGGGAGCGCCAGTTGTAAAATCAAACAGTAAAAAGAGTGAGTGAAGGTGATATTTTATTTTAAGGTTGGATTCGTGCTGGGTAAAAGCAACTGGATCTGCGCATAGCTGGCTTTGGATTTCTTTCTTTCTTTCTTTCCTTCGCCCTACAGTAAACAAAATAGGAAAAAGGGTGTACAATGAACAAAAAAATTAGATCATTTTATTTAGTTATTTTGTTGCTTTCACAGGCAAAAGAACAAATTCAGAAAGAAGCAGACGAAGTCAGTAAGGAGTTGCTTTTGGATCTTCTTGAAGAGATCAACAAACAACTCAAATCCAACGATTTTCATGGCAGCTACTTTGATCGCAAGTATGGGGATTCATTTCGTGATTTTGTGTGGAAAAATTTGTCTTGCTGTCTTGTTGCATTTATCGTATTTTTCACTCTCTGGTCAAATTAGTGTGCTGTCAAATTATAAACAAATGTCATGGAAATACACAAAGGGCTATATAAGCCTTCAATCACTATATCTTGTGAGATGCGTGGGCATTATCAATTCTTGTATTATTATTAATATTATTATTAAGCCACGCAACAGGCTTTTCACAAATTAACGAGTATATACTAGAGTTGGAAATTTTAAGAAACCCTAAATCGCTCTGGACGGTAAGCCGCTGAGGTCTGAATGGCACGTGGATGCTTTGAAGGAATGTCAGTCATCAGCTGTCTTCAAAAAAGCCCTCAATACATTTATATGTAAAGCCTGAAATTAAACTCATCTGCTGCAATGGTCTTACTCCATGATATTAGTGTACATTTGAACTTTTAAACATCTGATGTCCACTGTCTCGTTTCTTTTGAAGTGCAGTGAGTATGAACTGTATCTGTGGATACCTGAGCTATAAAGACAAAGTCATTATTATCATGTAAAACAAAGCTGATTTTAACCCAGAAAGAATTTGGTTATGTTCGTTTGTCTGCTGCTTCTCACTAAAAACTCAAGATTAAACTCAAAATTAAACTCATGCGTACCTTTGTGGTTGGCCCCTGTATAGTGTGGGATTGTTCAAACCACATTTTACAAACTCTGGTGTCATACATTAAATTATAACCACATTTGACAAACTCTGGCGTCATACATTAAATTATAACCACATTTTACAAACTATGGTGTCATACATTAAATTATAAACACATTTGACAAACTCTGGCTTCATACAATAAATTATCTCCCTTTGTTTTAGTCTCTCTCCTTCCTTATTTGGTGGTTACTGTTTCTATGCAGGGCAGCAGCAAAGCAGAGGCTGTGTGACAAGAAAGGCTGGTTCAAGTGTCAGGGAGCTTTTGACAGAGAATCTTGCGACAAGCTACATACCATCAACCCCTATGCGTCCAGGGGCTACAGGCAGCTGTTTGGTTTGTGGAATCTCGATCACATGTAAGCATAATATCGCGTATGAATTATAATTATAGTGTTTTTTTAAAAATGTACAAGTTTCAACAAGATATTTCTAATAGTATTCAGGCGGAAGGTTTTTGTAAATGTATTCAGCCGCAAGCTAAATTTCCCTGGCGAATGATTGTAACTCCATGCAATAACCCCTTGGCATCTAAAAGATTACTTAAACACAAAATCTTGCAATAAATGCAACACCTAGTACCTGCATAAAAATGAATTATTAATATTTTTATTTTAAAAATCTTTGTTGCAGCATTGAAAAGTCTAGGGAGGTAATACCTACTCTTTTGGAAGCAGCACGTACAAAGCCCAAGTACGCTAACATCAACTGGAAAGAGGCGTACCGTCTTCTCTTCACGCTGGAAAATCTCAAAATGGTGCAAGTCGGATGCCACAAGAAAGCTGCACGAGCTGATAAAACCTGCTGCGTCGATGATTTTCTTGTGAAGTCGTGATCATAATGATGATGGTAAAGAGGAGGAGAAAGATGATGATCATGATGATGGTCCTTATGATGATGTTGATGCCGTTATCTTTCCTCACAGCGGTCCAGAAATGTAAAAGTTCCTACTCTTCACATAACCTTAACGTTGTGGTTTTGAACCATTCATTTGTTTTTCTTCCACTACTGCTTAGCACATTCAAAAACTGCTCAATGGTCTGCTTAGCTGTTAGTTACACATCAAGGTTGAATTTTGACAGGATTATCTCATGTGGGGCCGGGTAGCTCAGTTGGTAGAGCGGCTTACTAGTAATGAAAGATCCCCGATTCGAATCCCGGATTGGCCAACGTGTGACCATATTATTTTCCCCTTACCATCAACTGATTCGGTGGTGTCAGAATAATGTGACCAGTAGTCGCCTATACACACCAGCTCAGTGCCTATGTGAGCAGCACTCTTAGGTTCCCCCACATTTTGCTGGCTGTGGACTATTTATAGTTTGCCTACACCTTCCCATCCAGTGAAAGGAAAGGAAAGAAGAGCACCGGCGAAGCTATTTATAGCTAGCCTGGCTGAACTAACTTCAAAACCTAAAAGCTTTGGTTGAGTCGGTGTGTATACGCTCCGGTGTCGTGTGACTATAATCTACAGTTACATTTTTAGGATTATCTTCCATCCAAATGTCTTGAATGAGCTGGAGTTATGTCCCTTCATCCCTGTGTACCTCACACAGCTACATCAAAACTTTTCCAGGATTATCTTCCGTCCAAATATTCGCTCTTATATTAGAAACTTGTATGCTGTCAGTTTTCTTTTTCTTTTCATTCCATTAATAGCGATAGTAGGATTTTGTAAAATAAATTTCCATAGTAAATTGATTTAATTAATTTAATTTTAATTTTGTTAAAATTTAATATGTTACCTACAGGGTTTGTAATTTTCTGGGGGTTCAGCGAATTTCCGCCATTGAAAAAATATTTCAGACAAGAACAGTATGGTTTTTTTTGGAACCCAAAAGTTTGACAGCGGTTTTCATTGAATGAAAAAGTGTTTTGTGTCTTCAAGTCAAACGGAAACAAGGAAATATGCATGCGTGTTTCTGAATCATAGCCGATAAAATGGATGCAAGGCGTGTGTTCAGCGTAGCGATACAGGTGATGATAAAGGCGTGAAAAACGCATGAAGGTTGGAATGGAGGGGAAAAGGAGTAGGACTTTGTTGGCGAATAATAACTACGCTATGCATCGATAAAGACCGGCCACTGCAAGAGTTCAGCTGTGTGTAAGTAAGCTAGTCTTTCCTTCACTATGTTATATGTTTGTTGCTCCTCAAAAAGGCACGATTAAAATGCAACAATTTGTATTTTGGGAGAGAGGGGGAAGGAATGGGAGCATTACCCTGTACCATGTAACAGCGCGCCAGGGCGGCCGGTTGACCCCAGCCAATTTCCTGTTTTTTTAAACTCCAGACCACTACAAGCCCTGCTACCAAACATCGCAGATGTGAATAAGCGTTAAATGAAATAAAAATCATGATGGAGGTGATCACTCTGATCCAGTATTAGTAGTTGTGGTGTTGCTACAGTTCATCCGGCTTGCAGCAGGTGGGCGATTTAAGTTAATATCTGGACTTCAGCAAACTATTGGTGCAATACCAGATCTCAGAAGAGGCCAACACTTAGAGCACCTTTTTTTGTTTTGCGCAGGGAAGTTCACTGTATTAGACACTTGAACATACGTGCATAGATCCGAGATCACCCTAGTAAGTCTCAAGTAAAATAATCCAACTTTTTGTATTTATTTTATTGTTCTTATGTAGCGCTTTTCCAGCTCAAGAGCTGCTCAAGGCACTGGCTGATACAGGATCTAACTCAAGCTGTCCGAGGGATCCATTTGCAGCCTTTGGGCACAGACATATCTTTGTACCCTGGCTTTAAAAAGCTAAGACAAAGCAACTGTACCTCCTGAATTTGTTTTGTATAGCCTGGTAAGAGTTTTGTTTTGTGATAGACCCTATAGGCAGCAAATATGTTTAATACATTTATAAGAAATGTGTATTGTATGCAGCAAACATTATTTGTTAGTTCAACCCCACTGCCGGCATTGCAGTTTATTCATATCAATAAAATCATTATTTTGATTAGTTGGAGGTATGTTACGTTTATTAAATTGTATTATAATGCATTTATTGATTCAGAGTGTTTTGTATAAAAAATTATGGTCAATAAAAAAAAATCTTAGCCTATTTTTTGCAATGCCTGTATAATATTCACTACGCATCATATCTGTACGGGAAAGGAATCTGTCTGTTTATAACTAGTAATAAAAATTGTGTTCTTTAATTGTTTGTTTGTTTGTTTGTTTTTCTAAGCTAAATATTTTTTGGTAGGTCTTATGTATGCGTTGTTCAGAATGTTTTATGGAGATCTACGATAGGAAAACTTTATTATCTCACTGAGAAATTTCATAGATATAGATCTGGTTTTATTTGTTGTTCTAGTTACATCAAATATTTTACTTGATCTTTCTTTGTGTGTTTGTTGTTTCATTTGGGCCATAGAGATTTGTATATTGTATTAGTTTGCATTGTTTTACCCCCATTGGGGTGCCGGGGGTTTCAGTATAAATAGTAACCCCACTTTCTGGAAATTTAGTGCTTTAAATTCCCACTGTCGCTGTCTTTCTCATTTTCTCTTTCTCATTCCTGCTCTGTTCTATCAATCTGCTATACTATCTTACCTACCTTTTTTCTTGAAAACTCTTCCGGGACAAGACTCCTTATTTGTGTGTGAGGTCTGTTGGATCAGCTTGGGAATATTGGACACTTTCTGCCAGGTGGTCACTAGGGCTTCCTATGATGTTATTATTTAGCAATGTAGGCATTTTATATGTATGTGTTTTGTTGATAATTTATAATGATGTTTGTATTCTATTTTGTTTTTGTAAACGGGGGTTCAATAAGTTGGGGTGAAGCCTCAGCCGTACCCTGCGTGAGATGTCTTTATTGTAAAGTGACTGGCTGGTAGAGAGCTTTCGGTTTTACCACTAGGGTTGTTTCAGCAGATCTTTTATGCGGATCGGGGGTTGTCCGGTCCTGATTTGGCTCAGAAGAGTCCACTGGACCTAAAGCAATAATAATGTAATGTAATGTAATGTTATGTAATGTAATAGAGATTTGTATATTGTTATTAGTTTGCATTGATTTGATAAAAGAAATGTTTGCTTTGTTGAGTGCATATTTTAAAGTTGGGTAAATTGTATTTGTTTATTATTTCACTGGGTTTATTTGTTGTTGTTGTATTTTTTATTTGTTTTTGGGGGGAAACGTTTTACTTTTTTTTACTGGTTATTGAATTAAATTTTACCTCCAGCTTTCTTGGACGGCAGCAGTACCATATTATCCAATTTAATGTTGTGATTATTTTTTCATTTGTTTTATTCTATTCCATCATGCACTATTTTGCCGCTTTTTACATTGTATTTGGATAGTTTACTTCAGTAATATCATATTATTTATCCTTTATTCCGATCTCATCAAATTGTCAAGTGTCCATTTAGAGAGAGAGCGAGAGAGAGAGAGAGAGAGAGAGAGAGAGAGAGGGATTTAAAAAAACAAACTTTGTCCATCTTTGATTGACATAAATGGTCACTAGGTCTTTCTATGGTATTATTATTTAGGAATGTAAGCATTTTATTTGGATTGGTTTTGTTAATATTTTATAATAACGTTTATATTTTATTTTGTTTATGAAACGGGGGTTTGATAAATTAGAGCACAGCCTCAGCATCCCCTGCATGGATGCCTTATTGTAGAGTGGTGGAGTGGTGTCTTCTTACCATTAGAGTTGTCTCAGCCTTTTATCAGGGGTGAGCCCTCTTTCTACCAAGTTGTAGTCCTGCAGCTCTTTGTATTTCTCTTTGTATTTCCCTACACAATGATTTAACTAACTAATTGATTGGTATAAAATGTATAATATGATTACTAATTGTGTTTTTTTGTTTTTAAATCGTTCATTTTTTTTAAAAATTTTTGATGACATTTTTTTTTTTTACAAATGTTTGTTTACAATTGTTTATATTTTTATTTTTTTTGTGTGACTTCCAAGTAGTGTACATCACCCTTTCCTGCACTAGCTAGAGTCTAAGGACTATCTATTTCCTGTCTGTCACTCGCTACAAGTTGGGCAGCAACGTCCTCCCCTCCTCTCTCTCACTCCAAAAACACGACTTTATCATTACTCCCATTTATTGTCCCCTACAAAAAGAAAAGAAACTGAGTGATTATTTTTTTTTTTTTTTTTTCGGTCATATCTGTTGTACTGGTTCCTTGACGTCAATTATAGTTTTAATGCAAAATGTCATTTTCTGTATAATTTATGCTTTTTTTATCGTCTTTATTGCTTTTTGTCGATTTCTTGATGTGTTGTTTATATCTGTGTGAGTTCATTGTGTGTGTGTTGTTGTGAAACGCCTTGTTGTGTTTCTGACATACACTTGAACACTCTCTTCACTACTTTCTTTTGATGGACCCCGTTATTTTGACGTCCCGTTATGGTTAGGGCTGTGTTAGGGTTAGGTTAAGGGTTAGGGTTAGGGATAGCTTCAAAAAATGGACAAATTTGTAAAAATGTCAAAGTAACGTATGTAGAGTTTCATGAAAGTCATCACAACGGTGTTTCTACACGGTTGTGTGTGTGGGTGTGTGTGTGTGTGTGTGTTGTTGGGGCCAGAGCACGGAAAGTTTAACAGTACTGACACAGTTTGCAAGGATACTAAAACTCTTTATTGCGAAGTGAAAGCACAGGGAATCCACTTCGGTCAACACTGCGGTACACTCAAAAGGTAAAACTGACCAACACCCTGACAACACAAATGCAGTAAAAGAACAGAAGATGAACTGTGCAAAAAGGGCAAATCGTGGTCGGTGAAACTCGTTAAGACACACAACGGGTTAAAATTGAAAATCGTGCAGCTCCTGCACAATACACGAGTACCTTCCATTTATCCCCGGGTTTACATACACACGCACAACACACACATGTCTACTCAAGCACACACGCACACACACACACACACACTAATAATAAAAATCCGTTTGAACTTCGTTACTGCAGAAATGTGTGTGGACAAGGGTCAAGACAAAACCAGTGATGCAGTGTGCTTTGTCTGCTTGGAACGTCTAAAATATATTCACAGCATTCGTGTAATTATTATTTAATGCACACTTGTGGATAGGAGATTGCTTTTTATACAATATTTATTTGCCAATTATGTATTTTTTAAACGTCATCCATTTATTATTATTATTATTATTATTATTATTATTATTATTATTATTATTATTATTATTATTATTATTATTATTATTATTATAAAAAATAATAATGTGAAGAAATAAACAGTAGTTAAAGTCAATTAAATAAATAAATATAATTGATTTCCCTTGAACACTTCCCCATTTCACTGAACGCGTCATCCATCGTTCATCGTCCCATTTCATAACCCTTGAAAGATTTTCAACGCCGGATTGTTGTGCAACGTTTGAGTACGACTTAAGCTGACCGCAAATACCCAGTTGGCTATAGTATTTCTCTTTGATACTCTTTTATAACTCTGACCGCATCATCCCTCCTTAATAATCGTTGATATTATTTATTTACTTAATCGTCCTTATATAGCGCTTTTCCAGCTCAAGAGCTGCTCAAGGCGCTGGCCGATACAGGATCTAACTGAAGCCACCAGAGGCGCCCCCTTGTTGCCTTACGCGCTTCGCCTGGCGCTTCAGACAACTGAGCACAATCTTGGACGACCGGGGATGGGTAGAAGCGACCTAGTGCTTGTTGGGTGTATTTGTGTAGCCGGAACTCGTCCGTCTATTAAACATGAGCGTCAGGATCTTTAAAGTCCTTGCGATGGAATGCGTGCGTGCACAGACCCGGTCTATACTCTCATATCAAGAAGGCTTTGAATGCCTGACCAGTTGTAGGTGTGGTAATGGCTCTGCCTCATAGTCCAACCCTTTAATCTCATTCTTCGTCCTTTACTTCTGCACCTCACACTCTCCACGTCACCCCTTCCTTCCTTTTGCATCCGTTCAGCTCCTTACCCTCCCTCCGCTCCTCCCTAGGTGTTCCTGGCCACAATTAGGACCCCTTTTAAAGGGCTGGACCCTGCAGAGAGTGAAAGCATTTATCCGGGTATCGGTCACTTGTCCAGTCCTCTCAAAACTTTCAGCTTGTCAATTGGCGGACTGCAACTTCATGTGGATTGTGAATATTATATATTATCTGATAGACGACAACATTATTTCACATTATTTAATACAATTATATTTGTGAATATGTCACATTTGTCATCAATATCTGAGCGACTGACTGCAGTAGCATTTACATTTGATTTGATGATTCGTGTATATTACATTTGAAATTATTATCTGATAGACGACAACAATATAATACTACTTTTAATCCGATAAAATCGGTGAATATCAAATTTAAATTCAGTATCTGAGTGACTGACTGCAGCAGCATGTACATTTTTTTGGTAAATTGGAAACGTCAAATCTTAATACTGATCTAAAAGACGACAACATAATACGATACAGTTTTGGAATATCACATTTGAATTTATAATCTGTGTGACTAACTGCAGTAGCATTAAGTTTGATTCGATCTAGTGTGAATTATAAATCATTTTCTGATGGACGGCAAAATTATATAAAAATAAATACGACGAAGTTTGTGAATCTCAAATCTAAAATTGATGGACTACAAAATAATTAATATTTGACGGACTACAATATAATGTGAATCAATCTGAGATGACAAATTATGTAAGAATCACGTTGGTGTGAATGAAGGTCTAAAGGAAAATGTTAAAACCACATTTGAAGAGCCTTTGTCCACTTTGAAAAGGCCATTAACGTAATAAAGGATGACTCTCAGCATGCCTTGTCCAGTTGACCTCGACTCTAAAACTAAAGTGGACATTAATTGTTAAATATTGGACACCAAGCCCAGGCACCTTTCAAAAACAACAATAGGATTCGCCTCGTTTCTGTTCTATCAGCAGACGACAACGGTAAGTTGAAAAGAACATTGTAATAACATGTATACAATTCAATTTTCAAATATATTTAAATTATGAAATGCATGTTCATTCATTTTCGTTTAATTTTTTTTCATTATTTCATTTAATTTTTTTATTTATTCTTTTTAAGAGACTATAAACAATAAATACATAAATAATAGCAATAGTATATATTAAATATGTTTTATTTATTTCTGTATTTATTTACTGTATTGATGCATTTAATTTAGAAACATGAAATACGATTTTTTTAAAAATAAATTTATTTTACTAAATTTAAAAAAAAAATTCAATACGTCAAGTGTATCTTAGGACTGCACTTGAACTGATCAATAATTTGTTTAAAGCCCTTCATCATTGTCTTATTGTTGCTGTTATTCATCTTTTTTTTCAAAAGTAGTAGTAGTAGTAGTAGTAGTAGTAGTAGTAGTAGTAGTAATACTGTAGTAACAATAGTAAGAACGTCTTTACATTAGTAGTGGTAGGAGTAGTAGTAGTAGTAGTAGTAGTAATAGTAGTAGTAGTAGTAGTAGTAGTAGTAGTAGTAGTAGTAGTAGTAGTAGTAGTAGTAGTAGTAGCAGCAGCAGTAGTAGTAGTGTTATTTTTGTTGTTATTATTATTATTATTATTATTATTATTATTATTATTATTATTATTATTATTATTATTATTATTATTATTATTATTAAGAGAGTATTTAAATTGATTTTATTATTATTAAGAGAGTAGATTGATATAATAATAATAATAATAATAATAATAATAATAATAATAATAATAATAATAATAATAATAATAATAACAGTAATAGTAATAATAACAATATTATTATTATTATTATTATTATTATTATTATTATTATTATTATTATTATTATTAATTTATTAATTAATTTAATTATTTTGAATAAAATACTAATATTCGTCATTAGATTTTAATACTTTAAATGTATTCTTGTGTGTGTTTTTTTCAGTCTTAAATTGAGAAAGTCTTTCTGCTATTTTTCTACCAAGACTGATACCTCAAAGTTCTTCTGCGAAAAAGGACAGACGGCCAGAGGATGGCTGAACCGGATACGCACGTGCATGGTGATGATCTGTCTGGATCTTCAGGCTATTCCTCGGCAGGAAGTTTTTCTGTATCGATTGGCGATACTGTAGATGGTGATCCAAACATTATTACCGACTCCTCAGGCAGGCTAAAATATGAAAAAGACACATCTGGACAATATGTCCAGAATTGTCTCCCTTTGCCACGGAGTCGGCCAGATCAGAAGCTACATTGTGAAACAAAGAATTCCCAGACCGAGAGTCCAAGGTCTATTTTGCCTCCCAGTTCGCGGAGCGACTTGCATGTAAAGTGTTCTGCGCAATATGCAGCGCTAAAGATAGATTCGTCTTCCTCCCATCTTGCTCGCGACCCTGCCAGTGTGCCGTCTAAACACCGTCTTTTGTCTCCTTTAGGATGCAGCGAGAAAGACTCTCCTTCAACATTCTGCTAGGAGAAAAGACCGAAAAAGATGAAAATCTGGAACCCATCTGCAGAAGACGCTAGTACCATTCTGCCGGTTCAGTACGCGGGTTTTTCTGCAGCAAACATTTCTCATCCTGCTGCAAGATTATACCAACACTTTAGATTAGACTCTGTTGGGTCTAGTCTCAACAGTCCAGGTCAGTCCAGAGATCAGGGGAGGCGTGCAGGAGAAGGGAACCCTGTTAACGCGGTTCAGGAAGACGACAAACATTCCTCATTGGCCTCGCCTACCGACATCACAATGCGCCACTCGCCAAGCATTGAAGATAGTCCATCACGTGAACATCGTCAGCCGCGTGTTTCAGAGCAGCTAAATGCACCTATGTCAGACATTCAGCACCAGCGTGCTGCAGGCGATGGACGCGAACACGATTCCTCAGACTGTCACCCTCCAACCTTCCAAGACAGTAGACGTCCGTATTTCCCAGGCATGAGCCAAATAACAGACGTCCACATGGAGCTGGTCAAACGCCTCAATTCAGCGTTTTTCTCGTTTTCCTCGGACAAACACAAACTGCTGCTCTCCCAACCTCAGGGAGCAGGACCAGTCTTTTCTTACTCGCCACACTTTCTTCCTCTCCCTTCTCTTCCTCTCGCCCGAGCCACTGAAGACATGCTGTTCCCGAATCTCCCCTTCCCGCAAAGGCATGCTGGATCTTTTAGGTTACTTCCATCATCTCAGCACGGCAGTTCCAGTGATTCTGCTATATCAGAAGCTGGTGACGACTTCTGCAGACATCAAGAAGCAGACACAGTTCCGGCAGACTCCAGTTCCTGCGTGGAAGTGGGCGAAAAGGTACCACCCCTTGTTGAGGCCTTGGAAGACCCTGAAGTGGAGACTAGTCCTGATGCTCCTGACTTTGGTGAGCTTTGAATTTTTATTTTATTGTATTTTATATATGAATTTATGTTTAATTAATTAATACATTTTTAATTACCTGGTCTATTTAATTGTTATTGTATTTAAGTGTTTTTATATAGCGCTTTAACAACTCAAAAACGGCTCAAAGCGCTGGCTGAAAAACCCCGTCCTAATTCAGGCCTGCCCAGTGGGGCCGGGTAGCTCAGTTGGTAAGAGCGTCTTGCTAGTAACCGAAAGGTCGCTGGTTCGAATCCCGGATTGGTCAACGTGTGATCATATTATTTTCCCTTTTACCAACAACTGGCCCGCTGGTGTCAGTATAAATCGGTCCAGTAGTCACCTATATGCGAAAGTGTCGTGTGACTATAATCTACAAACAACAACAACAACAGGCCTGCCCATAGCGGCATTCCGCTCATAAACGACTCAAAAATTGACGTTGCTCTCAGTGACATTTTATGATTTCTTTAAAGGTAGGCTTAATTTTTGCCTAGTTGGGAAAATTCTTCTTTAACTAGGTTCTTGCAAACTGAGATTTAGTTCTTTGTTTCTTTTACAACTCGAGTTAATTAACTTTAAAAAGAAGAGAAAAACAACAGCGAAAATACAAATAAACGAAAAAAAAAACAACTTGTCACTGTTAAGCTATACAACTTGCCTAAATGTGTGCTTCTCCTGATGACGTTGTTGTTGTTGTTGTTGATGATGATGATGATGATGATGATGATGATGATGATGATGATGATGATGATGAAAATGATGCAGTTTTGCTGAGCAGCTGCTTCATGTTGTTGCTGCTGAAGTCGATAACGACAAGGACGACAGTGCTGCTGCTATTGCTGTTTTGTCAATAACGACGATGCTGTTGTTGTTGTTGTTGATGATGATGATGATGATGATGATGATGATGATGATGATGATGATGATGATGATGATGATGATGATGATGATGATGATGATGACAGATAAGGATGCACCAAAGAAGCGACGCATGCGAACAACGTTCAACACTCAACAGCTAAAGGTTCTGGAGGACCACTTCACCATGAATCACTATCCGGACTGCCAGACCAGAGAATACCTCGCCGCCAAACTGCACCTCTCTGAGGCCAGGATTCAAGTGAGTCTGTTTGTCTGTCTGTCTCACCCACTCTTCCCTCCCCACTACCTCCGCCCTCTCTCTCTCTCTCTCTCTCTCTCTCTCTCTCTCTCTCTCTCTCTCTCTCTCTCTCTCTCTCTCTCTCTCTCTCTCTCTCTCTCTCTCTCTCAAGAGTGGCTTTCTAAGGGGGGAAAATCTCTTATCTCGGAAGACTGAAAGGAGAACAATTTATATGTTTGAAATTTAGAGCTGATATTCAT
Organism: Oncomelania hupensis; assembly: GCA_036898135.1. Taxonomy (NCBI): domain Eukaryota; kingdom Metazoa; phylum Mollusca; class Gastropoda; order Littorinimorpha; family Pomatiopsidae; genus Oncomelania; species Oncomelania hupensis. The sequence goes on along the minus strand of CM072524.1, from coordinate 58,707,344 downwards.
TAATTCACTTGTGGACAATCTATTGAAGGCTTTTTTGAAAGCGGTCTTGACCAATGCTGACGCCATCCGAATAAAGCTGTCACTGTGTTGGGGGGGGGGGGTTCCCTTCAAAGCCGTTTGGCTGACCAAACCACCCGGAAAAGCGGATGCGCCCGAGCGGTTGCTGGGTATTTTGTGAGTAACTGGATTCAAGTGACTTAGGCCTTGCTTCGCTAGATCCGGTTTTCTGCTTGGTTTGGGCCGCGACTTGTGGCATTGCTATACACCATGATATGAAAGAACTGGGGACACGGGTGCATGGCCGATGACAAATGAAATCAGTGTGCGAGTTCTTCTGTGTGGGTTAAGGTATTTGTAGGATTGTGGTAAGCTGTTTGGGGCGTCAAATGAAGCACTTAAGGTATACAGTGGGTGCCTCAAGCGGCTTGAGCTACATTAGGTCATGTATCAGCCAACACCTTGAGAAGACCTAGAGCTCTTGAGCTAAAAAAAAGAAAAAAAGCGTTATCAAAACGATAAGATATACCGCAACAAAAACTGTAGTAGGCTAAGGTATTTACAGTGAGTTGATAATATTTACATTTACCGTGGGCCCACAATATTTACCGTAAGTTGACATACTTTAAGATCATGCAGCCGTCCCCCACATCCCATGAAGATTTAAAAACAATATCTATAAAATTACGTTTCCACTTTCAAATAGGCAGGTATGTGTCATTGTCTTTTCAGTGCTGGAAAAGATTGAAGGGTGGAATACAGAGAGCGAGCGAGCGAGAGAGAGAGAGATAGAGAGGGGGGAGGGAGAGAGAGAGATAGATAACAATTTTATTTTGCAATGGTAAAAGAGTAAGCGTTGGATGCGCTTTTTTACATCTTGGCCTTGGGGCTTCTAACAATAAGTATTAAATACAACTTAATGTGATAACATTCACCTCATGGGACAATAACAAATAAACAAAGTCATCATTAGATACAATAATTTTCAAACAATTGAAATCAAATTAATGTTGTTAATATCAATCAACATTAACAATTAATGTGTATTTAAGTTTTAGTGGGTTTTTTTAACAGACGTGTTCTAAGTGCAGTAAATTTTTATGCGTGGGTGCGGAAATCTTCAGGAAAGTTATTCCACAAAGTGGAACTGGAATAAGCTAAACTAGTTTTGAAGAGATCAATCCTTGGAATTTGAAATATTTAATTTTGTGGACGATCTGACAGTTTGTTTGTTGTTGTTTTTGGTAGAAAGAAAAGAAAGATGGGAAGGTGCATTGACAGAGAGGACCTTGTCCATGAAAACACCTTTATTAAATTTTAGTCGTAGTTTACGTAGAAGAAGGTCATGGTCTATTGCATCAAACGCTTTTGCGAAGTCAACAAATAACGTTTTAGAAAATGTTCGCTTATTAATATTATTTAGCAATTGTTCTATGATTGGGGTAAGAGCTGTGTGACAAGAATGCTTAGCTCTGAAACCAGAGTGATTGTCATGTAAGAGACTGTTTTCGGTGAAATGGTCAAGAATATTATTATTTATGTGCTTTTTCAAGGGGCTTAGAGAGAGTAGAAAGAATCGAAATAGGCCTATAGTTCGATGGGTCAGTGCTATCACCATTCTTCAAAAGGGGTATTATAACCTTAGCTTTTTTTTAACATTATAGGAAAATATGTTTTGTCTATGCATAAGTTGTATATATAGGTTACAGTGTAAGTAATAAATGACGCAGACAATTTTAATATTCTACTATCCAATTCACCAACTCCTCTTGAATTTGTTTGTTAAGGTTTCTTAGTGCTTTATGTACGAATTCTGTAGACAAATAAGGAATGTCTAGCTTGTTTTTAATGTTCTTATAATGAAAAAAGTTTGCTAATTTCTCTAGATTGTTTTCCTTCGATTTTTCAATAGTAATACTCCTGTCGGACCTTTTAACAAATTGTAAATTTAGAGTATCAGGAGAAATATATTTAATTACTGTTGATATAACTTGATTTGTTTGTTAAGTGATTAATTGCATTCCAGATCGTTTTAGAACTGTTTTTGGACGATATTACATTTTTAAGTTAATAAATGTTTTCTTTATTTTTCTTTTGGGTGAAGTTACTGCATTTTTCTGTTTTTTTTTAATTTATCTTCTTTACCACTTTTCTTTAAATAATCTCTAAAATTAATGGCTTTTTGCATTTCTGTGTTTAAATAATCTCTAAAATTAATGGCTTTTTGCATTTCTGTGTCTAGCCATGAAGGTTTAGAATGGTACTTAACTCTTTTGGTTTATATAGGATCATGCTTATTGTATAAATGTGCCATACAAGTAGGATAAAGCATCATCAGGGTTAGTAAAATTATACACATTTGAGAGAGCCGTTGCTGATTTCAAAGGGAAAATCATCTTTATTAAATTTGGAAAAGGATCTGTATGTTATTGTTTTATGTCCTGGTTTTAAAATTTTAGCTCCTTCCCCCCCCCCCCCCCCCCCCCCCCCCCCCCCCTCCCAGGTTAAACAAAGAGGATAATGATTACTGCAAGCAAAGACTGGCACACACGCACACTTCTACAACATGCGTCTTGTTATTTGTAAGCCTATATATGTGATCAATGAGTGTGCTAGAAGTCGCAGCTACTCGGGTGGGTCCTGCTACTAGTTGTTCCAAGTTGCAAAGTTTAATAGTATCAGTCCAGTGTTTATTAGGTTTAAACAGGTCAATATTAAAATCCCCTAAAATGGAGAAATCTTTAGATTCTAATAATAGAGAATCGATCATAGAAATGAAGTTGTTAATCCAGTCTACATATACATCAGGATGTCTGTATAAGAATCCGACGATTATTGTGGCTGAATGTTTTATATTTATTTCAAGCCAAATAGACTTCATCTGATTCTGCTCAAGGTGACACAGACGCTTGAAATTAAGAGTTTCACTAATGTATATTAATAAACCAGTTTCTTGATCTTTTGTTCTATGACGTATTATTAAAGAATAACCTGGTATCGCCATTTCAGAATCAACAGCCTTAACCAAAATTCAGAGAAGACAAAGATATGAAATGGTGTATTATGGTTGTTTAAAATTGATGCTATGGTTTGTTGATTGCGTGGAATGTATTAAGATGGCCAATTCGAAACCTATCTTTGGAAGGCCATGTTGTGACATTTCCTATATAAGGAGGTAACACAATGGAGGAAGGTGGGCATGGGGTGGGAGGGGGGGAAGGGGGAGGTTTTGCAGAAAAATTAAAATTAAAAAAATGACAATAGTTGGGAGACAGGAGGGATGGATGGGTGCGAGGGAACCAGAACAGTTACAATGTAAGTATATATCAAATTATAAGGGAATTGGCATCAACAATTAAAATTAACAACAAATACTCGATTCAGTAGATGGGAATGTCAAATCACAGTACCATGAAAGAGAGAGAGCGAGATGGAGAGAGAGAGAGAGAGAGAGAGAGAGAGAGAGAGAGAGAGAGAGAGAGAGAGAGAGAGAGAAAGAGAGAGAGAGAGAGAGAGAGAGAGAGAGAGAGAGAGAGAGAGAAAAAAGAGAGAGAGATGGGGGGGGGAGGGACAAAATCTAACAATATAAAATATATATGAATGCACATTTAAGGCACATTTTTGTTGCATTGTCCCCGTTCGCTAGAGACATTTCATTGTTATAACAGACCATGCTTGGAAATACGAGGGGAAACAACTTTGGCCGGCTTGCCCGCATGTTGCGCCAGAGTTGTCTAACGTTGAGGCGGACATCCTTTGCAAACGAACACAGTTTCTCGCCTACAATTTCTGCTCTGTCCTCCATCAAACCTTCCGGATAAACCGAAAGGTTGATTTCAGTTACAATCCCAGCTAGCTCCGCTAGTTCAGCCTTGCACTGCCAGGCAACCACCACCACCCTTTCCCTAAGAAAAGCTTGCAGCTCGGGGTAGATTTCATAGTGCTCTGAGACGATATTATGTCCGCCGGGATAACTTTAGGTAACTAAAAACAAATCAAAAAGACAAGTTACCTCCCATTTCCGAAGACTGTCTATTTGTCGAAGGGTAGCTTTGTTTTTATGCTATGGGGCGCCATGTGTCCATTTATTCTATGTGACTATTCTATACATAGAATAAATTCTATGCACATAGAAAGCATTCTATGCACACAAAAAGCATTCATTAGTTGAAATTCCATTTATAAAAAAGAAACCAATATTGTAAGTCATAGAATAAAATTCTGTGTATAGGGGTGCCGGGGGTTTCAGTATAAATAGTATCCCCACTTTCTGGAAATTTAGTGCTTTAAATTCCCACTGTCGCTGTCTTTCTCATTTGCTCTTTCTCATTCCTGCTCTGTTCTATCAATCTGCTATACTATCGTCTTCTTCGCTAGACCAGTCTCCTACTTTTTTTCTTGAAAATTCTTCCGGGACTCTGTGGGTTCGGGCAAATAGAATAGACCCAACGTTTCCCGGCGTGTCGTAAGAGGCGACTAACAGGGGTGATGTTAGCACGGCATCACTGGGCGAAAGTCTTCTACACAGAAGTCACCGGCCAGGGCGGAGGAACCTCACGTTACTACAGGTTCAACGACCACGTGCTCAGGGCCAAGGCGAGCCACACTGTATTCGTGGATTTCGGCTGTGGCCAACAGCCTGGAGAGGATTGGGCCCTGCCAGGTCTTTTTTTTTTTTTTTTTTTTTTTTTTGCCCAAGACACAACACATGATGAGGCTATCCACTAATTCCATGCCGGATCGGTCGTCGCCCGGCTACACAAGGACCGCGCCTTCCGTTGGCCACCAGGACGGAGGTGAAAAGTATGCTACTGATGGACAAATTAGCAAGATCCGCACGAGAAACAACATCGTCATAGGAACCTGGAATGTCAGGACCCTAACTGCGGAAGGAAAATTAGAAGAACTGGCCCACGAGCTGGACCACTATCGATGGAACGTTCTAGGTATCAGCGAACTGCGCTGGAAAGGCCTAGGTGAAACAACGACTGACAAAGGCCACAAGCTCTATTTCAGCGGTAGAGATGACAGGCACGAACACGGCGTTGGATTCTTGGTCCACAAGAACATTCTAGCCACTGTCATGGGTTGCCGCCCAGTCTCCAGTAGACTCATTACCATCCGTCTGAGAGCAACCCCTTTCAACATTACCATCATCCAGGCCTATGCCCCAACATCAGACTATGAAGACAGCGAAGTGGAGGATTTTTATGAAAATATACAGGCGGTCCTTGACCAAGTGCCGAAGAAGGACATAGTCATAGTGCAAGGCGACTGGAATGCCAAGGTTGGCCAAGATGCGCACCACAACTGGGGAGACACATGCGGACCCCACTGCAACAACGAGACAAATGACAGGGGTCTGAGGCTATTGGAGTTTGCCAGATACAACAATCTGGTACTGGCAAACACGCTTGGTCTCCACAAAAAATCCAGACGATGGACATGGCACAGTCCCGGCGGGGAACATCACAACCAGATCGACTACATCATGGTCAAGAAACGCTTCAGATCAAGCATCAACATTGGCAGGACACGCACTTTTCCAGGAGCAGACATTGGAAGTGACCACGATCTCGTGATGATGTCTTTCCGGCTCCATTTGAAGAGAGTAAATACAGCAAAGTGCACTAGGCTGAAGTTCGACCTGGACAAACTGCAAGACCCGGAGGTGGCAAAAATATTTCAGGCCACAATTGGAGGGAAATTTGCACCACTGCTTATTTTGGGGGCAGGCGAAGTAGATGTCAACACCATGACCAATACCTTCAACTCAGCTGTAACAGATGCCGCCACTGAGATCCTTGGCAAGCACCGACCAAAGAAGAAGCCGTGGATCACACCTGAACTTTTGGATCTGTGTGATAAACGTAGAGAGTTAAAAAAGAAAAAGAACACCTCACAGGGGGGAGCTGATGTCTACCGAAAAATCAACAATGACATCCGAAAAGGCATGCGCACAGCAAAGGAGAACTGGATAGAAGATCAATGCCAGGAAATAGAGAACAATCTGAACAAGAACAACAGCAAGAAGGCCTACCAGACGGTGAAGCGGCTGACAAGTGTTAAACAGCCCAAAGTCTCCACTATCCAAAGCAAGTCTGGCATTTGCCTTACAGAAGAACAAGAAGTCTTGGACAGATGGACAGAGTACTGCTCTGACCTTTACAACCATACACCAAATGGAGACCCATCAGTTCTAGCATGTCCCGAGAGCAGAGAAGAAGAAGAAATCCTCCCAATTCTCCGGGAAGAAGTTGAGGCAGCAGTGCAATCGCTGAAGAAAGGGAAGTCAGCGGGAGTGGACAACATACCAGCGGAACTGCTACAAGCAGGAGGAGAAGCGATGACTGATGCTCTCACCATTATCTGTAACAAGATCTGGCAGAGTGGGGAATGGCCTACACCATGGACCCAGTCGCTTGTCATCACTCTTCCCAAAAAAGGTAACCTTCAGGAGTGTGAAAATTACCGCACCATCAGCCTCATCAGCCATCCCAGCAAGGTCCTCCTGAAAATAATACTCAACAGGTTGAAACCACAAGCTGAACAAATCATAGCTGAAGAACAAGCAGGATTCATGGCAGGGCGAAGTACCACTGAACAGATTTTCAACCTCAGAATAATCTGTGAGAAATACCTACAGCACCAACAACATCTATATCATGTGTTCATAGACTTCAAGAAGGCATTTGACCGAGTCTGGCATGCAGCTCTATGGGCAACCATGAAAGTTTACAACATCAGCCCTAAAATTATAGAAGTCATCAAAAGCCTGTATGACAAGGCTACCAGTGCAGTCCTCCATAACAGCGTCATCGGGAACTGGTTCAGAACAACAATCGGTGTGCGTCAAGGATGCCTACTCTCTCCAACACTCTTCAACATCTTCCTAGAGCGCATCATGTCAGATGCTCTTGCAGATCACGAAGGCACAGTCAGCATAGGGGGCAGAGCAATCTCCAATCTTCGTTTTGCGGATGATATTGATGGATTGGCTGGAGAGGAACAAGAACTTGAACAGCTTGTACAGAGGCTTGACACCACCTCCAGAGCTTATGGAATGGAAATAAGTGCAGAGAAGACCAAAATGATGACCAACAACACCAATGGCATCAACACGGACATCAAAGTACAAGGCCAATCCCTCAACACAGTGCACAGCTTCAAATATTTAGGAGCCATTGTGTCAGACAATGGGTCTCGACAGGAAGTCCTCTCCAGGATCGCACAAACAACTGCTGCCCTGACAAGGTTGAAGCCCATTTGGAAAGACAGAACCATCAGTCTACATTCCAAAGTAAGACTGCTGCGCTCTCTGGTCATCTCCATCTTCCTATATGCTTGCGAAGCATGGACCCTCACAGCAGATCTCCAACGAAGAATACAAAGCATGGAGATGAGGTGCTACAGAAGACTTCTGTGCATTTCCTATACCCAACACATCACCAACATTGAAGTCCGACAGACCATCACACAAGCCATTGGACAACACGATGACCTGCTCACAGTGGTGAAGAAACGGAAACTCCGATGGTATGGCCACGTCACCAGATCATCAGGCCTTGCAAAGACCATTCTGCAAGGCACAGTGCAAGGAGGTAGAAGAAGGGGGAGACCGAAAAAGAGGTGGGAGGACAACATTCGAGAATGGACTGGTTTGACACTGAGCGAAGCCATGAGGGCTGCTGAGGACAGAGAAAGATGGAGTATGCTGGTTAAGCGATCATCTGTGGTGCCCCTACGACCTTCGGGTTATGGGACAGGATAGGATAGGATAGGATAGAATAACATTCTATAATATAGTGTAAAATTCTATGTCCATAATACAATTCTATGTATAGAATAAAATTTTATAATAGAGAATAAGATTCTATGTATGTAATACAATTCTATATTATAGAATGCACTTGTATGCATAGAATTGTATTCTATAACATAGAATGAATTCTATTACAAAGAATGAATTCTATAACATAGAATTTATTCTATGTGCATACAATTCATTCTATAACATAGAATGAATTCTTTAACATAAAATAAATTATATGACATAAAATGAATTCTATGTGCATAGAATAAATTGTATAACATAGAATGAATTCTATAATAAAGAATGAATTCTATATGCATAGAATGAATTTTATAGCATAGAACGAATTCTATGACATAGAATTCATTCTATGACATAGAATGAATTCTATAACATAGAATGAATTCTATAGCATAGAATGAATTCTATGACATAGAATTTATTCTATAGCATAGAATGAATTCTATAACATAGAATGAATTCTATAGCATAGAATGAATTCTATGACATAGAATTTATTCTATAGCATAGAATGAATTCTATGTTACAGAATGAATCCTATGTCATAGAATTCATTCTATGCTATAGAATTCATTCTATGCTATAGAATAAATTCTATGTCATAGAATTCATTCTTTGCTATAGAATTCATTCTATGTTATAGAATTCATTCTATGTCATAGAATTCATTCTATGTCATCTTATTCATTCTATGTTATACTATTCATTCTATGCTATAGAATTCATTCTATGTCATAGAATTCATTCTATGTCATAGAATTCATTCTATGTCATAGACTTCATTCTATGTTATAGAATGAAATCAATATATACACTTTTTTTTTTAAAATAGTAAAAACTGGGGCACTGTCAAGGTATAGAGAACATTTTTTATGGCATGGGACTGTATTGCAGAGAGATATACACATTGCCACATCCCATCACCACACCACATCACTCTACATCACACTGCACCACAAATGTGATGGGTAGGTGTGGTGGAGTGATTAGGTTATGTGACGATGTGGTCTGATTCACTGCTTTTAAGGCATAATAGAACTGTATTGCAGATACATACATACACATTACCACATCACATCACCACACTACATCACTCTAAATCACACCACACTGCACCACAAATGTGATGGGTGGGAGGGGTGGGGTGATTAGATTATGTGATGTGATTCACTGATGCCATGATATGTGCTGTCTGCTGCAATGTGAAGATGTGCTGCTGCTGTGATGTCGGCTGATGTGATGTGATGATTTGTTGATATGATGTGATTTTATGTGGTGGTGCGTTTTCACGATGATGGTGATGAAGCAATGTGATGCAGTGATGTGATGTGATGATGTGATCGATGTGGTGATGATGCGATGTGGTGATGTGTCATACAATATCTTTTTTTAAATTCTAAATTTTGTTACAATTTATTAGTTGTGTTTTTTAATTTTATGTGAATGAAATGAATTATATGTATATAGAATTAATTGTATAACACAGCAAGAATTGTATGACATAAAATTCATTTTTTTAACATAAAATGGATTTTATTCGCAACACTGAATACATTCTATTTTCATAGAATTGTTTTTTAACATTTGGTGCACATAGAATGCATTCTATGTTATAGAATGTTCATTCTATAACATAGAATGTTCATTCTATAACATAGGATCCATTCTATAACATAGAATGTTCATTCTATAACATAGAATGGTCATTCTATAACATAAAATTCATTCTATAACATAGAATGTTCATTCTATAACATAGAATCCATTGTATAACTTAGAATGTTCATGCTATAACATAGAATCCATTCTATAACATAGAATGTTCATTCTATAACATAGAATGCTCATTCTATGCGCAACTAGGTCATTCTATGTGAAGCGAGGCTGTGACGTATAAAGGGACACGTGGAGCCTTGCACGCGCGAGGGACCGGGTAGCTCAGTTGGTAAGAGCGTCTTGCTAGTAACCGAAAGGTCGCTGGTTCGAATCCCGGATTGGTCAACGTGTGATCATATTATTTTCCCCTTTACCAACAACTGGCCCGCTGGTGTCAGTATAAATCGGTCCAGTAGTCACCTATATGCGAAAGTGTCGTGTGACTATAATTTACATACAAACAAACATACTTGCACGCGCGAGAACTGAAGAAATGGCTGACGTACCAAGCGCTCTGCGGCTTTATCAGACATCATAATTTCGTGAACAAGCATTTAGGTTTCTTGATGCGGACGACTTCGACAGTATAATTAGTGTGAGTAGATCGCTTAGCAATAAAAATAATTGACGTCACACCCTCCCCCCCCCCCTCCGCCCCTGCGTGCTTGCTTTTTTCATTACAATGTGCTGAGGTTCTGTAAGGGTTTATAGTGACAAAATCTAATTAAATAATCAGTTCTTTTCGCTCAATACCGAAGAAATAACCGTACTGTACACTCATAAAAAGCAATAATTAATATATTTAAAGGTCGAATATTGCTATACAACTCTGAGACATAATAAATGAAAGGTTCCTAAAGCTGAATATTGCAAAAAATCTATTTCACCCCAAGCGGCCCCCAAGGGCGCTATGCACAAAGGCGTGGCGGCCACGTGCTGCGGGAATAACACAGCGTGATCGAGTTTGAAAATGGTGAAGTACTGTGCTGTGTTTGGATGCTCTAACTCCGACGTAAAACCTTTCTGCAAAGAAAAGAACATTTCCTTTCATCGATTTCCACTTCGAGCGCAAATGATGAAGCTCTGCATGTCGTCAACTCTAAACTATGGGGCGCCATGTGTCCATTTATTCTATGTGACCATTCTATACATAGAATAAATTCTATGCACATAGAAAGCATTCTATACACACAAAAAGCATTCATTAGTTGAAATTCCATTTATAAAAAAGAAACCAATATTGTAAGTCATAGAATAAAATTCTTTGTATAGAATAACATTCTATAATATAGTGTAAAATTCTATGTCCATAATACAATTCTATGTATAGAATGACATTTTATAATAGAGAATAATATTCTATGTATGTAATACAATTCTATATTATAGAATGCACTTGTATGCATAGAATTATATTCTATAACATAGAATGAATTCTATTACAAAGAATGAATTCTATAACATAGAATGAATTCTTTAAAATAAAATAAATTGCATGACATAGAATTATTTCTATACGCATAGAATTCATTCTATAACATAGAATGAATTCTTTAACATAAAATAAATTATATGACATAAAATGAATTTATGTGCATAGAATAAATTGTATAACATAGAATGAATTCTATAATAAAGAATGAATTCTATATGCATAGAATGAATTTTATAGCATAGAATGAATTCTATGACATAGAATTCATTCTATGACATAGAATGAATTCTATAGGCATAGAATGAATAGTATAACATAGAATGAATAAGATGACATAGAATGAATTCTATGACATAGAATGAATTCTATGACATAGAATGAATTCTATAACATAGAATGAATTATATAGCATAGAATGAATTCTATGACATAGAATTTATTCTATAGCATAGAATGAATTTTATGTTACAGAATGAATTCTATGTCATAGAATTCATTCTATGCTATATAATTCATTCTATATTATAGAATTCATTCTATGTCATAGAAATCATTCTATGTCATCTTATTCATTCTATGTTATACTATCCATTATATGCTATAGAATTCATTCTATGTCATAGAATTCATTCTATGTTATACAATGAAATCAATATAAAAACTTTTTTTTAAATAGTAAAAACTGGGGCACTGTCAAGGTATAGAGAACATTTCGGGATATTGTGATGTTTTGAACATAGCACACTCGTGCAATAATGATTACAGAGCGATTTGTCACTGACATTCAGTTTAGAGTTGACGACATGCAGTGCTTCATCATTTGCGCTCGAAGTGGAAATCGATGAAAGGAAATGTTCTTTTCTTTGCAGAAAGGTTTTACGTCGGAGTTAGAGCATCCAAACACAGCACAGTACTTCACCATTTTCAAACTCGATCACGCTGTGTTATTCCCGCAGCACGTGGCCGCCACGCCTTTGTGCATAGCGCCCTGGGGGGCCGCTTGGGGTGAAATAGATTTTTTGCAATATTCAGCTTTAGGAACCTTTCATTTATTATGTCTCAGAGTTGTATAGCAATATTCGACCTTTAAATATATTAATTATTGCTTTTTATGAGTGTACAGTACGGTTATTTCTTCGGTATTGAGCGAAAAGAACTTATTATTTAATTAGATTTTGTCACTATAAACCCTTACAGAACCTCAGCACATTGTAATGAAAAAAGCAAGCACGCAGGGGCGGAGGGGGGGGGGAGGGTGTGACGTCAATTATTTTTATTGCTAAGCGATCTACTCACACTAATTATACTGTCGAAGTCGTCCGCATCAAGAAACCTAAATGCTTGTTCACGAAATTATGATGTCTGATAAAGCCGCAGAGCGCTTGGTATGTCAGCCATTTCTTCAGTTCTTGCACGTGCAAGGCTCCACGTGTCCCTTTATACGTCACAGCCTCGCTTCACATAGAATGACCTAGTTGAGCATAGAATGAGCATTCTATGTTATAGAATGAACATTCTATGTTATAGAATGGATTCTATGTTATAGTATGAACATTCTAAGTTATACAATGGATTCTATGTTATAGAATGAACATTCTATGTTATAGAATGAATTTTATGTTATAGAATGACCATTCTATGTTATAGAATGAACATTCTATGTTATAGAATGGATCCTATGTTATAGAATGAACATTCTATGTGCACCAAATGTTAAAAAACAATTCTATGAAAATAGAATGTATTCAGTGTTGCGAATAAAATCCATTTTATGTTAAAAAAATGAATTTTATGTCATACAATTCTTGCTGTGTTATACAATTAATTCTATATACATATAATTCATTTCATTCACATAAAATTAAAAAACACAACTAATAAATTGTAACAAAATTTAGAATTTAAAAAAAGATATTGTATGACACATCACCACATCGCATCATCACCACATCGATCACATCATCACATCACATCACTGCATCACATTGCTTCATCACCATCATCGTGAAAACGCACCACCACATAAAATCACATCATATCAACAAATCATCACATCACATCAGCCGACATCACAGCAGCAGCACATCTTCACATTGCAGCAGACAGCACATATCATGGCATCAGTGAATCACATCACATAATCTAATCACCCCACCCCTCCCACCCATCACATTTGTGGTGCAGTGTGGTGTGATTTAGAGTGATGTAGTGTGGTGATGTGATGTGGTAATGTGTATGTATGTATCTGCAATACAGTTCTATTATGCCTTAAAAGCAGTGAATCAGACCACATCGTCACATAACCTAATCACTCCACCACACCTACCCATCACATTTGTGGTGCAGTGTGATGTAGAGTGATGTGGTGTGGTGATGGGATGTGGCAATGTGTATATCTCTCTGCAATACAGTCCCATGCCATAAAAAATGTTCTCTATACCTTGACAGTGCCCCAGTTTTTACTATTTTAAAAAAAGTGTATATATTGATTTCATTCTATAACATAGAATGAAGTCTATGACATAGAATGAATTCTATGACATAGAATGAATTCTATGACATAGAATGAATTCTATAGCATAGAATGAATAGTATAACATAGAATGATTAAGATGACATAGAATGAATTCTATGACATAGAATGAATTCTATAACATAGAATGAATTCTATAGCAAAGAATGAATTCTATGACATAGAATTTATTCTATAGCATAGAATGAATTCTATAGCATAGAATGAATTCTATGACATAGGATTCATTCTGTAACATAGAATTCATTCTATGCTATAGAATAAATTCTATGTCATAGAATTCATTCTATGCTATAGAATTCATTCTATGTTATAGAATTCATTCTATGCTATAGAATAAATTCTATGTCATAGAATTCATTCTATGCTATAGAATTCATTCTATGTTATAGAATTCATTCTATGTCATAGAATGAATTCTATGTCATAGAATTCATTCTATGCTATAAAATTCATTCTATGCATATAGAATTTATTCTTTATTATAGAATTCATTCTATGTTATACAATTTATTCTATGCACATAGAATTCATTTTATGTCATATAATTTATTTTATGTTAAAGAATTCATTCTATGTTATAGAATGAATTGTATGCACATAGAATAAATTCTATGTTATAGAATTCATTCTTTGTAATAGAATTCATTCTATGTTATAGAATACAGTTCTATGCATACAAGTGCATTCTATAATATAGAATTGTATTACATACATAGAATCTTATTCTCTATTATAAAATTTTATTCTATACATAGAATTGTATTATGGACATAGAATTTTACACTATATTATAGAATGTTATTCTATACAAAGAATTTTATTCTATGACTTACAATATTGGTTTCTTTTTTATAAATGGAATTTCAACTAATGAATGCTTTTTGTGTGCATAGAATGCTTTCTATGTGCATAGAATTTATTCTATGTATAGAATAGTCACATAGAATAAATGGACACATGGCGCCCCATATATGCGCCCTTTATGCTTTCCATGTTCTCTTTGCTTGTCTAGTGAATACAATTGTGTACCAAATAAACAAATGGGAGGGATTAGCACAAGGGCAAAATAAACAAAATATTGATTACCCACATATAGTCTATCCTATCCTATCCTATCCTGTCCCATAACCCGAAGGTCGTAGGGGCACCACAGATGATCGCTTAACCAGCATACTCCATCTTTCTCTGTCCTCAGCAGCCCTCATGGCTTCGCTCAGTGTCAAACCAGTCCATTCTCGAATGTTGTCCTCCCACCTCTTTTTCGGTCTCCCCCTTCTTCTACCTCCTTGCACTGTGCCTTGCAGAATGGTCTTTGCAAGGCCTGATGATCTGGTGACGTGGCCATACCATCGGAGTTTCCGTTTCTTCACCACTGTGAGCAGGTCATCGTGTTGTCCAATGGCTTGTGTGATGGTCTGTCGGACTTCAATGTTGGTGATGTGTTGGGTATAGGAAATGCACAGAAGTCTTCTGTAGCACCTCATCTCCATGCTTTGTATTCTTCGTTGGAGATCTGCTGTGAGGGTCCATGCTTCGCAAGCATATAGTCTAACCCGTCAGATTTTTTGAAAATCCGTCGGGCACGTGATAATGCTAACATTCTTTGGGAGTGTTGATTATTTCTAAAAATAGCGTTTTTTACTCATAAATTCCACTGTTGTTATTTCCTTGTTCTTGAGAAGGGGCGGAAAGAATGACCGGGTGGAGGTAGGGCATGGGGTAACTTCACCTACTCATTATCCACATTGTACCCAACACAGTCGCGCTCCCAGTCACTCTCCCACCCAGTAACTCCAACTCATTTAACTGTATAAGCACTCTCCTTTCGGACACACCTACTCATTATTTGTAACTGAGTCTGAGGTCATATTCTCAAACATTTACACTAGCTAGTATGATCATAGAGAAGAGTCCTTTAAATGCACCATGTTGCGGTGAAAGCTTACCAAAGGCGTGAAAGCTGCTTACAAAAATCATTGGGGTTCCTGATACTAATGTTACGGGGGAAGAGGGATCTCTAATCACTGTCTAATGCAGGCATTACGCGTTACTTCAGACTGCAGGCACAGCATTGTTTCCATCATTTAGTGTGTTTTTTGATTGTTTGTTTGTTTGTTTTTATGGCTGTTCTTTTTTTCTTTCTATATATATTTTTAGAGGTGTGTGTGTGGGGGTGTGAGTATAGCATTTAATCTACAAACAAGTATTACAAATAGCGTATTTCACCTACAAACAAAAATTACAAATAGCGTATTTCACATACCAACAAGTATTACAAATAGCGTATTTAGCGTATTTCACATACAAACAAGTATTACAAATAGCGTATTTAGCGTATTTCACATACAAACAAGTATTACAAATAGCGTATTTAGCGTATTTCACATACAAACAAGTATTACAAATAGCGTATTTAGCGTATTTCACATACAAACAAGTATTACAAATAGCGTATTTGGCGTATTCCACATACAAGTATTACAAATAGCGTATTTGGCGTATTTCACATACAAGCAAATCTTAAAAAGGTATTTAGTCTTTTTTTTTTTAATTGATGGTTCTTTTTTTTTTTTTTTTTTGTTTGTTTTGTTTTGTTTAGTGTATTTTGGGTGAGTAGGTCTATAGTATTTTATCTACAAACAAGACTTACGAAGATTTATTTTTTAAACAAGTCTAAGAAATATCGTCTTATTTTATTGTGAGCGTATTTGACCAGAAACCAATCTTACGGGTAGAATTTCGGTGGTTTGCTTGTCACTGTCCGTCAACTCTTTTGCTACTTGTGGCTGAGGTTTATTCAGTTATCCCACTTCATTATCGCATCAAGGATTTGAAAAGCTAAGGAGGGAGATCAGACCATCTTAACTACAGGGTCCAGGAACACCTCAGAGGGAGGGACAGTGTGAGATGTGTGGATGGACACAATCGTGTTTCGCGCTTCAGCTCACCTGGTATAGAACGCTACCGTTCATCTTGCCCTGCTAACAATTTGCCACGACAGCTATATTATAGCACAAGGATTGTTAACATCATTACCTAATCCAGCCAATCTGTTTATAGCGCTGTTTAGTACCTAAGTTAGTTGCTTTTGTTTGTTTACTTATTTGCTTAAGTAACTTAGTTTAATTAGTTTAATTATTTATTTATTTATTTTTGTATTCTTCCGCCAGGCGTTGCCGATAGATATTGTTTTCATCTTTGCGCCTGCCTCCGTCCTTCCCTTCTCGAAAGGGATTTACGCAGTTTTTGCTGAACGGAATTTCATGAAATGTGTTGTGTGTGTGCGTCTCAATGACTATATGGACATATCCTGCCAGCAAACCTTTATAAATGGTGGATCAAACGGAAATGTATTATTATTATTATTATTATTATTATTATTATTATTATTATTATTATTATTATTATTATTATTATTATTATTATTATTATTATTATTATTATTATTATTAATAAATTAATTAATTAATAAATTAATTAATTAATTTACTACTTATTTATTTTCTGACTGCTCCATCATTAAAGCAATGTGCTTCTGCGTTAAGTATTTTGTATATATTTCTTGTGCGTTCACATAGCAATGAAACATTTTGTATCCTTGTAGCCTTTTGAAACTTATTTTAATGCTGCCTTCGCTGAAGAGATTTCCACAACAATTGGCGTGTTGATGAATCACAATAGGAACATTCCGCAAGTACCATTTCATTAAATTTGGAACTGTACAGAGCAAAATATGGAAGCTTGGGGATGGGATTTTAATTTAATTCAACCGTGAGGGTCATTGTTTATTTTGTTCCAATCCCGTAGTGGACAAGATAAAAATGTCCATTTTTAACTGTCCATCATTAGCAGTATGATTGTAATTCAGTGTTGATTTTGGTCCCTTGGGGTGACTATTCCCGTCTGCCGTTTCTCCAATTGTGGGTGTAGACATTAAACATCAATGTTAAGTCAGCGAGAATCTAGGACCTAGGCACAGACGCATTAACCAAGAACAATGAAGCTTGGGAAGGAATTAGTGGATCCCCGATAGCGGTGGGGTAGTGGATCCCCGAAAGCGGAGGGGTAGCGCAGTAGTATGTATCATACATACTCATTTTGTTCCAAGCTCCATTCTTCTTGTGACCTAGTGTTGCAAACTACAGCGCGGTAGCTAACGGTTAAGTCTGTTCTTCATATACTTAATACATAATGCAATTTTATTTTCGTTTCAAACGCTTACAAGTTCTGTTTCGTTAGCGACAGCGCTGTGATTAAAGCGTTTGATCCGCATTAGTAACGTGTGGTTAAAGATACAAATCAGTCCAATAGATTAGACAGTGGACAACATTCACATTAAATTCTTCCCGTGTTATTAAACGTGACTAGTTACTAGATCTTGACCCGCTGCAGTTTGCTTACCGGGCTGGTAGGGGGGTGGAGGACGCCAAGCTGTTCATCTTAAATACTCTGTACAAGCATCTAGAAAAACCAAAGGCACACGCACGCCTCGTTTTTGCAGATTTTTCTTCTGCATTTAATACCATGCAACCACATATTCTGGCGAAAAGATTGATTGAGGATTTTAGGCTTTCTGACCAACTTGTTTTGTGGATCTTGGATTTTCTGGTTGATAGACAGCAGAGAGTTTGTGTTAATGGTTGTTTTTCTGATATTGCTGTTACATATACAGGGAGTCCTCAGGGATGTGTGTTATCTCCCCTGCTTTTTATTTTGTACACTGACAGCTGTAGAAGTACCCAAGAGTGTAGGTTTTTAGTTAAATTTTCAGATGACTCTGCCTTGTTGTCTCTTTTTCAGGGCCCGGAAAACGATCATGGTCTTGCCCTTTCTGATTTTGTTAACTGGTGCGATAATAATTTTTTGGAAATGAACGTGTCTAAAACAAAAGAAATGCTTTTTGATTTTAGGACAGTGAAGGATGATGTCCGTCCATGTGTTATTCATGGTGAAGATGTGGAAGTTGTTGACACATATAATTATTTGGGTACAGTTTTTGATAGTCAGCTGAAATTTGATGTCAACACCCACAGTCTTGTCAAACGTGGTCAGCAAAGAATGTATCTTCTTAGGAAACTAAAATCCTTCTCTGTAAACACAAAGATCCTCAGTTTGTTTTACCAGTCTTTTATAGAAAGTTTGCTGACTTTTTCTTTTATCTGTTGGTTTCACGGTCTGACTGTGAAGGATAGGAACAGCCTGAATAGCATAGTCAATGTCTGCTCAAAGATTATTGGAGTTAGGCAGAGAGATCTTTCTTCTTTCTGTGATCAGCAGATCTTACGGAAAACCGGGAGCATCCTTCATAGTCATCAGGAACATTGTTTGAAACCCGAGTTCACACTGTTGCCATCCAGACGCCGATATGCTATGCCCATCTGTAAGGGAAATCGGCGTTCTAAATCTTTTATTCCCAGTGCAATCCGACTGCTTAATAGTACTAACCGCTTTTAGTTTTCTGCACTTTGGGGATCTTATTTGTTATATAGTGAGAGTCTCCCTTTAGTGTCTATGTGTACTGGCTGAACTTTTTAATCAACTTGTTGAATTTTGTTGACTTTTGTGATATCACTTGTGATCTTGATTCGCGTGTGGGTGCTTGTGTGATGTTTTTTAAATTTATGTATTTCTTGTGTGTGTGTGTTTTTTTTTGTTTTTTTTTTTAAATTGGTTTATGATACATTTTTTAAGTTTCTTTATGCTGCCTCATAAACTTATAATGTAATTGCCCTTTGGGATGAATAAAGTTGTATTGTATTGTATTGTATTGTATTGTATTGTAGATCAGTCAAGGAAAAATGAATTGGCGAATAAGTCTGTATGGCTCATCCTTTCACTGATATAGCCTAGAGCAAATTGATCCATATTAAGACCCGAGCAACCTTTGATTGTCGCGTTTTTGCCGCTTTGTTAGTTGCAGGACGCCTCTTGAAAAATCGCTTGAGCCTAATCCTCTATCCACACTGGGGAAAACTGGACGGTTTTAATTTGGGAAACAGGAGGCTTTTTTTTTTTTTTGGGGGGGGGGGGGGGGGGGGGGCTAAAACTCTGGCTGTTTAACTCAAGACAAATTCACCCGGCTGTCTAATTATTATTATTATTATTATTATTATTATTATTATTATTATTATTATTATTATTATTATTATTATTATTATTATTTTATGTATTTATTTTGTAAACAAATATTATGTTGCAATGGTTTTTTTTTTACGATTATGTTTGTTCTGTTTAATTATTCGTCCGTTTGTTTTGTTTGCCGTAATCTTTCTCTCTTTGTCATCTTCTTGTTCTGGAGCTTGGTTTGGTAAGACTCACGTAGTAGAGGTGTGTGCGTGTTTGTGTTGTATGTGTGCTGTGTTGAGTTGTGTGTGTGTGTGGGTGTGTGTGTGTGTGTGTGTGTGTGTGTGGGTGTGTGTGTGTATGAGAGAGACGCTTTACTGTTGAGTGTGCCGTGAACTTTCTATCCTCCGAGGTTTTTAGTGGTGATATACTGCAGGCCTAATAGGCCTAGGCCTACAAAATCAAATACTTAAGTTGTAAGTTACAAAACAGCGATACCTTCTTTTTTTTTCCCCAAACCAGACAAAAAAATGAAAACCGTAAACCCCGATTCCTATCCCTCCCCCCGTCCTTTTCCCGTTCCCTCCCCTTTCTTCTGATCTTCCTTTCTTTCAAATATTTTCTCTTTCTTCTACATTGCTTTCTTGCACAATAACATTTTTCGCGCTTTTTCTCGCCTACTTGCTTGCAGGTTGAGCTTCGGTCGAATACCCCCCCCCCCTACTCCCCTCCCCCCCAAAAAAAATTCCATAAATTAATTACCTAGGTTCCAAAACCAGGCGGCAAGGGAAATTGGTAGCCACATCGGCTTGCCCAGCAGGGGAGGAGTCTCGCGTTGAATGCGGTAAAGTTCTGCACTGAATAGCGCTCCGTTTGGCCATTGGTGGAAATTGAGCCAATCATTACTACCATTATTAGCCATGCGCCAGCAATAGCAGGACAATGGCGATGAAACTAATCCGCTTTGGGGGCGGGAGGAGCTGAAAGGCCCCAAAGGGCAGGCATAGAGAGACACTGCGTAGCTAGCTGAGACTAGCCCAGGCTCAGTCTATGTTGGCCTCTCCACTTGTGAGAGGTACTCTGCGAGTCTCAGTTACGCTGTATGGGGATAAGAATGTGGTGACTAAGTGAAAGTGCTTACAGCGTCGCAGAGAAACTTGACGAGGCCTTTAGTCTACGCAAAGTAAATAAATAGGCCCGAAATAGTCCCAGCATTAATTAATAGACATTATATAAACCAAACATAAGAAGGCTCATCGGAGTTGTCCGATATGCGCCGTGAGTGTGAGGTGTAGGCATCGCCGGAACGGAGAAACGAGTGCGGCAGCTTTTGCAGCCCGGTGTCACATCCTTCAAGTTCCGGGTCTCCCAGTTTATCCGAGCGCATTTGCGCATGCGCTAGGTCATGTCGGGCCGGCTTTTTCACGAAGTTCTTAGACGTCATAACCCTAACCCTAACCCAAACCCTAACCCTAAACTCTTAACTCTAACCCAAACCCTAACCCTAACCCTTACGAAGACTATGATAGCACTGTGCGCATGCGTCGAATTTTGTAACGCGTCGACCAATCAGAATGCTCCCATTCGCTCCCAGCCCAGCTAAGATACTAGGAACTGTGAGGATGTCACACCGGTTTGGTTTCGTTTTTCTTGTCGCCTCCGGCGCTTCCGCCTCCTCTCCTCCGATAGCCCAATTAATCTGACCGCCTCTCACTACACACAGCGTATCTGAGTCTGATATATGGGACCTACCGCGGCTATTTATTCAGCCTCGTCTGACTAGTGACCATGACGAAGCCTTACACACACACTCACACAGCACAGATATATATATATCCTGGGGATGTGTGGTGCACTTGTGGATTAGTGATGCGGGCTGTTTACAGCCCAGTTTAAATGTCCTTAACTCTTCATATAGAAATAGGACGTAAAGCTTCGCTTATTGATTGATTGGTGCACTTGTTTCGTTCGGTTTGTGGTTTGGGCGGTTGCCTTTCAAGTATGCAAGTATGGCCATCCATCCAAGAAGGTCTACTAACCGCGCTCGGCGCTGCGTAACGAAACAATACAATACAATACAATGCAATACAATACAATACAATACAATACAATACAATACAATACAATACAATACAATACAATACAATACAATACAATGCAATACAACGTGTTTCATAACCACTACTATACTGTGCCACCCTAACATGTAAAAATGACTCTCGAGTCTCTATAATATTAAGTTTTAAATGTGCTCCAGTGATTTGAAGTAATAAACTCAAAGGTTTCGAATACCGCACTCCACAACACATCAAAGGTGTAAGGAAGAACGGGTGGGCGTGTAGCACTTCACTACAAACTGAAAGACAGACCCCTTCATCCCCCTTGTAGCCATCGGGTGTCTCGGGGTAGCCTAACTCACTCGAGATTCGCGTTGCTCGCGCACCCTCTTGAAATGATAGCGTCCAATTTGAGCAGAGAATCAGGAACAAGAAAATAAACAGAGGTGAGCTTGCCTGCTTACTTGAGCTCCGATACTCAGTTCTCGTCCAATTAGTGAGCGGAGGGCCAAAGAAGACTAGCTGAACAAGGCCAAAATCGCCATTCTCAAGGACAAGGGCAGCGTCTTTCAGCGCCATCTTGTCCATCTGCTTCTCGATAACTCTTGCAAACCCCAACTGATTGTTCCCCCTTGCGGTCCTTTTCAAACAGTGGGAATAAAATACAACGAAAATTTTTTATTTACAGCATAGTACTACTGTTGGATGGTTGGAGGCGTGAGGTGAGTTAAGAGGTGCAGGAGGAGGGATGGGTTGGTAGGAATGTCGTTTGGCAGTTGTGGAGGATCTCACCTCATTCCCTGATTTTCCTTCAAATTCTTTTTTTTTCTTACTCATTGTTGTATCTTTCCTCGTTCAATGTTCTGTCTTCTGTCTTGTTTGTTTACTTTCATCAGTCACAATGCAAACAACGAAAATGATAATCTTTAATTATTGTTGTTATATAACAATTTTGTTTAATGAATTCTTTAATTATCTTCTTTCTCCTCCTCCTTCTATTATTGTTATTATAATAATTTTGTTTAATTAATTATATATTTCTTGATTTTATTTTTCTTCCTTTCTTTCTCCATTCCTTCTTTTTTTGTTTCTTTCCTTCTCCTCTTTCTCTTTTTCTGTCCTAAGCCGTCCTATCTATCCTATCCTAGCCCGTAACTCAAAGGTCGTTGGGGCACCACAGATGATCGTCCAACCAGCGTACTCCATCTTTCTCTGTTCTTAGCAACCCACATGGCTTCGTTTAGTGTCAAACGAGTCCATTCTCGAATGTTGTCCTCCCACCTCTTTTTCGGTCTCCCTCTTCTTCTGCCTCCTTGGCACAGTGCCTTGCAGGATGTTTTTTGCAAGGCCTGTTGCTCTGGTGACGTGGCCATACCACCGGAGTTTCCGTTTCTCCACCACTGTGAGCATGTCATCGTGTTGTCCAATGGCTTGTGTCTGTCGGACTTCGTTGTTGGTGATGTGCTGGTATAGGAAATGCCCAGAAGTCTTCTGTAGCACCTCATCCGTGTTTTTCAGATAATTGCGGTCTGTGTTAGGGTCACCTAGCTATAAAGAGGATTAGCATCATTGTTAAACATGTTGGAATTTCGCCAGGAATGTGCCGATCGGTAATACTAATTCCCCTACCCTCCTCTTAACCCTGCCACAACTCTCTCGATCATCCCTCCAGCATCACTTCACCCCCCCCCCCACCTCCTCCCCGCCTGTCGGTTAGTCTGCGTATTATTCTTTATAGAAATCACCACCCCAAATGCTGGTCTTTACACTACGACTGTGAGTATAGTTTGTAAACACCGTGAAAATAGACAAATGGTACATGAAGGGGCATTACTCAAGTTGAGTGCCTATAGCGGATCCTCTATGTATTACGTATGGTTGCGTGCTATCTACCGCTTTGCTATAAAAGATCCGCTACAGGCACCCAACCTGAGTAATGCCCCAGTGGCAAAGAGTATTTATGCATAACGCAGTCTATCGCCTTCGATCCTACTGAGAACTTTCGTTCTCTCATGATTACACAGATTGTGTAATACGCATAACAATAGTTTACTCTGATTACCCAGCGTAGCTGAGACTCTTCTCTTCCTCTTGTGCGACGAAATGAGAAATGGTCGTTTTAATTTCATATGCCATATATTATGTATTGTAATTGCACGCTCCAACTCTAACTCTTCTTCGCTTAGAATAAGCCTAAAGTGCTCTCACCAACATTACAAACAAAAGAACAAGACCATAAAATGCTCCGTGTCGTATAATTGTTACCTATGTACTTGTTTTTTTTTTTTTTTTTTAAATTGTATTGTAATGTGCACCTGTAAAAGCGCGCGATAGATCTATATTCAAGGCAGTGAGAGATATATCTGTATTCAAGGCAGCGAGAGATATATATTCAAGGCAGTGAGAGATATATCTGTATTCAAGGCAGCGAGAGATCTGTATTGAAGTTAGCGAGGGATCTGTTTTTGAGAGGTCTATATTCAAGGTAGTGAGAGATCTGTATTTTAGGCAGCGAGAGATCTGTATTCAAGGCAGCGAGAGATCTGTATTTAAGGCAGTGGGAAATCTGTATCCAAGACGGTGAGAGATCGTTAGTCGAGGCAGCGAGAGTTCTGTATTTACAGCAGTGAGAGATCTTTGTTGAAGGCAGCAAGAGTTCTGAATTTAAGGAGTGAGAGATCTGTATTGAAAGCAGAGACGTATCTGTATTCAAGGCAGCGAAAGAGCTGTGTTAAAGGCAGCGAGAGATCTGTATTTAAGGCAGCGAGATATTTATATTCAAGGTTTGTCCCCTAAACGCAACGTGTCCGGGGACGTTAATTTACCCTAGCATAGCATAGCATATTCAAGGCAGCTAGATATCTGAATTCAAGGCAGCGAGAGATATGTATTTAAGGCACGCGAGAGATTGTGCTTAAGGCACGAGAATATTTCTGTTAACTTTTGTGGATTAAAACCGTTTATTTTGCTCAGATGTTCTTTTTTTATTTTTATTTATAATTAGGAATGCTTGTTGCTTTAGGCCTATTCGTTTAATGACTATGTCATTTTGGAAATGAATGTACGTGTTTTAGGTTTTGAGTGTGTGAAGGGGGTGTTTAGTGTTGTGTGTGGGTTTGTGTGTGTATACATGCATGTATTTAAGAAGGCTTACGTAAGTAGGTACGTAGAATATATGGGTGTATGTACTGCGTCATCAGTTAATAACGTCTTAATAATAATTATTGTGTTTCAAAACCCTTCATCAATTATGTCCAATGTGGCTACAATTGACCAATTGGATATGAATGTGCGTAATCAGAATCGATCACATTTGGTGATAATGACTTTGCATTATGGTTGCAGGTGTGGTTTCAAAACCGACGCGCCAAGCACCGGAAGCAGGCCAGCAGCAAGCTGCAGTCGTGGCTGACGCCGGGCTCCAAGATGCCAGCACCCGAACAACACACTCCTACCCCCCACCAATCCTTGCCCTTCTCCTTCGGCATACCCAGGGTACCGCAATCCGTAAACACCCCTACATCAGCCCACATGCAGGAGGCTCTCCTGAGGAACTACTACGGGAATCTGATGATCGGGACTCCTGCAATGAACCCCTGGCTAAACCCTTTCCTGGCTCCTGCTCTGTTGAAGTTTCCTCCTGCCCACCTGCCTCCTGTATTGGCTGCTGACAGGTTGGCCTCCGACTACCCCATATTTCCTGGTAATCCTTCTTCTCCTCCTGGAAATCCTTCTTCTTCTCCTGGTGTTACACTCGTTTGATGTTGGTGTTTTTCTATCAGTAGTTGATTCAGCCCCAATGCTTACTGATGAGGGTAGCTCAGATTCGTTTATCCACGCAGCCTGCTCACTCAGCAACAAGGCAAAGTCTTCGTATGTAGTTTTCCAACTTTATTCAGCATACATCAACACTGCATACAATCGCTTTTTTCCACTCTCAACTTTTTACTTTCAACTCACTATCAACACACCTCTTTTGAAACAGTGCGGTACTTATATAGTCTCTTCATACTCCAGAATAATTTAGAACACGCCAGAGTGACGCACCACAACCAACCAAATGAAACTTCGTCATCACTGACTTACGTCATACAACTTTCCTTTCTGTCCAAGAATGTTCTCAAATATCGCGAAGCTTCTACCGACAGTAAACAAGCAGATCTAGAGAATTCTCCAATAATATCGACTAACGAAAATTATCAACGTTATACAAAGCTTCTTCTAGCAACAATGCAAACCCGAATCAAAGGTAAAACGTTATACAAAGCTTCTTCTAGCAACAATGCAAACCCAAATCAAAGGTAAATATACACTCTATTATTGAATACTTTGCAAAGCGAAACGATTAGATCTATCGTGCGCGTTTCAGACATACTATCCTTCGCGTTTCAACGTAACACCTGGAAATCCTCATTCTTCTTCTCCTGGAAATCATTCTTCTTCTCCTCCTCCTCTTCTTCTTTTCTTCCTCTTTCTGGTATTTCTTCTTCTCCTGGCAATTCATCATCATCATCATTATCTTCTTCTTCTTCTCGTAGTCGTCGTCGTTCTTCGTTGTCGTCGTCGATCTTCTTCTTCTTCAGACAGACAGACAAAGCGAGAGAGAGAGAGAGAGAGAGAGAGAGAGAGAGAGAGCGAGAGAGAGAGAGAGAGAGAGAGAGAGAAAACGAGAGAGAGAAAACGAAAGAGAGAGAGAGAGAGAGAGAGAAAGAGAGAGAAAGAGAGAGAAAGAGAGAACAAAGTTAGAATGAAATAGAAAAAAAAGAGTGATCATTAAGGGAAGGAGCAGAGGTAGACCAAAAAACAACAAATACATTTTTAAAAAAATTAAAAATTGAGAAGAGGATGGGGGTTGAGGAGTGGGATGGAAAGGAAGTCCTGGGTTGGAAACAATGTACTACCGATTTAGCCAGCGACAGTTGGTTGAGTTCGAACTGACAAGTTCAGACACTTGTGTGTAATGACCCACCGCGAGCAAAAACACTCATTACAATAATCGCCATTTTATACTGTCAAACACTTGTTTATTTATTTACCTATTTAGAATGCATTTATGTATCTCTTTACTTTTGGTGTTTGTTTGTTTGTTTGTTTACCGCTCACTTCAAATACAACAATCCAATTTCTACACTCGATACTTTATTTATTAATTAATTATGGTTTTGTTTTAATAAGTTGTTGATTTTTTTTACATTTGATATAGGCTTAATGTAGGCATTGTATTAGATAATTGTTTTTACATTGCATTTTACCAGCTCAAGAGATTCTCAAGGTACTGGCCTAAACTGGGTCTAACTCAAGCCGCCCGAGGCGCCAACTTGATGCTAAATGCACACCGTCTAACGCCTCACACAACTGATCGACCAAGGAGGAATAGGCTTAATGATTGCTGGGTGTTTTTTTTTAACTGGTACTGTAGGACATGGACGTCAAGAGTCTTTAAAGCCTGTGCGACGGAATGTATGCGATCGCAGACTCTAGGCGCGAACGATTAATAAATACTCTCTTCCTCGACCATGTGTGTTGCAGTCAATCTGAAACTGGAACAGCCGAAGCACATAGCGTCACCAGGAATGGGAAACTCTTCAGAAGACGCTGAGTCACCGAGATCCGAGTCCACAGGGTCAGTCATCGACATGGACTAGAGGAGACGTCTTATAGCCCACAGAAGACGTCGTATAGTCCACAGTCCATCATCGACATGGACTAGAGGAGACGTCTTATAGCCCACAGAAGACGTCGTATAGTCCACAGTCCATCATCGACATGGACTAGAGACAGAGGTGACATCTTATAGTACACAAAAGACGTTGCATAGTCCACAGAGTCCGTCATCGACATGGACTAGAGACAGGAGGTCTAGACTAACGAACCGGGGTTCGCTAAATAATTGAAATGATAGAAAAGATTTACATTAATGACACAATAAAATATCTGTTTCTTTTAGTTCAAATATTTGTTTAATTAATTACCGCCACTCGCATCTCAATTATACATTTAACATACGCATATCATTCTTACGGGCCCAACATACGATCAAAAATTACAAAAAAGGATAAAATTGATGACTATGGAGTCCGTGATCCATGAAGATGAAGTGTCGTTGAAATCGTATATAGTCTGAGAACAATGAGGTGATAAATTCCTCAGGCATACTTTGTCACATCAACCCATGTATCCACATTTATGACCAAAATAAAAACCCTATAACAGACAATGTGAAAGAACACTAAATTTCCGTAATATTATATTATTGACAACGCTAATTCATTTTTAAAATCTACCATCAGTTGAGTCAAGGGCAAAGAAACCGTCCTTTCCCTGATCTCGCAACCTTCGTACTTTCAATTGTCTCGTACAATAAAATCTTACTAACTTATTCCATTTTCTTAATTACCGTTATGAACCTATATATTTTATCTTACTTTTATGCATTATTCTTAGCTCTTTAGGGTAGAAACAATATAAAACATTAACAACTCATTTTCCTGATCTTCACCAGCCGCTTCTCCAAATCAATACAAAAATCATTACGTCATCTTAGACGTAACAACATAACACCGACGCAAGGCATTCTTCTATATTTACCCGCAAGCTATTCAAACAAATTACTTTATCAAATTCATGTTCGTTACATAGACGTCTAGAGTCCGACTATAGACAAGACAGTGTACGTTTTATAATCCACCGAGTCCCTCATGAACATGGACTGGAGACAGAGATGACGTCATATAGTCCACCGAGTCCCGGTCATCGACTAAATACAAAGAGGACGTCACTCTAGTGTTCGACAAGAGACAGAGACGGTGTACATTTTATGCTCCACAGTCCGTCATTATAGCATCCATATAGAGGGGATCGATGTCTTACTATACCTCTTAAAGTTCACAGGGCCTTGGGGGTTAAGATCCACATGCACGTACTAGAGGCGAATGATCCAAAGCACTATGTAACACAATTTTTGTTCCTGGCTTCTAAGTGTTATATTTCAATTGCTTATGTCTAAAGTACGTGAAAAAATGACTTTATTAAGCACAAACTTTGCTTACACGACAACAGCACGAAGAAAACTTGTTTTTTTGTGAAAATATAACGATTTTTTTTTCATTTTCGTCATTATGATCAGGTAAAAGCAAAAATTGCACAAGGAATAGACAAACACAGTCGGAAACCACTCAACAAGGTTCAGAAATGTGTAGATTTTATAGATTTACGATTGTACTGTGAATCACTCTCTCGAAGTAGCCCCTAAAAAATGTAGTCTCCCATCATGTTTTCGTTATACTGTCCTTGGTAACGACGTTCAAAGTTCAATATATCTTGATGAAAGCGCTCGCCTTGCTCCTCCGAGTAAGCGCCCATGTTCTCCTTGAATTCCTTGCCACCGCTGCACATCAAGTTAGGCCTCATTAAGCAATTTGTCACTGCTCTTGACAAGGAGTCAGCAGCATTTGAATACCTCCAAGATCTTTTTCCAAAGCTGTCCGAGGCTAAGGTCAGGGCTGGTATATTCGTCGGACCACAGATCAAGAAGATCATAGAATGTGAGGATTTCGCAAAGCTGTTGAACAGGATGGAGAGAGCGGCTTGGAGCAGTTTCGTTGCAGTTGTTCATGGCTTCCTAGGTAATCACAAAGCTGAAAACTATGTGGAGTTGGTGCAGACTCTCATAAAGAATTACGCCACAATGGGATGCAGAATGTCTCTGAAAGTCCATATCCTTGATTCGCATCTCGACAAATTCAAGGAGAACATGGGCGCTTACTCGGAGGAGCAAGGCGAGCGCTTTCATCAAGATATATTGAACTTTGAACGTCGTTACCAAGGACAGTATAACGAAAACATGATGGGGGACTACATTTGGGGGCTACTTCGAGAAAGTGATTCACAGTACAATCGTAAATCTAGAAAATCTACACATTTCTGAACCTTGTTGAGTGGTTTCCGACTGTGTTTGTCTATTCCTTGTGCAATTGTTATTTTTACCTGATCATAATGACGAAAATGAAAAAAAAAATCGTTATATTTTCACAAAAAAACCGAGTTTTCTTCGTGCTGTTGTCGTGTAAACAAAGTTTGCGCTTAATGAAGTCATTTTTTGATGTATTTTAGACATAAGCAATTGAAATATAACACTTAGAAGCCAGGAACAAAAATTGTGTTATCCTTTCAGTCTGCAATAACACGAATTGGAATCTTGGTTCGAGACATCTGTGCTTTTATACTTGTACAGCTACTTTTGGAACGTTCAAGAACGTTCTAGAAAGTTCTGAGAGTTTCTAGAAAGTTCTGGAAGTTTCTTGAACGTTCTAGAGTGTTCAGGAGAATTGTAGAAACATGTGGACAACTCTAGCAGTTCAGGGAGGAAGCTCGGCATTGAAAGCAAATCGATAATTGGCTCGAACACACGCGATTTTCCAAATTTCATTGTCCTGGTCACAGAAGCAAAGTTTTTGTGGAATAACAGCGATTTCCTTTCTGTTCTAGACCTAACGGGTTAGGAAAACACACTTTCAACCCAGGAACAGAACAAAAGTTAAAATTTGTTACATAATGTGACCTTGAGTTCAAGATCCATATGCACTAGAGACAAATGATCCTAATGATGTTTAATTCTGCAATAATTAAAATGCGTGCACCATCCTTATTCTTTATACTTTTTCAGAACATCATATAATTTAAAAAAAAAATTATTTTCTTTATGTAACCAACGCAATGTTAGTTGTGATTTTCAACATATTTTGGGTGGTGATGCTATGTAAATATATTTTTAAAACTTTAATAAATACATTTTAAAATGAATAAATAAATAAAAGTCTGATTAGAGTATGATAATCGAAATAGTTCAAGTCCTTTCATTTGCCTTTTAGTGTGTTAAAAACATTGTTTAGCATGCAACACAAATTAATGCTAATTTGTGTAAACTGTACAAATGGCCATGGAGGATAAAGTACATAAATTTATATGCATTTTTGTTGGTTATGGAACATGTAATGACTATGAGACGTGCATTCATGGGTGACGTGTTCAAAGCTTATGCGTAATTAGTTGTACAAGTTGATGCCTGTTGCGGATCCTTTATAGCAAAGCGGTACTGCGGTAGATTTGAAAGATAGAGGTAACTTACGGCTGTGGGCTAGCTGTCACTTTGCTATAGAGGATCTGCTACAGGCACCCAAATTAAATAATGCCTTTATGAACTGGGGCAAAAAAACCCAACAAAAACAGGGAGGTTTATAAACAAGCAAATTGACCAAATAGTGATAACATTTACTAAATCGTAGATTTCTTGTGGTTGCCAAACACTGTGCACAAAATTATACAATTCTATATTAAAATATTTGTGTGTACAATGTTACGTTTCAGGTCATTGTACAATGCTTACTTATGGCACTGTAGATATGTACACAGTTTATCAGTAAAATATTGTGTACATGCACTTACAAAAAACTTTTTGTTATATGATGCCGAGTTTCTGGCACACTATCTTTACAGCAATGCCAAATTATTAAATATATTTACAGAGATGGTCGTGAGTATTTGTACGATTGCTTTCTTTGTTTATGTTGTTGAATGTGCGTTTTCCTTACTATTAACCATACAAAATCGGTTTATCTCGCCGTTATTTTACAGTGATGGATTGAATTTCAAGCTGAAATAGCAGTAAATATTTATTATTATTTGATTTATTAACTGTTTATTCATTGGTTGCTATTTCACCTAAACTGGATTATATTACTCATGGACAAGTCATAGAGGAAGAGGAAGAAAAAGACGGGGGAGAAGAATGCAGAATAAGGAGGAGGAGGAGGATGAGAAGAAGTAGTTAGTTATACATTGCTCACAGGGTCCAGCGGACTGCAAAGAGCCGAATCAGGACCACAAAATCAAGACCACAACTTCGCTGAAAGAGGACTCACCTCTGATCCGCATAAAAGATCTGCTGAAACAACCCTAGTGGTAACACTGAAGGCATTCTACCATCTGGTCACTTAATAATAAAAACATCCCATGCAGGGGACGCTGAGGCTATACTCTAATTTATCGAACCCCCGTTTAC
Organism: Oncomelania hupensis; assembly: GCA_036898135.1. Taxonomy (NCBI): domain Eukaryota; kingdom Metazoa; phylum Mollusca; class Gastropoda; order Littorinimorpha; family Pomatiopsidae; genus Oncomelania; species Oncomelania hupensis. The sequence continues at coordinate 58,675,706 of CM072524.1, read as the reverse complement.
AAAAACAAAATAGAATATAAACATCATTATAAAATATCAACAAAACACATACATATAAAATGCCTACATTGCCAAATAATAACATCATAGGAAGCCCCAGTGACCACATGGCAGAAAGCATCCAATATTCCCAAGCTGATCCAACAAACCTCACACACAAGTGAGGAGTTTTGTCCCGGAGGAGTTTTCAAGAAAAAAGGTAGGTGGCTGGCCTAGCGAAGAAGATAGTATAGTAGATTGATAGAACGAGACAGTAGGAATGAGAAAGAATAAAGGAGAAAGACAGCGACAGTGAGAATTTAAAGCACTAAATTTCCAGAAAGTGGGGATACTATTTATACTGAAACTCTTGGCACCCCCACTGGGTAAATGAGAATTAGAAGAAGAATCATGGACAAACACCAAAACATTCAATGCACAGCAAAATAAATGGCATTAGTGAACAAAAAGCTTGTTGAATGCAAACTTTATTCCAACATCACTGACTGAAACAATCAGACCACTGTGTGGTTACAATTTAAAATTTTTCACAACCATAACTGTCCAGTAGGTTCGTTTGTAAAATCCTGAAAAAGAATTCAGCGACTTAAAAAAGACCTGAACGAGGAAACCAGTTATACCAATTTCACTTAAGTGGCAAATTCAATAAACTAATCTCTGATAATATAAATAAATGTGATTAAATGAAATTAAATACAATACATTTTACACAAAAATTCAAATGACAAAAAATATGAACAATTTCCTAAACACTTTTTTTTTAAGTTAAAAAAAATAAAAACATTTGGTTTTTTTTATTGCAATTCCAAATGATATAGATTTGCCATTACAAAGTTCATAGAGACATTTAACCTTAACATTCAATTTCAAAGACTTTTCAAAGACCTTCTAACAGAAATCAAGATCAAAATATGAAACTACAAATGTCAAGTAACAGCATGGACATGGCAAAATTACTTCTGGAGTTAGTCAATTTAATCAAGTTCAAAACAGTACCTGAGCGACTGCCTGGTGGTGAGCACGTTTTAGACTTGTAATACAAATGGTCAGTCGCAAACACTATTGGTTAAACATGTGTTTTTTCCCATTCTCTTTGTGTTGTTGTAAGTGTTCAACCCTTTGGATAGTGTTCATGTTGATCTGGAGAATGGGTTAGCAACAGAAAGTAAGAAAACACTTTTAAAAAAATGCTAGCTTAAAATTTAGATTGGTCCTGCAGTAACAGCACATCAAGCTCCTTCAATGATGTTTTTTTTTTCTTGAACACCCTTTCGGATGGCATTAGACTCTGCCAATAGTCCCAGGCAGCCATGTTTCTCTACATACAGTGCTTATTTTGTCTGCAGACTCGCTCACTGAGTCGATGTCAGACTGAAGTCTGTGATGATTGGCCCTCAGAAATTTTAAATATTATTGACTCTTGTGATATGCCCATATTAATATGATATGAAGATGAGTAAGAATTGCCTACCTTCTTTTAACAATTATTTTTCTTCCATTTAAGAAATCTTTAATATATACAACTTTTTTTCCAGCTCCAACGATTAATATCGATTGGATTGAACAAACACAAATATGGAATTGTTGCAAATAAATACTTTACTTCGACAGTTTTCTAAAACTTTCAAAGACTCAAGTCAGTTTTTAAAGACCTATAAAGACATGAAAAGGCAATGCAATTTTTCCCAAACATTCAAAGACCTTTAAAGACCGTGCGAACCCTGCATTACAATTTTAAAATGCCAAAAAATGGAAAATAAAACAGTTATTCTTTAACGCCAAATAAAAACCTCTGGGAAAAAGACAATACATAATAATCTAGAATGTTAGAAATTGAGATTAAATAAATAATGCATAATGTATCACAAAAACTGCATCTTGAAATATAATAGCAATAACAACATATACTATCAAATGACAACCCAAATATAAATCACTCAACAACAAGAAATGTAACAAATAGAACCATCAACAGGCTTGCCTACCTGAAAAACGTGTTGACCGTATTCCAGACAGCTCAAAACCAGATTTTGGAAGCTTTGACCAGATTTTTGCGTAGGCACTTTTTGTCTTCTTGCAAATTACACATTAATATTGGCACTGTGCACAAAGTGCATTGAAATACATATAGAAATGCATGTTTACTAAGCAATAATATTACAAGTATAAAAACAAAAGGACAAGTGAAGAATTCAGGGTCAACGTTTTGCAGAAGAGGGCAAATAAACTTTCAACACAGCACACATACAATGTATGCATGTCCTCGGCACCAGTGGTTTTCGTCTGCACCTGGAAAAGACTTTTAATGGACATATATGCCCTTTTGCAGATTATTCAAACTTTTTATGTGATTTTGATGATACACACTTTCGCAGTCGCTGCAAACACCATGTCATGTGCAACGGTGAAGTCGATTTTGCACAAAGTCATCTTGCAAACTTTGGCTTTTCGGAGATGTAGTTAGAGCCAAATTCACTTTTCGTTGTAGACTTTTGGTTCGTCTTTATTCAGATGAATAAAAATTGATACAACAAAACAACTTTATTCAGATCGAGAGAACGGTCTGCATTACAGCGTCCGGCGAACTTACGATATTTGTGCATGCGCCAGATCGGTAAGGAACGTAACTACATTGCACGTCTTTTAATCGGAATTATTTTTTAAAAAAAAAATCAGAACTTGATTTTATTTTTAATGACCTGACCAGATGACCGTACTTCAAGGCTAAATTCCGTATGAATACGGCGAACGACCGTATGGTAGGCAAGTCTGCATCAACATCTTAAAAATAACGAAAAACATGTAAAAACTAGAAGGGCAAAGCCCTTATGACTCACATGCTCCTCATAGAACTTGCAATATTTAACATGAAAATGTGAGCCCGGAAAAAACTAAAATCATGGCAATAAAATGCAAAGTATTACTGACTTTTATTTTTCTATGTTCTTGACCTTGAGATAACATTGACATCCGGCTCAAAATACTTATGTACTTTCAAATAAAGTACAGCAAACATTGTATTATGCCACAAAAAAAGGTGACCTTGGGATGACCTTGACCTTCACCTGATCTGCATGTCTGATCCAATAACCCAATGTTGTTGCATACTATGGGTTAAATAAACAGCCATTCCTCTGTATGATGACCAATTTTTTGTATGATTTTGCAAGGCTTAAAATGACCTTGACCTTCAAGATCAACGCAAATACGTAACATATAAAGGATTAACCTATCATCTCTAAATACAAGTTCAAACTTAATATCTCTCATAGTTTAGGGTCAAGGTCACTTTAAAGTACTTGTACAAACCGACTTTGGACAGCTTCAGTGACCTTGACCTTGGAGTGAGGTTGACCAAATTTGCAAAGTTTGTGTGTCTCATTAATATCTATCTTGCATAAAAGAATCATAAGTTCAATATTAATAACCTAGAAAACAAAATGAAATTTTGTGAAAATTGATGACCATGTGACCTTGACATTGAAGTGAAGTCAGTCATTCACTGATAATTTTCGAGGTCTCGTGAGTATACACAGTCTTACCAAGTATGGCTGTGATAGTTGAAATAGGCTCTAAGTACTTAGCCACTGTTAAGTTTTTACATAGACAGACTGTGGATGGCGGACAGAGAGATGAACTTTTTTTTCAAAATCATTTTTGGCCTATTTAGGATTCATTTCGCACAGATTTGTAAAAATCTGGATTTTTTTTTTGAGGGGCGAGTTAGTTATTGTTTATAGGGTCCTCTTAGTTGAAAGAGGGCTCACCCTTGATCCGTATAAAAGATCTGCTGAAACAATCCTAATGGTAACACTGAAGGCACTCCACCAGACTGTCACTTTACAATAAAGGCATCCCATGCAGGTGACGCTGAGGCTATATTGTTAATTTATCCAAACCCAGTTTACAAAAACAAAATAGAATATAAACCTCATTATAAAATATTGACAAAACACATACAAATAAAATGCCTACCTTGCTAATAATACCATAGAAAGCCCTATAGCAGCGACCATTTGACAGAAAGTGTCCAATATACCCAAACTGACCCAATACACCATACAGAAATGAGGAGTTTTGGGAGACTTTTCAAAAAAGAAAAAGGTAGGTGACTGGTCTAGCAAAGAAGATAGTAGATTGATAGAATATATTAGGAACCATAAAGAGCAAATGAGAATGACAGAAACAGTGTTAATTTAAAACACTAAATTTCCACAATTAAAGTGGGGATACCATTTATACAGAAAACTCCGGCACCTCAACAAGGGTTACATAGCTGTGTTAAAAATGAACAAGGAACATGTTATTCACATGTTATTTCAATAGTAAAAATGACTATGGATTCATTTAAGATAACAATTAAAATACTGTGTAAAAACAGACAAAAGACTGAATTAATGTAAAACAATAACAATGTGCAATAATTAAAACTGTTAACATAGCATCAAACATTCAAACAACATTACTTTTGATTTCTCAAGGTGCTGCCAAACAGTTATGATTATTTGTTGTCTTGCAGCTGCAATACACTCATTAAAATAACGCAAACTGGAACTGTTAAAGGTAACTGCTAAATACACAATCATTTTTATTTTCTGAAATGCAGAACACATTTATTATCATTTGACATAACAGAGGTTAAAGCTCTTAATTGCAAACTTAAACTTTTATTTATTATATATGATAAATGTGTTAAGTAAAATAGTCTTAATCTTCAACATGTGATGGCACTTAACAGTAACAACATAACAGCAACCTAGTGAAAAGCTTGCAAACTGTATAACAATAACGTACAAAACTGAAAAACAAAAACAACCAACCAACCAACCAAACACTGTTTGAATATTCCTGTTACATTGTGTATGATATACTTACAGAAGTAGAATTAGCACACTAAAATTAATCTCCAACGTTGGATAATTCAAAACAATGTACACAAGTGTTTGAGTATTAAACAGCACCAAGTGAACCATGCACACAACTGCTCCAGTCTTAAATAGCAATAATAATATTATTGCCAACTTAGCCGTAAGCTACATAAGGGGGAAACTTTGACAGGATTATCTTCTGTCCAAATGTCCATCAATATTGGTCAAATTGGCTGTAGTTATTTCCCTTTGGCCCTTGTTTACATCCCACAGGATCCAACTTTCTTAAGATTGTCTCCCACCCAAATGTCGCTCATTATTACATCAATGGACTAAAAGTATTTACATTACATTACATGGGTATTGCTTTAGGTCCAGCGGACTCTTCCGAGCCAAATCATGACCAGAGAAGTGAAAGAGGACTTACCCCTGATCCGCATAAAAGATCTGCCGAAACAACCCTAGTGGTAACACTGAAGGCAATCTACCAGCCAGTCACTTTACAATAAAGACATCCCTCGCAGGGGACCCTGAGGCTATACTCTAATTTATCGAAACCCCGTTTACAAAAACAAAATAGAATACAAACATCATTATACAATATCAACAAAACACATACATATAAAATGCCTACATTGCCAAATAATAACATCATAGGAAGCCCCAGTGACCATTTGGCAGAAAGCATCCAATATTCCCAAGCAGATCCAACAGATCTCACACACAAATGAGGAGTTTTTTCCAGGAAGAGTTTTCAAGAAAAAAGATAGGTGACTGGTCTAGCGAAGAAGAAGATTGTATAGTAGATTGATAGAACAGAGTAGGAATGAGAAAGAACAAAGGAGAAAGACAGCGACAGTGGGAATTTAAAGCACTAAATTTCCAGAAAGTGGGGATACTAATTATACTGAAACCCGCGGCACCCCCACGGGGGGTCTAAAAGTATTTGAGGTATTAATCGGTTCTTAATACTCAAAACATATTCTGGTAATATTTTTGTGTCCTGTTCATCATTAAGTATGATGAAAAAGTTCCAAGCCTGATGTACAAAACTTCTTGAATTATATAATACTGTTAGCACGAAACAAACCGACTATGTACAAAACATTAGAATACAAGATAGCACATGAAACTAACCATGTGCAAAACTTCTTCATATTGTTGGCAAAAACATAACATACTATAACAAAGCAGAAATACACAATTATGATTACTAGACAGCACCACAACAAATCATATGCAAAAGCACCCACAAAACAACTGAGTAAATTCTTGAACAATGAATATCACCAAAGCTAATACTTGCGGTTCAAAATTATTTAATAAATGTTTTTAGCATTGACTAGCACCAAAAACATAAAATGTCCAGGCTCAAAATATTGATGAAAACGCCAAAACTGGAATCATACAAGAAGTGTCTCCTTAGACCACATTAATAGCAACGTCAATCTTCAGCCATCTCTAGAGGATCAGAGTGGAGGCTGTCACTGTCACTGCAGCCTTTGCCCTTGACCTCCATGACCTGCTGCAGGGACGGGATGGGCAGGTCCTCTTCCAATTCCAGCTCCAGGCAGTCACTGTCGCAATCTGCGCTCTGGACACCCTTCTGTATCTCTCCGTCTTTGAAGTCTGTCCCTTTCTCACTCTTTTTGATGTCCAACACCAGTTCTTCATCATCGTCATCCTCACCTCTGTCATCATCAGTGTCATCCATGGAGGGCACAAACTGGTCTTTGTTGTGAGGACTCAACAGGGGGGACTTCTCCTCCAAGTCGGCCTCCAGCAGTTGCTGTTCCAGGGCTTGGTCAAAGGACCTAGGAGATGAAGCCTGCTTTCTGCTGCTTCTTGCTGCCTCTTTCTGCTCCTCCATTGCTGCATTTTCCTGCATCCCTCCTGTGGCTTTTGTATCTGGAGAATTTGTAGATTTACATGCTTTATTTCCCTCTACAAATGTAAACTCTGATTTCTGAGCTGCGGACTTAGAGGGAGCAACAAATTTCTGCTTAACTTTGGACTTCTTTTCAGCAACAGCATCTTTTTCCTTATTGCTACCTGGATCAGAGTTAGGCTCAAAGTTCAACTTCTTTTTTGCACCTTTAGCTCCGAATGTTCCTTTCTTTTCATCTCCAATTTTTGTATTTTCAGATTTAATGTCCTCCGTTGTGGCTGTGGCAGCATAATTATTTTCCACTGTGGTTTCCAATAGTGCTTTTGATCCCTTCTTGGAAGATCCATCAAGTTCTAGTGTGTTTCCTTTGCAAGGTTTTGTTTCAGCATCCCTCTTCTTGGCCCAATCTGACTTGAACGTGCTCTTCTTTTTCTTTTTGCTCGGTTCTTCCATTTTTCCTCCAGGAAAGATGTTCTCTTTGTCTGAATCATTGCTTTTCTTAGCAGAATGTTCATCCATTTTCATCACATCTGAAACAAAATTAACCTTAACATTGGAGCTGTCTACCTTCAATTGCAGCGAAATCTCCTTGAGGCGCTTGACAGATTCAAAGTCATCATCATCCTCAGCACTCCGATTTCCAAATTGTGAGCCACCAAACACAGGAGCCACAAACTTCTTTTTCTTGATTCCAGCCGCTGTGCTATCTCTCTTGGATACTTTTCTTTTCAGCGATAGATTCTTGCCCTCTAAAGTTCCAGGTTTATTTGTCTCAGTTTTACCATCAACTTCTGCTTTATTTTTCTTTCTTCCTTCCTTGAACTTTGGACGCACTTGCTGCATGTTCAACTTATCCTCTGGAGGCTTTTCCTGTTTTTTAAGTTTGTCACTAAGCTTTGACTTCTTTGCTGCCAGTTGATCAGGGGTGGAAGGTGATCGCCTTTTCTTTGATTTTGCCGGTTTGGTGTCGATATTGTGGCTGATACTGAAGAATGACTGCGAGGAGGCATCACTGTCAGGACTGTAACCATTATCATCCTCTCTCCACACGCTACTGTCACTGTCTTTCCCACCAGACGATTTGGAAGGTCGACAAACCTTCTTGGAATTCTTGACTTCTGATTTTAAAAAATGGAAAAATAAATAAAATAAAAAGAAATAGAAGAAAATATTCAAAGGGAAATAAATATAGTAACTTTAGTTTCAGAAAGTTACGAAATCCAAACTTAGGCAAGAAAGCAATTGAGTGTCAATTCCTTACAAGCAACTTTGTTCTTGCGACCGCATCAAAATACATTAACATTATTTTTCCAACTTTTATATCAACAGTAACGGTCAATTACAAAACAAAAAATAGTGAATACTCACTCGAGATGCTGCAGTTGCAGGCATGCTTTTCAACTTTCTTTTTCTTCTTTTCAGGAGCTGCAAATACAAATTCATCTACATGTGCAACATTTGTGTAAACTAAATGACTGAACCAGTTCCATTAACATCAATGAAAAATAACAAAAACAGTTCTAAAAACTTTCAATGACTTCTCTTAGCACCAAACTACCTCCCTTTGAAAAGTTCTGCCAACACTTATTTTCAAGGATGTAATTTGTCCTTAGTTGAAATGTGTGTGTTGGGACTATTACAGTTTGGAATGTCACAGGGAGTTGTAGTAACAGCAGTAATACATAAAAAGTCAAAACTGCTACATAAACCAACCTTTGGTCCACTTGCTTCGCTGGTTGCAGAATCGGGCAGCAAAACCAAATCTATTCACCCGCTCCTGAAATTAAATACTAACATAATAATAATAATAATAAATATAATAACAAATTGATTTATAATGTGCAAATCTTTCGCAGTCTCAGAGATTCAAGGTGCAAACAAGTCAAAACAACAAGATAAGGAGAGCTTAATGTTGTTGATTTGTATTTTCATATAAATTATGCTGAAGTCAGCACCAGCAATACTGAGCAGATGTAGGTGGAAGTTAAGTTCCGTTTATATTGCCTGCTTTACAGTGTCACATTTGAGCAGCTCTAGGCTATATACGAACAATATATCCATAATTGTGTAAAATCCTGAAAGTCTCTGACAGGGTTATTTTAAGGCTTTAAAACCAGCAAGCATCCAACACTGAAAGCTTCATCAATCTCAACCGCAGCATTCAATGCACATGCCTACCAAAATGCAGATGTACTTGTTCAGGTAAAGTGTGTAATAATGAGCTGAATGGGAGATAATCCTGTCAAAGTTGGACTACAATGTAGCTATGGGATGGCGATAAAAGTGAAAGGGCATAACTGCAGCAAAATCAACCAATATTGAGCGACATCTGGAGGAAGATTATCCTTGGAGAAAAATTATCCTGTCAATTCGATCCTATTGTAGCGAGCAGCTAAGTCGCCATTGAAACATGACTGTCAGACTTTATTTATATTTTTCCCTCAAGACAACAAAAGCATGAAAAAACATGGTGTGTTTGTGTGCATAATGTGGACGTTGAAGAACGAAGTTAGTGTGCTGCACAGGTGTTAACATGTCAAGGTTACTAGAGTGACTTAAGAGTGTTTGTGCAAACGTAATGACTGTCCAACTCGGCTGGGCTCATTTTCGTTTTGAAATAATGTGCACGAGTTGATGCAGAAATAGTACCTGCAGTGTCCAGTTGAGGGCTATCTCTGCCTTCTTCATAGCTTGGCCCACCTCTTTCTTGTACTTGTGGCCTGCCAGAAAACTCTGTTGGAAAAAGCAGATAGAGGCATTGAAAAACCCATCATACTCCAGCTACATTGTACTCTTACCTTCATGACATAATCAAGTTCTTTTTTAAACTATGCTCAAGCACATTGCGTTCTCCTAAGTCTTAAAAGACCATTGCTGCATAGCCAACATTTTGGCTCTCCAACATTATTTACCCAAGAGTAATATTCAGGATCAAAGGCAAAAAATGTTTTGGAATTTTAAGTTCACAGGGTGAATTGAAGTGTCCATTTCTCCACTGTTTTGTCATTAAATACTTACAGATTCGGGTAGAAGCTGTTTAGCTGTCAGCGGCTGAATTCGTGATTTCCTAACCCAGGAGCGTGTCACGCTATCATCCAGAAACACAACGTGATAATCAACCTGCAGATACAACAAAACATACGTAGCCAAATATTTGTTCTTAATCAGCGTTACCAATGCGATGAGAATGAAGAGCGTATAAATTTTGTTTGACAGTACACACAGTGTGCACGATGATAGCATATATTTTACCGTAGATGTGTATTTTTATGCAGGAAAAACATTGCAGAACATTCATAAGTTTTCATAATTTGACATTGTTGAAAAAATGTCAGGAAATCTTTGGGTGTTGTTGTTTACCACTAGAAAGCGGTTTCAGATCTATAATGAAGTATGCAGATTAGCTTTGATTTTTTTGGACCAGACAGACAGCAACATCACACAATGCCTGTATCTAGTGATGATCTTTGTTTTAATTGGTCATAAGATGTGTCATTCCATATTGTATGCGGTTTTGAATTCAGTTGTTGATGTCACTTATTACTGCTGAAGAAAAAAACAAAGTTGGAGAAATATTACCATTATGACTCTGCCTTGCTTATGAGTGAAAAGGCAGCATGGAATACGAAATCAAGAATTACAGTTTCATGCAGTGGGGTTAGGTTGTATCTGGCAATAAGGTTGCACAAACTTGCTGCAGAAATTCACAAATTGAAATCGCTGCAAAATATTTCATAATATACAATTTCAATTTTGAATTAATTAAAAGAAATTAAACTAACAGGAACAACAGTAATGATGATGACGATGATAACAATAAAAACAAAAATAACAACAACAATCATCATCACGTTTATTGATCTAGTCACAACATCAAGTTAAGAAGATAACAACTGAGATCTAAGCACAGACATGCAAAATGCCATTTTCCACTCCCTCCACTTTTCCCATCCATTCTGCTCTTTCACAGTGCTTCATTGTTGTTATTATGAGTTTACAAGTCGGGATGAAGAATAAATATTTGAATTATTAGAAACAAAACATAATTATTTTTGTGATATTTCTGACGATTTTTGAAGGCTGTATAGAACGTGTTAAAAATTGAGGGGTGACAATAATCCTGTGCTAAAATTAAAGGCTGAAAAGTTAAAACATGCAAACAAGCCATGAAACAACCACTGGATAAAAGTAAATAATATGAGTTCGAAGATGTCCATAAGTAGAAAAGCCAGTCAGCCTGCGGAAATCTAGGGACATAATTGGGCTGAAGTCTTACTAGGGAAACAGAACAGAGTAAACCATCTTGGTATTAAAAGTCTTTGGTACATGTATATACTATTATCAATTATCTGTTCCTAAACTCTGAATCAGACTTGCATTTTCTTCCAGCACTGTGCCTGTGGGAATGCATATCAAAAAGCAAGAATTTTAGCTTCCTGAATAGCCACATGCACTCATTAAAAGAAGAAAAGGAGTAACTTACAGGCACCATACTGTCTTCATCAGGAATCTGACAATACAAATCATTGTCTGGATCAGTGTCCACAAGGCCTGGCCACCTGCAATGCAATAGCATGGTTGTCACTATTAATTATTAATAATAATAAATACTAGATTCCATATAGACTTTTTGTTTTTCAGTCGACAAGCAGAATGTAGCTCGCTTACCAAGGAAAGCCATCCATCTTTGCCCATACAAGCGATCCCAAAGTAAAAGGTGTGAGAATGTGGTCCGATTCATCATAATTTTCTTCCGGTTTATCGCAGCTGTTGAAAGCGGAATCTGAAACAAAGAGTAGGCTTGCATGGACACACATAACGGTTGAATCTACTGATTCACTCATTTTACCTCTCTTGTTATATTTACCTGGTTGCATACTCGTATGATCTGAAGCAACTAGAGGAATGTGCAAGCAGGTGGTAATCAATAAAGGAATCCGATGCATGGGTGCCAGAATTTTGTTTGTTTTCATCTGTCCAAAACTTACTGTCCTGTTCAGAACTAAAAAAACACACAAAAGGATCTAATCTATTACCATTTTTTGGGGGGTGTGGTATGTTATTTTCATTTTTTAAATATTTAAAAAAAGTTTTTACAGTGATGTACAAGAAATCCAACATAAGAACATAACAAGTGACCTAGCTAAGTAAATCTGCACGAGGCAATCCAAAGAATACCCTTTATCCAAGTCAAGTTATAGATGGAATCACAGGGTGTAGAGATTGAAGTGTCCATTAGAAGGAAGCATGCCAAAGTATTGCAGTTATTTTCTGGACTTCAGTACATTTGACTCTTAGTCTAAGAAATTAAGAAGCGCTATAACTTTTTCTGTATTCAAGAAAACGTTTGTAAAATTTTAAACAGATAAATCAAGACTTTGCTGACAGCACTAAAACAATTGCGATAAAATAATGAATAAGAAAGGGCAATTACAAACATTCACTCATTCCTACAGCTGCATTTCAAAACCAGACATAACTAAAAAAGAAGGAAACAAGTTAATAGAAACTGAAAAAAAAAATTATATATATACATCTTGTGCAACTTACCAGGGTGCAAACGGCAGACCCACACCTCCTCCACTTGTGAAGGGTCCATAATGTCAGGCAAGTAACGCCACTTTTTGCACTGCTTGTTGCAACATTGCACCCACGTACCTACATAGTAATGAGCCGACGTAAAGATAAACATTAAAAAAATTAACAAAATGGAATAATTAAGTTGTTAACTAAAAACCCCAACAGAATAACAAATAGCTTTGGATAATTACTGTGCAAGCAGAACTCAAGATGCCTTAGCAGAACTAAAAGTAGAGCAAAATTACCACATGAACTGTTCTGTGGAGATGTGCACTATACAAGACTACATCATCACCATCATCATATACTTTCATTTAAAATTAAATCAAAACTGAACATAAGGAGAAGAAAAAAAATCTCCTTTGCGAGTGAAATCGCTGAGAAGTTTCTTTCTTTAATAATTTAATTATAAACCCGAGAATCTTGTTTCGTACAATTTTTCATTCAGATATATTTCATAAACCACTTTGTATAAAATAAATTCTACCTAAGCAAGGATCACATTGCAGACTCTATCCTCTATGTAAATTGTCATTTGCTTTTGGTATTCATAAGTACATATAACTGTAATATACAGGCACTACATTACATTGCCTGTAGTAAATAAATACATTTAAAACTAGAAGGGCAAAGTCCATATGACTCACATGCTCATTATGGAACTTGCAATATTTAAAATGACTGCCCAGAAAACTAGAAGGGAAAAGCACATATGACTCATAAGCTTCTTGTGTAACTTGCAATATTTAACATAAAAATGACTGCCCAGAAGAAAAAAAAAGAAACAGTGACGTTAAAATGCAAAGTAATACCGATTTTGATCTTTCTATGCTCTTGACCTGTAAAGGACCTTGACCTCCAACTCCAAATACATTTATGTAATATCAAATAAATTACAGCAAAAGTTGTTTTATGCACAGTTGTATTATGCACACACATACACACAAAAACCACCAGTGAACTTTGGATGACCTTGACCTTTCTTTGACCTCTCATCCTCATTTATGATCAAATAACACAATGTTGTTGCATACTATGGGTTAAATAGAGCCATTCCATTGTATGATGAACTATTTTTGTATGTTTTTGCAAGGCCTAAAATGACCTTAACCTTCAAGATCAACGCAAACATGAGACATATATAAAAGATCAATCATCTTTAAATACAAATTTGGACTTTATATCTCTCATAGTTTAAGGTCACTTCAAAGTAACTATACTGACTTTGAACTGCTCCAGTGACCTTGATCTTAACGGGAGGTTGACAAAATGTGCATATGATGTTTGTCTCATTGATATCTATCATTCATCAAAGAATCATAAGTTCAATATTAATAAGTTAGAAAAAAAAAAGATAAATATTTCAAGAGTTTTGCAAATCTGTGCGAGATAAGTCCTAAATAGTCCAAAATGAAAATGGGAAAAAAAAAGTGTCCGTCCGTCTGTATGCTGCCTGGATATGCAAAACTTGCAAGTGAATTAATATCTCAAAACCTATTTCAACTATCACAACAAAACTTGGTAAGATGGTGTATTTCCATGAGACCTTATAAATGATCAGTGAATGAAGGACTTCACTTCAAGCAAGGTCACAGTGTAAAAATGTTAGTCCAAAAATGACAATTTTGTCACTGTTTCATTTTTTTTTCTGGACAGTCATTTTTATGTTAAATATTGCAAGTTACACAAGAAGCTTGTGAGTCATATGGGCTTTGCCCTTCTAGTTTTCTGGCCAGTCATTTTAAATATTGCAAGTTCCATAATGAGAATGTGAGTCATATGGACTCGTCTCGCACAGATTTGCAAAACTCTTGAAATTTATATTTTTTAAATTTTTTTTATTGTTTGGTGTGTATGTGTGTGTGCGAGTAAATAGACAGGAATTGCTATGCATTTGATTCAAAAACTGTGTGCACCAGGCTGGAGAATAGCTGAAGAAAATAAACTCTGAAATCTGGTCGGGGTCCAGGGGCCGCCGTAAGGCCCCTGGTCAGGCCCAGGGGCGAAGCCCCGGTGAAAGGTCTGGGGGGCGAAGCCCCCCCCTGAAGCTGAAAGTTTAAAACCCCAAAAGTATGCTTTTTATGAGAGATAAATTTGGATGTTTTTCATAATATTCATGCATTCATAGATAGACAATATTATTTTTTATATTATTATTAAGACTAATGTTCACATACACACACAAAAACTGTTACTTGGAAAAAAAACTGAATAGGTTTGTGTCAACATTTGCAAGATTATGGCAACTGTCACAAACAAGCTTGCTTCCTAGTATTAAAATCTAAATAATAAAAAAAAGAAAGCAAATCAATACTCTATTTGAAAAATGATGATAAGGTGCACTGTTTTTTTTAAAGTTACTGCTGGTTTAGTATTAGTGCAAAGTCTCTTGGCTGGAGGTCTGTCATCAGCTTTTTTTGCTCTTGTCAGGAGGGCTTATGTTTCAATTAGTCTTGATGGAACCACTAAGCAAACAAACTCTTACCTGGTATCTTTGTGCAGCTAGTCAGTGCTTTCACAGCACATTTGTGCTTCTTCGTAAAGAAGTGCTCAGTGAGCGCTGTAATACCACGATTAGTGTATCTCATTTCTTTGTTGCATGTGATGCAACGAGCCATGCCTGCAGCATCAACTTTTCGAAAATGAGAGCCGATACGCTGCTCGACTCCCTCCACTTTTACCACTTTCGACGTCCAATCCCAATTCCATTTGTTGGCGATGTCTCCCTCTTGAAAATCTTCTCCCCGTTAATAATCCGCAATGCACACGACATTTCTGTAACTTCTCACACTTGAAGGGACCGTGTGAAAGAACATGCGTCTCTGCTGGGCGGAAATACTTCGTGGTGAGCGCCCAATTATCAACACGCGCTTCTACCGGAAATGGTACAGAGTAAGGCAAAACGTTGGAATGGGTTTGCGGAGCGAACATACGTGGTTAATTTACGATTTGCGTCTCCTTTTTTTTTTTTTTTCCTCTGAACAAATTTTTAAACCTCGGAAAGTAAGTTCGTTAACCTTGGAAACTCGCGTATCCGAGGAGAATTCTCCAGCTGGTGCACTAAGCTTTGATGTGAGGGTAACTGTGCCTTAATTACTGGTAGACATCACTATCATACACATAATTATTGTGGAAAGCAATACACACCCATCTCTGCAGGTGTTTCTCTTATGTCCGACCTCTTTAGCACTTGATCATCGCTGCTGGTTTGCTGTGGCTTGTCCTCTTTTACAGACACACAGAAAAAATTGTGAACTTCTCCCTATGTAACTATTTGATATTCACAAGCATACCACTTTTACAGTCAAAAGTAATATTTACTAACACAACCAATGATTTAACAATACAGGTCACAAACCAACAAAATACTACATAACAGATTTTGGGGTGGAAATACTAACCATAACGCACTTATGAAGGTATGGTATGGATGAACAACTTGAAGCAAATGATTTTCCAAAATCCATGTCTTCAAGTCAAGATTCTCAAATCTTCTTATTTAGCCAATATGGGCAAGGCTCTGAAATGGCTTCAGATTCGATTTTCGCCGGTTCTGTTACTTTGCGAGGAAGCTGTCTCATTGCAAATCAACATTTGAAACAAAATAAAATGTGAATCTGGCAGAGAAAAGGTAGTTCATCATTTTCAAGTCAAGGACGGATCAATAAACCGCGTCAAAGAATATAAAACTAATGATGAATGAAGTAATGATCAGCGATTTCCATTATACATTTTTTGACATCATAAACAGTGTGTTCGGTATTTGATGACTGGCATAAAACTGCTTTATAGAATATTAATAAAAATTTAATTTCCGAAAGTAAACATTTATAAAGGGTACAAACAAATTTTAAATTTTAAAATCAGTTCGTATTCTTTGGAGATAGTTGTAGAAATCTGTGACTCCCGAGTACGTCACCTATTTTGCATGATTCAGCTTCAGGGCGTATTCCGTGCTGATGTTAACTCCCTTTATTTCTTTTGCTAATAAAATTATCAAACACGAGTCAAAAACTTCATATAAGCAATACAATAATCAGAATAATGAAATAATTAATCGAACGAGTAATATAGGGAAACAAATTGCTGTCAATTTTTGGGTCATGAAAATCAAACATGGCGTACTCTTTTTATCAGACTCAACATTTTCTGATTAATGCGTTTAGCATCAATTTTAACAAGCGAAACAATCGGCCTTTGTTAACATTCAACGTGCGATGGATGAAGAAGAAAGAAGTGAGGCGGTTTTGCCCAAAAATGAAGGTAAGTTGAATGTCATGAATTTTTCATCTAAGTTATGCACTCATATTTTTGGTGGCTTGGTCAGTGTTTTTCTACTTTTCTGTCAACATTGACGGAGTAAATCTCATGCTTTTATGATAAAAATGTATGTTTATTTCAAGCCAACAGCATAACTACAAAGATGTTTGAAAAAACGTTCTTGTTTGTAGAAAATATGCATTATTTTTGCACCGGTGTTAGATAATTTGTCATGAAGCAACGTACACAATTTTTTTAAGAGTATTATTTTCAAATCAATGTCAAACGTTTATATTTTTAAATGGAGTATATTTTCTTTGCGGACAAATACACTGCTAACCACATAAATTCATGTGGCAAGTTTTGTTAGTCTAATTTGTTTGTGTGCATAAATTCACAATCCAAACATCTCAGTCTTATAAGTGTTTTGTTATTATGTTTAAATGATGGAATATTTTAATTTCATAGACTAATAATTATGCATCACAAATGTTTTTATAACATTATATTTTATTTATTTCTTGTGGTGGTCACTATAGGTTTTAATTTGTGTGATACCGACCACGTGCGTAACATCACACTGTTAGTGAAAAATTCTGCTTGCTGAAAGTTGTGTAAAGTGATGAACTCAACCATCCTTGAAAGAAACTAGAATAATCTAGTTTTCCCCAGAGTAGGATCATTCTGAAGCTCAAGATGTGAAAACATATCCCACTTATTCGCTTCTTCTATTCATTGTGAGACCATTTCTCTTAGTACACAACTTCACTACTAACTTCCAAAACCACAGTACGTGGATTTTGTAAAATTATGAACAAAATTCGTTTTTTGAAATTTAATTTTAAAATCTGAAGTGATACTTTGTCTTTTAAACGATACATACATTATTTACACTCAAAAGATGAATAAAAAAACATAACACCGCACACCAACATGCACTACCTTGTTCCACTCCTTGTGTGTAACTTCGCATTCTTTGTCAAAGCAAGCCTGCATCAAAATGGTGAAGTTGCGTACACCATTATATTTTGAACCAGAGCTCTTCAATTAAAGTATTTCACATTATAATAATTTAATGAAGCAAGTTTTGTTCCACACATGTGATTGTTAACTACTGGGCTTTAATCTGATTTATTTTGCCATTCCTATGTGACTGTACATAACTTCATGACCAGACCTATTGCATAGCATTGCATAAAATTATGAACACACATTTCGAAAACCCTTAAGCTTCACTATTGTGGCAAGGTATCTATTTAATGCAGTTTGAATTGATTCCTTACTTAAAAAGTAGCTAATTTTAGTCAATTGTTCTTTAAGGTAAAATGCCATTTTGCTCCACTCTTTGTGCATAACTTCACGTTGTCCCTGTCAAAGCTAGCTTACCTCAAAATGGTGAAGTTACATACACCTTTACTTTTCAACCACAGCTCTTCAATTATTGTACTTGACATTTTAATCAGTTTATTTTTCTTGTCTAAGTTCACACTTGAGATTGATCACTGCTGGGGATTAATCTGCTTGTACTTTTTCCTGTCATGTGGCTGTACATAACTTTATGACCATATCCATCATGGAAGCATTGCATACAATTATGTACACACACAATTTGCCCACCGCCGTAGTTCAAGTGGTAGAGCGTTTGCCTGGCACACCGATGACCCAGGTTCGAATCCCGTGGTGGGCGATATAAAATGTGGCCATTTTCACTGTCCATTTTAGCAGTATTATTGCTCTGGTGGTTCAAAGCTGATTCAGGTCCCTACCCCTCTTTCCCTGGGATAGTTATCCCCGTCTGCCATATCGCCAATGGTGGGTGTAGACGTTAAATCTCAATGTTCATTCACACACAATTTTTGACATATAGGGGATATTTGGCAAAGCGTGTATTTAATGCAGATTAGAATTCTTCCTTACCTACAGGGCAGTTCATATTGGTCAATGTGGAATCAAAGAAAGGAGGAACCTCTCAATTTGTAGCATAGGTAAGTATTTACTTGTGAGGCGTTTTCAAGTTGTGGAGAATGTGTGGTGAAGCTGAGCAGTATTACTAATCAGAGATGGCCAGTTATTTTCCCAAAAGCTGCATGAAGTTTCGATAACCACCATGTAAATTAAGACGAAAAAGCACCATTAACTCTATTTGAAAGGTAGCATGGGAGAATTTTTCGGATTTGTCATGTCGATGATTTGCTGTTTACAGGTTACAAGAGTAACCGACAAGGGTACTTAAGTTGGGGCCAATACTTGAAGTACGGAGAAGGCTAGAAGTTGTCGTCAAAGTGCTGGTCGAGTATACTATGCGCCAGGATTGAAGAACGTTGTACTTCATATTTGGGGTGTAAATTGCTCGGAAATGAACTTTTTTATTTTGACCCGGCAATACTGAAAGACTGCTTTCTGTTAGTTGTATACTTTGCTCTTGTTTTGACTTAGCAATGTATCCCCTTTTTAAAAGATTTCTTCAACTGTGTATATAATGACGTTGTAAAGTTATTTATGTACTGCCCTTGTGATATGGTTTTTTATTTTAAAAAAAAAAACACTTCTCAGGTGAAAGATTTATGACTGCACGAGTATACCTTGTTTTTACTTCTGATTTCTGCATCAATATTCTTGGTTTCATCATAAGTTTGTTTCTATACAGGAAAAAAAGGCCATGTCATGGTGTGAAGTTATGTACTCTTAGCATTTAGCAGCACGGCACTTCCTACTTGTTTTTTGTTTTGTTTTTTTTTCTTTTTGTTTTACCAGCACCGTGCTTTTCCAACAGTGTTGAATAGGTCAATGTTAACCAGTTATGACCATTTTCCTTATTTTCTTTACATTTTGGATAGTGGATCCTTGTATTTTGAAAAAAAACAAACATTCCTTCTCCACCCCAATTGCATTTTTAATTTAGGTCTCTGCTGTGCAGTCTGACAACTGTCCAGTTAATTTTACTCTGTACTACTTTATTTTATGTGCACTTGTATAAATCAATGCAATTTCTACTTTAGATAGCTTTCTTTTACTGTTTGTCTTCTCTTAAGGATTCACTGTGTGAGGTTATGTCCACAATTATTTGGCCTATCAACCCTCCTATAGACGCCATGTTGCTCATTGGCAATTGTAGTTCACGTTATGTAAACTGTTGACGTCATGGATAGTTTTGGGCAGCATAACTAATTTTATTCAATGCAAACTGTCACTTAACAACATTCACCACTCCATTCGTGTAATAAAGTTATGTACTCCACCACTAAAATGTTTATATTTAAAACCAATTAACACCATGTTTGATAAGAATTTGTCAGAGTGCCTAGCCTTGTTAGCTTTATTAATCCGACAAGTCAGCTACTGTTTTTCAGAAAACAATTAAATTTTTATCCACTCAAAAATGCTATGTCACGGAGTGAAGTTATGACCTCTTGAACCCTTGACAAGCATTGTATGCTTTCTAATGTTGTTTTTAAAATCTGTTTGTGTTTACCCGAATACAAATGAACTTGTTATGGCTGTGTTCGCATTTAAAAAAAAAAAAAATTGATGTTTGATTAGTCTCGAAGTTAACTGCAAAATATTCATGTACCTGTAAGACTATCGGGATGTTTTCATGTTAGAAATTTCCCTCAGGAACTGTAGAAGTAGTTTGTTGCATTTCAGGTTAAATGTTTGGTGGCGAATGTCTGACAAGATGTAACCCAAACGTCCCGTTCTGATGTGTAATGTACACTTTTTTTCCAGCTCTTCTAATAAACTGATTTTAAATGCAAATTTGCTTCCATGTGTTTGTAGATTACTAACAGGACTTGCTTCATTGTTTTCATGCATTTAGGTTTTAAATTTCAGTATTCGTGCTGCTATGGAAGTTGATTAGGTTTGTGACATGAGGTGATGTTATGCACACACGTTCATATCTACTTAACAAAATTTTGGTGCTTTAAAAATGTCTTGTTTGCTCAAATACCCTTTGTGCTGTTGTGTTTATGTGTTATTTTCATACTCTGCATTCTCTTTTCTTTAGACCAAGTCTTTTTATATGTGTCACAATTTTTCAACCCCTTTTCTGAACCTTGCCCATACGCAAGCCCAAGGGGTGAGTAGAAAATGCTGATCTTGCTCTTGGTTGAAGACCATAACAAAATCTCACATTTAAAATAAATAATATTATGTATCACCTTGTAGTCCGTAAAATACAGTAATGCTATAATTTGAGAAACAAGCTAACAAAACGTGATCCACACCTCGTTTCTTCTTCTTCTGTTTCATTTTGTCCAACAGTGGCTCGTCTTTTTGTGATGTGGCTGCTGGAGTTTCAGGCCTAACAAAGCTAGTTGTGGGTGTTGACTCTGCACCTGCAAACAATAAAGAACTGTCCATGATTTCAGTTTCTATCAGCAGTTCCTATTTAGTAAATTTACCTTGTTCTATTACCAGAAACATCTCATTGATAAATGCTCAAGCGATTGGCTATCAATAACCATCTAACATTTGTTACATATGGCATTTGTTGTACCTGCATCATCGTAGCTTAGTTTTCGGGGGGCCAGCTTGTGGCTCTTGCGTGCTGCTTTCCTAGGCTTGTGCTTCCTGGCTCTAGACTCACTTTGTTCTTCTGCTGCCTCTTCCTCGCTGCAATATGGCGTATTCTCATTCATATTCTGCATGTCATCTGGCCTGTTTCAATAAAAGAACAGATCAGAATAGGATAGGAAATAATAGATTAGAATAGGACAAGTATAGGATTGAATGTCACAACACAATCACAAGCACTGATGGCAATCATATTGAATAATAAAAGAAAAGTGCAATATATACCCATAATATCACTATTTATTAAGAAATCAAAATCAAAAACCGGACCACAAACCTGTCCCACTGGTCAACTTCTGCAGCCATGTCCATCAAACTGCTGCCAAAGGATTGATCACTGATTACGGACTGGGCATCGTCCTTATCCCCAGCATTGGCACTCTTTGCTACATCGTTCTCTTCTGCCGCATCACGGCTATGCTGTCCATAGCCACTGCCCTCTTCTCTCTCAGTGTTTTCAGGGCTTTCATTTTCCCTCCTCAGCTCTTCATGTTTGCTTCTGCCACCTTTTGCATCTCCGTCTTTTGTAGTGAGAATGAGGCCAGTAGTGTCCATTTCTTTCATTGTATCGCTGCTACCTTTAGCGCTGCTACCTTCATTGTTCATTTTCCTGTCAGCATCGCTATGGCTATTGATGTCCTTGTTAGTCTTCATCTTCGGCATTTGATCCTTCTTGTCAGCATGCTCTAACTTGTTCGCTTCCTCTGCTTCGTCAGCTTCACCTTGCTTGTTTTCAGTCTCTTCACAGTCCTCTGGGTTTCTGTCTTTCTTTGCGAATCCATCTCCATCCTCATCCACTACTTTACATTTTGCAGCGTCTTTCTTACTACCATTGCCTTTCTTTACTTCAGCTTCACATTTCTGTTTTGGCATCTTCTTGCACAGAGGATTGCACTCCTCAAGACCATTGCTTTCATTAAAAAAATGTCCTTTCTTTTTATTCTTCTTCGATTTCTTGTCCTCTTTCAATAGAATATCTTCTAGTTTCTGTTCGAAGCACTCGTCTTCTAAACCACAAGTTTTATCTTCTGTCCCACCAACTGTCTCGGCAGGACTTATATTAGCTAGCTTAGAGTTTGTTTCTTCAATGCCCAAAACACCAGTTTTATCTGTCTTATCGTCACTGTTATTCTTTTCATCCTTCTCGCTGTCATCTTCATCCTCTTCATTGTCCTTTGAATCCTTCTCACTGTCCTTTGCATCCTTCTCATTGTCCTTTGCATCTTTTTTGCTGTTCTTTCCTTCCTGTATATCGGCATAAAGGCATGAATCACAACTGATGACCCCTTTGAAAATGTCCTGGTACTCTGCCTCTGTCAATGATTTTTTTCCTTTGGTTTGACTTTGAGCTTTCGTTTTCTCAGATCTCGTTTTATCGTTCTGCTCAGCCGGCCTCAGGTTTGTTTCTTCAATGCCCAAAACACCAGTTTTATCTGTCTTGTTTTTGCTGTAATTCTTTTCATCTTTCTTGCTGTCCTCTTCATCCTTCTCGCTGTACTTTTCATCCTCTTCGTCGTTCTTTGAATCTTTGTCATTGTCCTTTGCATCCTTTTCATCATCCTTTGTATCTTGTTTCCGTCTGTCTGCATGCAAGCATGAATCAGCACTAATGACTGCTTTGAAAATGTCCTGGTATTCTGCCTCCGACAGTGATTTCTTTATTTCAGGGTCAGACTTCTTTTTCTCAGATCTTTTCTGATTTTTCTGCTCATTTTTAGGCTTTTCCTTTTTGGACTTTAACATCTTTTCTGCAGAGCTTTTGCAGTCTTCACCTGGTTTAACATTTTCTTTGTTTCCTTTCTGCTAACATAAGAGAAGATAAAACTTTATAATAATAGTAATAATTAAAATAATAAAAAAATTTAAAAAATATTAATAACAATAATGATACAGGATCTTTTTTCTTCAATGGAACTCAAAGCACAGTGATATAAAAAGATTGCTATTATAGACATCAGAAAAAAAATCAATTTTCACTGATGAAGCATTTAAATTCAAAAGCAAAGGTAAATCATACCTGGTACTGTAATGTACTGTAATGAATTTTGTATGAGCACAAGTCATGCTTCATTAACAGTTAGTACAAAAATGTTCTGGATCTAAATCTAAGCAACATTTGATTATTGCAACCATGTAGGGTCTTATACTTCTGAAATCATGGTCGACTATTTATTTGTTAATTAAATCTGCCCTACTTCCCAAGAACGCTTTTTCATGCTTCCCCATAAAATCTTTCCTCTGCGTCGTTTTTAGTTCTTAAGCTTTTAGATCAATAACTACTGTTTTTCCACCCTCCCCCACTCCTTTTTTTGCATTAATAATTTTGCAGTAGCAAAACCTGCTTTGTCAGGGGATACTTATGCGTTTTACAAGTCGTTAATTAATTCCATTCTTCCTTCCTTAATTAATTCATACTTTTTTCTTTTTTTCTACAGCTTCCGGTCTTGACTCTTGCTTTTCATCTGGACCACATAAATTGTTCTTTGCCACAGGAACTGTAACAGAAGAATCATTGGGAATATTTGACAATATTATCAAAATTATCCATACTATAGTTTCTGCTAGTGTCTCTGCAGTGGTCAATACCTGAAGACTGGCAGGCTAGATATTATAAATTTATCAGAACTGGAAATAAAGAAAAGTGGTTAAATAATAATAATAATAATAATAATAATAATAATAAAAGAATCAACTACACTATGTAGGTGTACCCAGTCCCAGGGACGAAAGGTAGTTTGGGTGAGGGGGATATGATATTGGCGAGTTATACTGAAAATAAATAAATAAATTCGCCTCGGTCATAACAGGGGTCTTTTTAGTGCGTGATTTTGATTTTAGTTCATAGCGGGGATTACTTTCTGTTGGTGACATCCACAGTTTAGGTGCTAATGACCATGCAAAGGTCAAAGGTCATGAACTTTGTGGTCCACTGTGAAAGTGGTTTCGTCTAGAGGGGCTCATCGTGAGAATATTTTAAGACATCGGTATTCTATTGTATGACATCTAAACATTTTGTGGAGGGGTACTTTTCAGTGTTTTAGATCCTAAAAAATGTGAGGGTATTCATACCTCCTGACTCAAAATGTAAAGGGTATTCATACATCCAGCGGGATTTTCAAAGGGTACAACCATTCGCAAGAACTTTGTTGTTGTTGCTTCGTTAATTTGTATTCAAGTTTCTTGACATCATGAAATATGCTTTTGTGACAGTGTCTAGTGTGTTGTGAAGCAAAACAGACTGTTCTTGACTTAATAAAATTTTGAAATATCCAAGATGAAAATATTGCTTCATGTAAGCTTTCATGCCTACTGTTTAGTGTCCAAAACAACAAAGAAAGAGAGCTAGAGAGAGAGATGTACAAAATTAGTTAATACATGTGTAACAATTTTAACTGTCTTTTATTGTGTACTGTGTTCATCACTTCACGCTTGTTAATTGCATAAGTAAGATTGCAACAACTTTAATTTGTCATTTTCAAATCGCAGAAAAGAACTCAACAACAGTTACACTAATCAGCTCCAGACTCATCACATGCTATTCATAGCATGAACTGAATTAAAGCACATTCTAAAATCCCATACAGAAGCTCAGCTAGTGCCTTGGTTTCAATCATGCTCAACCTGCCCTTGACAGCAAAGAAAATTGGATTCAAGATAATTATCATATGCTTAAAGCGAAAGAGTGGCCAAGAAAATGACTATCACGCTAAATGATGCTGAACAAGTGTTCCATTTTCAGCACATTTTGATACGGTTCCTGTCATTGCGGAACACTTGTTCAGCATCATGTAGCAGGTCTGTGTCCAGGTGCCTTGAAACACACTTGATAGCCATTTTCTCAGCCAATCTTTCGACAGCCAACCTGTTTCTCTATGAGTTTTTCACTGGGTTCTGTTTTTCCAGTGGGGGTACTGGGGATTTCAGAATAAATAGTATCCCCACTTTCTGGAAATTGAGTGCTTTAAATTCCCACTGTTGCTGTCTTCCTCCTTTGTTCTTTCTCTTTCCTACTCTGTTCTATCATAATATCTTCTTCTTTCCTAGACCAGTCCCTACCCTTTTTCTTGAAAACTCTTCTGGGACAAAACTCCTCATTTGTGTTTGAGGTCTGTTGGATCAGCTTGGGAATATTGGACGCTTTCTGCCAGGTGGTCACTGGGGCTTCCTATATTATTTGGCAATGTAGGCATTTTATATGCATGTATGTGTTTTGTTGATATTTGATAATGATGTTTATATTATATTTTGATTTTGTAAATGGGGGTTTGATAAATTAGAGTATAACCTCAGCGTACCCTGTGTAGGATGTCTTTATTGTAAAGTGACCGGCTGGTGGAGTGCCTTCAGTGTCACCACTAGGGTTGTTTCAGCAGATCTTTTATGAGGATCAGGGGCGAGTCCTCTTTCAGCGAAGTTGTGGTCTTGATTTTGTGGTCCTGATTCAGCTCTTTGCAGTCCACTGGACCCCGTAAGCAATGAATAACTAATTAACTCGGTTCTTTTCACTGAACCCAAAGTAGAGTTTTTTCCCTTGTGAATACGACATGATCGGTCGTCTGCTACAGAAGCGCATAGGCACTTGAACGTTGCAATTCCTGCTAATGATCGTCGAATCTCAGAACAGATAACAACTTCAAAAAATGCAGAATCTACATAAGTACATTGCGCAAGTTGCGATAGCTTCCATAACCGTACCTCCGCTGATAAATCTCTTTACGTTTTCAGACCTCTTCCAAGAAAAGCTATACGTGATCAGACTCCCTCTCTGGCACTCTTTTATGTGATTTTGGATGCCAAGAGGTATAATACCTCCAAATGTATGTGATCTAAAACCCTGCTTTTTGTCAAATTTTTTTTAATCGCAAGGTTTGAAATTAACTTTCATGACTTGCGCCCAAAGTGGCCCCAGGAACACAAAATGCTTGAGAGGGACACAAAACTGTGAAACCCATACATGTAAGTGTTTTTGTGAGGGGGGGGGGGGAACCCTTCACTCAAGAAGAATGATTTCCCTTCATTGCCCTTGTTTTCTGATTACTAATATTTACGGGACTAGCGAGTTTTCAGTCAAGATTTTGATAAAGGCGCTATGGGCTTGGCCTCAGCTTCTGCATTTTACGAGGCAGAACTCCAATATGCACGGTATTCTGCCCCAACCTATTTCGAACCCTGCACTCGCTTTGAACCTTAGAATATAGTTTAATGGAGAGCACAAAAGTACATCAAAAATCAATTGCTTGCATATATACACTCGTCAGCCTTGCCATTGGCATTAGTCCAGGAAAAGAAAATGAAAGGAAATGAAAACCACCCCTTATGAAAGTCCTCTACTGTCTCATTTCTCTATTACACTATAGTAACTTGGTTTGCTTTTGTATGTTTACGCCATTATGACGATTACACTTACCTATCCAATAATAATTATCAGAAACATGGACTTATTTAGAATAAGTGTTTGTTTGTTGTACTTAAAATGCACTATAGTGCACATTTCTAGAAGAAAGAAAAGTACCTGCAAAAGTCTTTGACTTTTTAGTTGTAGGCTTTTTGGTGTCATCCATCTCCTGCACAAATTCCTCTAAGAGGTGGACTTGACTTAACTTTCCTGGAATAAATACACTGCCACTGTAACATCATCAACTGATAGATAAAGCGGATGATACGGCAGAGAATAAAATGACAGAAATTGGACATGATGTGCCAGTCTGCTCACTTGTTTGATATTTTATCACATTTAAGTTATTGCAGTGATTAGATATAGAGTAGAGGAAATAAATGTGTGATATTTAGTAATTTATTGTTAACAAGTCAAGTGGCTGGACTACCTATGTTTCATAGCCGTGCGAGGGCTAATGTGTCGGTGAATCTTTTACACCTCTGTAATCCCATCCTCACACAGACCGGGCCAAACATATAAATGTATTAAGATTAGTCATAGGGCGATCCACGCAGATGAAAGATGAGTGGATAATAGCATTCCATTGTGCAGAGCCCAGCAACAATAGAACCTATCCTATCCCGTAACTCGGAGGTCGTAGGGGCACCACAGATGATCGTTTAACCAGCATACTCCCGGCATCACTGGGCGAAAGTCTTCTACACAGAAGTCACTGGCCAGTGCGGAGGAACCTCACGTTACTACAGGTTCAACGACCAGGTGCTCGGTGCCAAGGCGAGCCACACTGTATTCGTGGATTTCGGCTGTGGCCAACAGCCTGGAGAGGATTGGGCACCGCCAGGCCTTTTTTGCCCAAGACACACTACATGATGAAACTTTCCACTAATTCCATACCGGATCGGTCGTCGCCCGGCTCAACAAGGACTGCGCCTTCCGTTGGCCACAAGGACGAAGGTGATAAGTATGCTACTGATGACCAATTTAGCAAGATCCGCACGAGAAACAACATCGTCATAGGAACCTGGAATGTCAGGACCCAGGGTTCGTACAGACATTTACAGATTTAGCCTTAAAATTCAAAGACTTTTCAAAGACCTTTTAACAGAAATCAAGAGCAAAATACGAAACTACAAATGTCGAGTAACAGCATGGACATGGCAAAATTTCTTCTGGAGTTAGTCAATTTAATCAAATTCAAAACAGTACCTGCACGAATGCCTGGTGATGAGCACGATTTAGACTTGTCATACAAATGCCAATGAACAAATGGTCATTTGCAAACACTATTGGTTGAACATGTGTTTTTTTCCCTTCTCTTTGTGTTGTTGTAAGTGTTCAACCCTTTGGATAACATTCATGTTGATCTGGAGAATGGGTTAGCAACAGAAAGTAAAAAAACACTATTAAAAAAAAACTTGTTTAAAAGTTAGATTGACCCTGCAGTAACAGCACATCAAACTCCTTCAGTGATGTTTCTTTTTCTTGGACACCCTTTCGGATGGCATTAGACTCTGCCAATAGTCCCAAGCAGCCATGTTTCTCTACATCCAGCGCTTTTTTTGTCTGCAGACTTGCACACTGAGTCAATGTCTGACTGAAGTCTGTGTTGTTTGGCCCTCAGAAATTTTAAATATTAATGATTCTTGTGGTATGCCCATATTACTATTATATGAAGATGAGAAAGAATTGGCTACCTTTGTTATTATTTTTCTTCTATTTAAGAAATCTTTAATATATAAAACTTTTTTTCCGGCTCTAACGATTGGATTGAACAAGCACAAATATGGAATTGCTGCAAATAAATACTTTGCTTTGACAGTTTTCCCAAACGACCCAAGATAGTTTTTAAAGACTTATTAATAAAGACTTGAAAAGGCAATGCCATTTTTCCCAAACATTCAAAGACCTTTAAAGACCGTGCGAACCCTGGGACCCTAACTACGGAAGAAAAATTAGAAGAACTGGCCCACGAGCTGGACCACTATCGATGGAACGTTTTAGGTATCAGCGAACTGCGCTGGAAAGGCCTAGGTGAAACAACGACCGAAAAAGGCCACAAGCTCTATTTCAGCGGTAGAGATGACAGGCACGAACAGGCGTTGGATTCTTGGTCCACAATAACATTCTAGCCACTGTCATGGGTTGCCGCCCAGTCTCCAGTAGACTCATTACCATCCGTCTGAGAGCAGCCCCTTTCAACATCACCATCATCCAGGCCTATGCCCCAACATCAGACTATGACGACAGCGAAGTGGAGGATTTTTATGAAAATCTACAGGTGGTCCTTGACCAAGTGCCGAAGAATGACATAGTCATAGTGCAAGGCGACTGGAATGCCAAGGTTGGCCAAGATGCACACAACTGGGGAGACACATGTGGACCCCAACTGCAACAACGAGACAAACGACAGGGGTCTGAGACTCTTGGAAATTGCAAGATACAACAATCTGGTACTGGCAAACATGCTTGGTCTCCACAAAAACTCCAGACGATGGACATGGCACAGTCCCGGCGGAGAGCATCACAACCAGATAGACTACATCATGGTCAAGAAACGCTTCAGATCAAGCATCAACATTGGCAGGACACGCACTTTTCCAGGAGCAGACATCAGAAGTGACCACGATCTCGTGATGATGTCTTTCCGGCTCCACTTGAAGAGAGTAAATACAGCAAAGTACACTAGACTGAAGTTCGACCTGGACAAACTGCAAGACCTGGAGGTGGCAGAACTATTTCAGGCCACAATTGGAGGGAAATTTGCACCATTGCTCATTTTGGGGGCTGGTGAAGTAGATGTCAACACCATGACCACCACCTTCAACTCAGCTGTGACAGATGCCGCCACTGAGATCCTTGGCAAGCACCGACCAAAGAAGAAGCCGTGGATCACACTTGAACTTTTGGATCTGTGTAATAAACGAAGAGAGATGAAAAAGAAAAATAACACCTCTCAGGGAGCTGATGTTTACCAAAAAATCAACAATGACATCCAAAAAGGCATGCGCACAGCAATGGAGAACTGGATAGAAGATCAGTGCCAGGAAATAGAGAACAGTCTGAACAAGAACAACAGCAAGAAGGCCTACCAGACTGTGAAGCGGCTGACAAGTGTTAAACAGGCCAAAGTCTCCACGATCCAAAGCAAGTCGGGCATATGCCTTACAGAAGAACAAGAAGTCTTGGACAGATGGACAGAGTACTGCTCTGACCTTTAAGTCTTTACAACCATACACCAAATGGAGACCCATCAGTTCTAGCATGTCCCGAGAACAGAGAAAAAGAAGAAATCCTCCCAATTCTCCGGGAAGAAGTTGAGGCAGCAGTGCAATCACTGAAGAAAGGGAAGTCAGCGGGAGTGGACAACATACCCGCGGAACTGCTACAAGCAGGAGGAGAAGCGATGATTGATGCCCTCACCATTATCTGTAACAAGATCTGGCAGAGTGGGGAGTGGCCTACACCATGGACCCAGTCGCTTGCCATCACTTACCAAAAAAGGTAACCTTCAGGAGTGTGAAAATTACCGCACCATCAGCCTTATCAGCCATCCCAGCAAAGTCCTCCTCAACAGCTTGAAACCCCTAGCTGAACAAATCATAGCTGAAGAACAAGCAGGATTCAGTGCAGGGCGAAGTACCACTGAACAGATTTTCAACCTCAGAATAATCTATGAGAAATACCTACAGCACCAACAACATCTATATAATGTGTTCATAGACTTCAAGAAGCCGTTTGACCGAGTCTGGCATGCAGCTCTATGGGCAACAATGAAAGTGTACAACATCAGCCCTAAAATTATTGAAGTCATCAAAAGCCTGTATGACAAGGCTACCAGTGCAGTCCTCCATAACAGCGTCATTGGGAACTAGTTCAGAACAACAATCGATGTGCGTCAAGGATGCCTACTCTCTCCAACACTCTTCAACATCTTCCTAGAGCGCATCATGTCAGATGCCCTTGAAGATCACGAAGGCACAGTCAGCATAGGGGGTAGATGAATCTCCAATCTTCGTTTTGCAGATGACATTGATGGATTGGCTGGAGAGGAACAAGAACTTAAACAGCCGGTACAGAGGCTTGACACTACCTCCAGAGCTTATGGAATGGAAATAAGTGCAGAGAAGACCAAAATGATGACCAACAACACCAATGGCATCAACACGGACATTAAAGTCCAAGGCCAATCCCTCAACACAGCATAGCTTCAAATATTTAGGAGCCATTGTATCAGACAATGGGTCCCGACAGGAAGTTCTCTCCAGGATCGCACAAACAACTGCTGCCCTGACAAGGCTGAAGCCCATTTGGAAAGACAGGACCATCAGTCTACATTCCAAAGTAAGACTGCTGCGCTCCCTTGTCATCTCCATCTTCCTATATGCATGCGAAGCATGGACCCTCACAGCAGATCTACAACGAAGAATACAAAGCACGGAGATGAGGTGCTACAGAAGACTTCTGGGTATTTCCTATGTACCAAACACATCACCAACGACGAAGTCCGACAGACCATCACACAAGCCATTGGACAACACGATGACCTGCTCACAGTGGTGAAGAAACGGAAACTCCAATGGTATGGCCATGTCACCAGATCATCAGGCCTTGCAAAGACCATTCTGCAAGGCACAGTGCAAAGAGGTAGAAGAAGACGGAGACCGAAAAAGAGGTGGGAGGACAACATTAGAGAATGGACTGGTTTGACACTGAGCGAAGCCATCAGGGCTGTTGAGGACAGAGAAAGATGGAGTATGCTAGTTAAACGATCATCTGTGGTGCCCTTACGACCTCCGAGTTATGGGACAGGATAGTTGTAGTAGTAGTAGTGGTAGGACTAGAATAGGCCGTGAAGCCTTTATACGTCCCATCGTAGTTATCATTTGATATCGGTTACACTTACAGGTCAGGTTTTTAAGCATGTAATAAATTTACCTAAGTTATTCATCAAAGCTTCTAAATAATACTTTTGGTAGTTTATTTGATTTTTGAATTAATTAGTACTGTTAAGGTATTTTAGATTAGTAGGAAGATTGTTCCAAAGATTTGCAACTCTGTTACTAGGATAGGAAAGGATTGTCTTTGGCCCATAGGCTTACTATTCCCTGTAACAGAGGGTTTTTTATGTATTATAATCTAAATAAATATACTTGTATAACTACTTATGGTGTATTGAATGAGTATGTGGGTGTGGCTGTCTGACGCTCAGTATAAAGGAGTGTGTTCTATCTCTGTTTACTTTAACTTCTCATCCTTCACCACACACATGCTTTCAGACAAGGACAAAGTCTACACAATTGTTTCTCTTTGCCCTCTGTTACACTATTCTCATTCAATTATTCACATATACATTAAACCATCTTCACATACACTAAATTCACGGATACATTAAATCATACAACTATGTCCAGCATATAAATAAATCACACAGCTGATAAATAAGTACACATAGTTAATGTAGTACTTTTTCCCAGTTAAGTTGATAGGTGCATATAGTTACGTTCAGAGTTCAACGCTAGCAGAAGTCGTTGTCCTTTCTAAGGACGTCACTCGACTCTTCTCTTTTTCATTAGCACCGAAGCACAGAAAATGTCACAGTTTTTATTTAGGCCTACTGACCGTGTTTCGCGGATCAAACACTCCCGGCGCGGTATTCACAGCCGACGCTGGGGTCACAGCCACACACTGAAGACGCTGCAGTTGTCTTCGTGGCGTTGATCCGGAAATTCACTTCGGTACCGTTGTTGCAATTCTGCACCAGTGATGGTATCCGAAGGAGAGCTACGGCGATGATGGTGTCCACATCAGGTCAAGCCAGTGATGTCATGGGAACCAAATCCATCCGCCGCACATCAGGGGTCCTTTGCTCCGTAACCGCTCCGCTGTATTCTTTATACAGCAAAAGTAATTCCTAAAGAATCAGGTCTTTCTAGAGCACCCACGTCCTGTCACTAAGGCTGATGTATAGTCTCTGATCTAACAACAGCTCAGAAACCAAATCATAATTTCTACCGGAACACACAGTGACGTCATAACGTCTTTCCATATAACTGCGTGCAAAACGCGTTCGTTACACTACCCCCCTCCCAAAGAAAAAAAGAACCGACCGAGGTTATTTTTTACAAGTTCTGAGGATAATGTCAAAACACAGCAACGACCACGAAACCTTGATCTATGGAACCGATTGATCACGATCAGCGCGTGACAACAGATCCGCGAACACATTCTGTGTACCTGGAAGTGGTTCAAGAGTGAATCTGAACTGTTGTAAGGACATGAACCATCATCCTGGGTAACGCCAATACCTACTGTAGGGACAGTATGCCTATCTGTAGAAACATCCACACCAGAAACACAACACTGAGGTTCCACAACCTCGACATCTGGAAGCAAAAAAGTAGAAATGGAAGCTTTCGGTTTACGACCGAACATCCGATCAAAAGGACTGAAACCTGCACTTTCTGACGGCAATTCTCTACATGCGAAGAGCAATGCAGGAAGATAGCGATGCCAAGCTTTCGGTTGAGAATGAACAACCTTTCGAAGCATAGATTTCAAAGTGCCATGAAACCGTTCAACAGTACCATTTGCTTGAGGATGGTAGGGAGAAGTACGTATGGCTTGAGTACCACACAAAGCATGAAACTGTTTCATCAAATCTGAGTTGAACTGAGAACCTTGATCTGAAAGAATTTCCTTGGGAAAACCTAACCTTGAAAAAATACTCATCAAAGCTTCAGCAACAGCAACAGAAGAAATGTCTTTCATAGGAACAGCTTCGGGAAACCTAGTAGCTAAGTCAATCAAAGTCAGAATATATCTGTGACCTTCAACAGATGGAGGAGACAAAGGCCCAACTAGATCAATAGCGACCCTCTCGAATGGAGTCGAGATAAGAGGCATAGTCGCCAAAGGAACAGGGGGAACTTTTCCTTTTGAAATTGTTTTCTGGCAAATGTCACAAGTGTGAACATAAGCACTCACATCAGCAGAAACACCAGGCCAAAAGAATTGGGAAAGAATCCTAGTCAAAGTTCTACGAACTCCACAATGACCTGCCAAAAGTTGATCATGCGCAGCAATCATGACTGAAGTACGAAGTTTTTCAGGAACGACAACCTGATGCAAAATATCCTTGGATTTCTGATACCTTCTGTACAAAATATCATCTTTAAAATAGAAAGTATAAGTAGCAGAACCAACAACCTTTTCTTCACCCGAAACAGCTAACTTAAAACAACCTTGCAAAGTAGCATCATCTTTCTGCAACTGAATAAGTTCAACACGAGTGACCTTCAAGTCATCGCACACAGTGACAAGAGGTTTGTGCGGGAGATCTTGCTTCCTAGCCTGAGCACGAGTAGTGACAGCAGCAACCGGGACATCAGCAGCAGCAGCAACTTTGGTATCTTGGGTCTGCTGGACAATCAAGCCTGGAATATTTCCTACAATCAAGTCAGCAACTGGATCCTCAAGAACACAACAAACCAACTCTCCAACAAAATATGGGCAAGAAACAACAACTTTAGCCTGCTGATAAATGTTTATCTCTCCACCAAAAGTTTTACACCGAACAGTACCTGGTACACACTGCTCATCAGAAACCAAACGTTTTCGAACACCACAAATGGTAGCACCTGTGTCTCGCAGAACTGAGCAAGCAGTAGAATTTACAGAACCAACTTCTAAATGCAAGTGACCAGGTGTCTGATCAAAAACAGAACAAACAACTTCAGAGTCTACAGGGACAACTGCACAACCTGAGCTTGATTTATTAGTCTTATCATCTGAAGCTGTGGCTTTCATTACAACAAAGGGACAACCTTTTCTAGTATGACCACCAATGTTGCAAACAGGGCAAGGATTTTGACTATTTCGAAGGGGACATTGTCTAGGACCATGACCTTTACCATCACAAAGAGGGCAATTATCAAAATTGGTGTAAAATGAACCACCTCCACGTCCACGTCTATAAGATCCCCGAGTCTGATCAAAACGACCTTCGACCTTTTGGTTCGAATCTGTGAATGTTGGGTCTTTCTTTTGAAAACCACCACGATTTCTCCAATAGCCACGACCTCGATAGTTGGAGTAACCACCGCGAGAATCTGCAGAGCCAGCAGCAGCTTGCGATTCCTCAGCTACATCAACTGATCCTACTGAACCGAAAATTGTAGCAGCCGATTTGCGTGCTAAGTTCTTTCCGGGACGAGCAAGACGATAACTTTCAGCAGTTTTAACCATATCATCCAATGTGACAAGTCCACGCTCGCGAATGAAAGTAGCGAGATCTTGTGACACACATTCTAGAAACTGTTCACCTAACACAAGATTCATTATTCCTTGCATGTTTCTAGGAACACCGGACAAAGCTATCCACCTATCAAACAATCTGTTCAGTTCAATACCAAATGTTTGGAAAGGTTCGTTTGAGTCTGGTCGGACTTCACGGAATTTCTTGCGAAAACCTTCAGCAGTACACTGGAACTTCTTAAGCAAATTGTCTTTCAATGTTGGATAATCAACCTGACCATTTGCAGCAAGACTGTGGTATAAGTTCAGTGCATTACCTTCTAACAAAGCTGAAAGAAATGTAACCCATTTGCTTTTATCCCAGCCAAGGGCTGTAGCATGAGTCTCAAAACGAAAAAGGTATGAATCTATGTCATCTTGTCTTTCTTTGAAAAGAGGCAACTTGGGATAAACAGGCCTAGCACCAAAAGAATTACTATCTCTACCTCTGTTTCCAAAACCAGTATCTTGTTCCTCAGGTCTATGTTCCGTACGTAACTCAAGTTCCTTTTGTTTTGTTTTCTCTTTTTCTAGTTCCAAAGCTAACTGAACATCTGCTTGTTTTTTAGCTAAGTCAATCTCCGCTTGTTTTGTAGCTTCTCCTAATGCTTTCTGTTTTGTTTCTTCTTCTAATTTTTTTTCATCTCTCACTTTTTGTCTTTCAATACGATCAAAACATTCCTGTACATATTTCCCACGTTCTTTATCAGGAATACCCAAAGTTGTAGCTTGAGCAATAAAAGATTGGAACAACTGATCATAATCATCAGACATGGCTAAGTACAATGTAGACCAACAATCAACAAAAAAAATTAATATAAAAGTATCAAAGTGTTCAACCAGTAAATCAATAAAATATCAAAGTGTCAAAATAGTAATGGCAAAATGCAATCAATCAAAAGAACTATAAATTGTTCTATGAATCTTACGAAAACAATGAAGTTTTTTCACAAGCAGATTTACAGTACAATGCACAATTCAAGTTATAATGAAAGCAGTCAAGTCTTAATGTATACAAAGCAAATTATATATTATATTATACCAATATGTGTTACAAGTTCTGAAGCAATGACAATTTTTTTAAATATCAAATGGAATACACTAAGTCAATATATTCACAACATATGTTGAAGAACTTCAACAGAAGTTGATAATAAGCACAATGAATATACAGTGAAAGATTAAATTACTAAGTTAAGTTTTTATCCAAAATTTGTTCTAACAGTCTTTTAGTTTCAAAGTAGGATAATATTATTATAATCCCAGTAATGGATCTATTCACAAGTATGTAAAGTTTATATCAATGTCAATAGGAAGAGAGAAAAAAAAAATAAATTTCTAAGTCAAATAAAATATATCAAACACACAAACATCCACAATCAAATTTGTTACCTCCCTTGTCCCAAGAATATAAATATATAAACAAGTTTTAAAAAACTATCCTAATGAAAAATATATACAATGCCCACAAAAGAAATATTATTTAAACAAAGTTATTAAATAAAGAATTATGAAATGAGAAGAAAAAAAAACAATTAACTCTCAACACAATAAGCACTAGAACTAAATAATACTATAATACCAAGTTAACGGCCAAAGGAAAATAAACTCAACAAATTAACAAAGTCTTATCAAGATTAATTTTATAAATAATAAAATCAATAAATGTCACACTAACTACTATACTATTCTATATCCAATTAATATTCAAAGTCACACAGAATTACTGAACCAAAGTAAATTAAATTCAAAGTCAAACAGAATTACTAAACCAAATAAAATCACAAACAAAACTATCAGCACTAACAATCCAACATGAACCAAGGGAAACAATTTAACAACAATCAAGCTAAATAAAGGGAAACAATTTAACAAGGATAACCCAGTATAAAGTCTACAAACATCAATACAGAATATTATAACCTCAACCTCAATGCAAATCAATAACACAAGGAATAAATAAAATAAATCAAATCAAATTAAATGGGGCTGAAATCCTAATACTATAACGTACTTAAAACGAAGGCAAAGAGACATACACCCAAACACACGCATGAAAGGACAGAACCCTACACAGCAAAGAACTAACAAAAACAAGCAATCCCACTAACAGAAGAACAGAGCTGAAAATAAGAAAATAGCAACCCACAGACAGAAAAAGAATTAAACCCTTAGTGCCCAGAAACTGTACACAGGCACAGCCGTTACACTGGAGACGGCATTGTCACACAAAACAAAACATCACAGTCATACACAATATAATCAAGAATTTCAAGGGAAATAAGTCCACTAGTCTAACTGTATATAAATATAATAACTAGTGGTGCCCTCAATAAATATAAATATGTATGACTTAATGCTAACACAGAGAGAGTCTAGGGTCACCAAATGTAACGGAGGGTTTTTTATGTATTATAATCTAAATAAATATACTTGTATAACTACTTATGGTGTATTGAATGAGTATGTGGGTGTGGCTGTCTGACGCTCAGTATAAAGGAGTGTGTTCTATCTCTGTTTACTTTAACTTCTCATCCTTCACCACACACATGCTTTCAGACAAGGACAAAGTCTACACAATTGTTTCTCTTTGCCCTCTGTTACACTATTCTCATTCAATTATTCACATATACATTAAACCATCTTCACATACACTAAATTCACGGATACATTAAATCATACAACTATGTCCAGCATATAAATAAATCACACAGCTGATAAATAAGTACACATAGTTAATGTAGTACTTTTTCCCAGTTAAGTTGATAGGTGCATATAGTTACGTTCAGAGTTCAACGCTAGCAGAAGTCGTTGTCCTTTCTAAGGACGTCACTCGACTCTTCTCTTTTTCATTAGCACCGAAGCACAGAAAATGTCACAGTTTTTATTTAGGCCTACTGACCGTGTTTCGCGGATCAAACACTCCCGGCGCGGTATTCACAGCCGACGCTGGGGTCACAGCCACACACTGAAGACGCTGCAGTTGTCTTCGTGGCGTTGATCCGGAAATTCACTTCGGTACCGTTGTTGCAATTCTGCACCAGTGATGGTATCCGAAGGAGAGCTACGGCGATGATGGTGTCCACATCAGGTCAAGCCAGTGATGTCATGGGAACCAAATCCATCCGCCGCACATCAGGGGTCCTTTGCTCCGTAACCGCTCCGCTGTATTCTTTATACAGCAAAAGTAATTCCTAAAGAATCAGGTCTTTCTAGAGCACCCACGTCCTGTCACTAAGGCTGATGTATAGTCTCTGATCTAACAACAGCTCAGAAACCAAATCATAATTTCTACCGGAACACACAGTGACGTCATAACGTCTTTCCATATAACTGCGTGCAAAACGCGTTCGTTACATTCCCCAAGTGGCCTTTTCCATGAAAGGGTTCAGAGTTTTTTTTTTTTTTAAAGGAGTACTTATTAAACTACACAAAACCACAAAGTGACACTGCACCTGGATTCAGGAAAGGACATATTTGATTTTTTTTTTCTACAAAGAACAAACCTAACTTAGTCCCCAGATCCACTGCACCCACTCCCAGCCTAGTACTACTTGTCAGCAATTATCAACTTTGGACACTTTAGCTAGATCTATTCCTCAGAACCTATTATACAGTTATAAGCACGACAAACATCTTTAAATACCACTATCTATGATTATGATTATAGTCGTACTGTACAGTATTTCCGGATCAGCAGCCCCCAATCCAGCGCAGCAAGTCTTCAATATATTGAAGCCCACAGGCCACATCAAAGAAAAAGAAAAAGAAAAAGAAGAAGATAGGCGCCAAGCAGTCGTTGTTAATGGCAGCCGCTCCGACTTCGTTTCTGTGCGATCTGGGGTACCCCAAGGATCAGTACTCGGACCCTGTTTGTTTCTAGCATATATCAACGACCTGCCAGACAAGCTGACCGCACTGAGGAGACTATTCGCAGATGACACAGCAGTATACAGGGTGGTGTCCAACATATCGGACCAGAACCAGCTACAACTAGACCTCCATCGCCTTGAGGAGTGGGAGATGAGCTGGAACATGATGTTCCACCCTGCCAAGTGCAACACCCTGCTTATCACTAGGAGCAGGCGCCCACTCAGCGCAGCTTACCAACTTCACAACCAGACCCTTGAGACAGTTTCCTCAGCAAAATATTTGGGGGTTACCATCCGACGCGATATGAACTGGGACGAACACACTGACAGCATTGCCAATAAAGCCAACAAAACCTTGGGTTTTCTTAGAAGGAACCTCAAGATCAACTCTGCGGCTATAAAAGAACAGGCGTACAAGGCATTTGTCAGACCCATACTGGAGTACGCTTCGACGGTATGGGATCCTCACACCCAGAAGGCCATCGACAGGCTGGAGGCCGTACAGAGACGGGCTGCACGTTTTGTCTTCAATAGATACCACAACACTTCAAGTGTGAATCAGATGTTGGATTCGCTGGGGTGGTCATCTTTGGAAATGCGCAGGAAGACATCTCGCCTATCGATGCTATACAAAATCAACAAAGGACTGGTGCACTGTCCCTCCATCCTCACTAAGCTGATACCACTGCCTCCCCGCCAACGCAGAGGACATGACAGCCAATTTAGCCGCATCACCTGCCGCACTGAGTACCGTTCATCCTCTTTCCTACCCCGTACTATAAAAGACTGGAATGCTCTTCCCCAGGAGGTATAGTGGAGGCCACAACTGTTGATGCTTTTGCATCAAGAGCCTCCCACCGACCAGAATAGGTAGTTAATCAACAACACTACAACTCCTCCCCTTCCCCCCCATCACCCCTCCCAAATCCATCTTTCACTTATCAGATCTGGACTGTCCATGAACTAGGAGAACGGCCTTTTGTGAAACATGTGCAAAACCCTCATAGTGCCAGTATAATCAACAAGTATGATTGTGGGCGCCTACGGAAAGACAAGACAAGTATAGATTAAAATGCTATCAAATATATATCTATTTGACATTTGCGTAACATAAGTTTTTAAAACACACATTACCCCATACAATGTTTCTCATCACCAGCCCTTCTATAAGCTTAAACGTTAAATATGTATTATGTTTACCTTATAAAAGCTCCCAGTGAAACTTAACCGCCTGTTTATTAGCAGACGACAATCAACTTCCGCCGACGGTAGGCCTCCTCTGAAATGTCGGGCCTATCCTATCCCATGATGCAGCCACCTGACATGCGCAAACTCTGTTGAGTTGCGCGAGAGGATTGTGCGTACATGTTCATTGGGAGTTGAAAGGAGCAGATTTAATCGTCTATAACAAGATTTATGCATGCAGTTTCTTGGTCAGGGTATTCTTTTGCTTTAGACTGTGCACACTGCTGATAACTTTGCGTTGTGTTCTACAAGAACAGTTTAGGACGATTTTGTTTACGTTTAGAACTGTGAAGTTGGTTAGTACCGCTTGGTGGCGCTGTGAGTGTGCACGTTTTGCGTTCGTCGACGAGGCTACTTTCGTTGTTGATTCGAATAGTGCGAACAACGAGATATTCAAGCTTTCTTGCCTGCTGTATTCTGTGACAGTTTACAATGTAATATTTGTATGGAAAAGAAAAGACAGGACTACGCATGAACGTCGCATAATATTTTTTTTCTTTCAGTGGAAAAGTTAATTCTGCTTTTTTGTTAAAGCAATGGATGCCCCAGAGAAGTTCAGAAAACGTTCAAATACTGTGGCATTGGGAGACAAGAATCATGGAAAGAACCCACAGAAAAAAGGTAACATCAAGGGACTACAGGAGGTAGACCATAAGAAGGTCTTTGTGTTGGCTCGACCTGTCTTGGCACGACCTGAAACAAATCAAGATTTACATCAGTTCAATCGTCCAAGGCTAGGATCAGGGTCTGTGCATCGTGGAAGACCTCGTCGATACTCTTTGTCTTTCGTGGATTCAGGGTATATTCCAGGAGCAACATCATCAGATCCACTTAATTTAGCCTCATTGAACGACGTTCCTGTACCTCCTCCTGTGCCAACACCAGAAAAGAAAAAGAACTATCGACGACCAGTGAACAACTTTATTCCAATTAGCGAGACTGATCCACTTGGACTATTTTCAAACAGTAATGAGCCTGTTGCATTGATGTATAAGACAAACAAACGCAAGAAAAAAAGGCCTGATAAAAAAAGAAAAGAAAAAATAACAGCCGCTGGTGATGCAGACATTGATATTGATGGGCAGGCAGCTGATGAATTAGATATGACAACTGATGAAGAAACTAGTGAAAGTACTTTACACATTAACAATAAAAACAAATCTGAAGAGAGAGAAATGGCAACGAAAGAGATCGATGATAGGGTGATGGACAAAAGGGCAATACAAACAGCATGTGAAATCATTGACATTGAAGCATGTGTTAGTAGTGACCATCCTTCACCAAACAAACTCAAAAGCATTAAGGAAACTGCTTTGACACCTAGTTCCATTCAAGGTCCACCACCTAAGAAACATAAAAGTTTGGATACTGGTAACTCTGAAGCAACCAAGTCAGCATCAAGGTTTCCTATCATTGACAGATCTGAATTGCCCAGTGTTCCTGGTGAGAAGTTGTATCTTCCTGTGGCAGTCAGTCTTGATAGGCTTGAGCCTTCAAGTGAATTGGATTTGGAGCTTTTTAAAGGAGCTGTGAAGAAGTATGTGAATTTGGCCAATCAATTACAACATGAACATTTTAATGAAAATAAGAGAGCCTTGAGGAAAGCGCTGAAGATTGAACCTCTGAAAGACATTCCAAGTGTCATTAAACTTCAAGAGAAGAAGCATAGAGATTTTGTCAGGGAGAGAAGAAATCCTGGTTTGAGATCTCCGGACCCCTCAAATGCAGAGAATGATGCAGAGCTAATAGTAGAGGGATTTTCCATCTCAGAACCAAACGCCAATGAAAAGGTAGACGTTGGATCAGAAAGCAACGCCAGCTTGGGCCATGCCAGAGGGGGTAGATCGTTTTCCAAGGGTTCATCTTCAAGGACCAATGATGGAATAGTTTCGCCTAGAAAGCGTAGGCGAAATGCCAGTGAATGCTCTCAAGATGGTTCAGGTAGTGGGACAGATGCTGCCAACAAGAAGTCGCGTCGCTCCAACAGTCCAAAGGCAAATGAAAAGACATGTCACTTCATCAGCCCAAAAGCAAGTATCAAAGTATTAGGAAAAGAGATTATAAAGCCAATCTTTGGCCCAGAAACACCAGTGCCTGAGGTTGAGAAGCCTGTCAAGTTTAACAAAAATCCTGTTTACAAGCATGGGAACTATTACCGCTACTATAACTACCGCCTGGTTGGAGCTGTTAATGACCCCCGAATCGCGTTCTTTAGGAAAGAGTGGTTTTACAACAAAAATGTTCTTGACATAGGGTGCAACGCAGGCCAAGTAACTTTGGAGATTGCGCGGCAGTTCCATCCTCAGAAGATCATTGGGATGGACATTGACCCACGATTGATCCGACTTGCTCGTCAAAACCTTAAGAGCTGCCAGACGGAGGATGCATTGCAAGTCATGAAGAAATTTCCAGACTCCACAGCTGAATATGGCCCCATTGAACCTCTGCCAGCACTGACAAACCCCAGCAACATCTTTCCCAAGAACATTATGTTCATGCAGGTAACTTATGCAAAGTAATGTTTTCGTACTTTATCAAGTTTATGTCGCATGATTCAGAATCAAAAGGTTTAGCCTAAACTTTAGGCTCAGCCATTACTACATTAGTTAGTACTTGCTCATCTTTTTATGTTGTGTGATTATTTCTTTATAATGATAATATATTGAACATTATTCAGGATTACCCACATTATAGCCTAGGCGATAATAAGTAAATAACTGGGCCACATTAGTGTAGAATTTTGAAACCATTCGTTATTCAATTGCTTGACTGCAATACTTGAAATTGAATAGCGTAGACTGTTTGCTGCTATTGGACTGTGTTGGAATGCAATTGGCTAAATACTGTAGACTATACATTAGAGGCAGGCTTTGTAGAGGCAGGCAGGTACGAGCGTTGTGGCCAAGTGGGCTAAGGCGGGACTAACTTGCCTTGTCCACAAGCCAGAAACCAATGGCGCCTGACAGGTTCGAGCCAGCATCTGGACGTTAGTATGCCGTTATGTTTCTCCGAATATTATTTACTTTTGACTCGGGCAACGTCTTGGGGGTTTTCTCTGGGTACTCCGGTTTGCTCCCCCAGCAAAAATTCACAATGTTAGGTAGGTAGGGTTTGGGCGCGCCACTGGCTGTGACTACGCCTTCCCCTGGGGAGGTGGCCCAGAGTTTCATGATAGAAAGGGATAATAAACTGCAGCCAAGCCAAGCCTTTAAAGTTAAAACTAATAAAAGTGATGCTTTGTATATTGTAAAGTTTGTTCAGACTTTTTGTGCTGCAGTTTATTATCCATTTTTATTGGGAAACTCTGGGCCGCCTCCCCCAAGGAAGGCGTAGTCGCAGCCAGTGGCGCGCCAAAACCCTACCTACCTAACATTATTTGTGAATTTTTCAAATATTGCTGCCAGGAGCAAACCGGAGTACCCAGAGAAAACCCCCGAGACGTTGCCCGAGTTGAAAGTAAATAATATTCGGAGAAACATAACGCCCAGATGCTGGGTCGATCCCACACCTGTCAGGCTTCAGTCAAAGTCAGTGTCACTGTCAGAGGCTGTGGAGGCAACACACGTACACAGCCTGTGCTAGAAAGATCTAACAGAGCTAGCAGGTGGTGATCATGGTAACCTGTTTTGTGGAAACTTGCCTAATGACTAATGTACAATTTTATACTTTATAGACTGACTTTGATATATCTAGACTGATAGATCAGAGCCTGTATCTACTATTAGTATTATGCTTTGCATACATAGATGTAGAGCGATGAGCCCATTTTCCAGAGGTAGCCAGTTCTATTTGCCAATGGTCGAGATAGCGACTGTAAACACTTCTGGCTCTGCTATTCGTATCAATTGGTAGTAATTTCAATGTGTAGTGGGTGGGTTTCGGTGAGGATATGTTGTGGAATGTTGGCCTTCTTTTGTCCTAATTTGCAGTGCTCTGGCGTGAAGGCTGTGCGCTATCTTTATCCATTTGTGGAGGTACCTGCATTTACTATAAATATTATATAGGGTTGATTTTAGCAACAATTGTAAGTCCAGCTTAGAATGGTTTTCCTTAATAAATATTTGTTAGATCTTTATGGTGATTATCTTTATTTTATGATGCTTTAAATTATTATATGAAATGTGTGTTTCAGGGCAACTATGTGTTGGAGAATGACGATCAACTGGATTATGTGAAGGAGGAGTATGATGCCATCCTGGCTTTGAGCATCACCAAATGGATTCATCTGAACAATGGCGATGACGGGCTGCGCCGGGCCTTCAAACGCATGTTCAGGCAGCTCAAAAACGAAGGGGTGCTGATTTTGGAGCCTCAATTGTTCGAGACATACAAAAGGCGCAAAAAGCTCACGGTACTTGGGTGTTGTGTGGCCTTTTTGTTTTTTTTTTCTTTAATTTTGTTCCCCTTGTGTTTTTTTTTTTTAATTATTACTTACTAGTAGTAGTAGTATTATTACTTTGGGAACAACTGTCAACTTTAACTCTTAGCGTCCTATAGCGCGGTAATGCGCGCCTCGCCCGTAATCCTGAAGCGCAGTAATGCGCGCCTCATTAGTGCACCTTTTAGTCATGAAATCACAGGAAATAGGAACTCCCTAGTGCGTGAGAGAAGGTTTAGTCAACTTCCGGAAAGGTTCCCCGTGTGTTTTCCGCTATCGTTTTCGCAAGTTTTACATGATTTTGTGTACTTTTTTAACGATTTTGTTTGAGGTTTGAGTTTGCGAAATTTTCGGCCATGATGGCAGGGGATACCTCCGACAGTAATAGTGAGTTTCATAACCTTATCGATAAGCTTATTGCGGAAAGAGCACAAGGACTTGGTGTAGACA
The DNA here is from genome assembly GCA_036898135.1 of Oncomelania hupensis. Classification (NCBI taxonomy): domain Eukaryota; kingdom Metazoa; phylum Mollusca; class Gastropoda; order Littorinimorpha; family Pomatiopsidae; genus Oncomelania; species Oncomelania hupensis. Next base: position 58,630,900 of record CM072524.1, on the reverse strand, counting down.
ACCAGAGTGAATTTTCTTGTCTGTGTTGACTGTCTGTGCACACATTCACACGCAATCCACACTATCTTGTTGTTGTTTTATTAACATAGTCCATAAAATACCTGTAATTATGAATGAATTACAAGATTCCAACAGGTAAAAATAGTACTAAAGTGAAAATGGTTCTTTGGGTACATGATAGAATTAAGAATAACCATTTATGTAAACATATCCTAAAATATGAAGTCAATGTGACAATAAATAAATTTTTTGCATTTTTTTGAAATTCATAACCCAATTTATTGCAATAAACTTGAAATCCTTACAGGATATAGGCGCAAATGTACAGAAGACCTTGTAGGTCACCAAGAGTTAAAAGGCTGAATATCATGCGTCTTAACTGACAATGATCTTACACAGCCTCACGCTCTCTTCTGTTTGAATGTCGTGCACCACCTTGTTAGCAAGGCATGGTGACTGCATAAGGAGGAACAAAACCAATGGTTTATTCATTAAGGATGATATTGTATAAAAAGGCAGGTCTTAAGTTGAGATTTACATATTGAGTTGGTAGTGCAGCTTTTCTGCAACTGCGTGTGGTATTCTAGAAATATAGGTGAATGAAATGCTATCAGGCTGATGATGCTTTTGTTGCGTACAGTAGTCAGGCGTATAGTGGTCGGGCATGAAAACTTTCTTTTTGATGGAAAGTCTGATGATTCCTTTTACAAATTCCTTGGTTTTCACATTCTCCCTACCCTTCCCACCCTCCCTTTCCCCCACACCCCTTCACCCCCCACTCCCCCACCTGAAAAAAAAATGTATGACACTTTTTTTTAATAGTTCCAGTGGAACTTATTGTTTCACTCTGCAATAGGAAGTACCCATTGGATACCATGCTTTACAAAACTATGCCACATCAAAGACAAGACTTCCTGAAAATAGCGCGTACACTCATTTTGAATCAACCTAAGGAATTTCATACCATGGGCATGGCATTATGGCTCCCATAAAATCCTATAAGCCTTGACTTCCTCAGTTCTCTGCCCATCGGGTTTGAATTTTTTATTTTCCAGCTGAGCAGATCTAATCTTTCTGCTAATTAATTGAAAGAATTACCAATAAAACCGTGTTTATTGAATACACCCCTTTAAAATGGCGACACTTAACGATGTTTCTTCGCCACTATTGAAGGATGAGAATCCGTCATTTTAATTGTGACGGTAGGTTCGGGCACTGATTAGAATTGACCCAACGTTTCCCGACGTGTCGTAAGAGACGACTAACAGGGTTGATGTCAGCACAGCATCACTGGATGAAAGTTTTCTACACAGAAGTCACCGGCCAGGACGGAGGAACCTCATGTTACTACAGGTTCAACTACCACGTGCTCGGGGCCAAGGTGAGCCACACTGTATTCGTGGATATCGGCTGTGGCCAACAGTCTGGAGAGGATTGGGCCCTGACAGGACTTTCTTGCCCAAGACACCAGAACTGCCTACTCTCCCGCTTTTGGCGGGTGACTCACACTTAGGTAGGCACCTCTGGCTACATCATGGTCAAGAAACGCTTCAGATCAAGCATCAACATTGGCAGGACATGCACTTCTCCAGGAGCAGACATAGGCAGTGACCACAATCTCGTGATGATGTCTTTCCGGCTTCACTTGAAGAGAGTAAAAACAGCAAAGTGCACTATCTAGACTGAAGTTCGACCTGGACAAACTGCAAGACCCGGAGGTGGCAGAAATATTTTAGGCCACAATTGGAAGCAAATTTGCACCACTGCTCATTTTGGGAGCTGGTGAAGTAGATCTGTCAACACCATGACCACCACCTTCAACTTAGCTGTGACAGATGCTGCCACTGAGACACTTGAAAAGCACCGGCCAAAGAAGAAGCTGTGGATCACACCTGAACGTTCTGTGTGATAAAAGAAGAGAAATGAAAAAGAAAAAGAACACCTCACAGGGACCTGATGCCTATCGAAAATTCAAAAATCCGAAAAGGCATGAGCACAGCAAAGGAGAACTGGATAGAAGATCTATCAATGCCAGGAAATAGAGAACAGTCTGAACAAGAACAACAGCAAGAAGGCCTACCAGACTGTGAAGCGGCTGACAAGTGTTAAACAGCCCAAGGTCTCCACGAGCCAAAGCAAGTCTGGCATCTACCTTACAGAAGAACAAGAAGTCTTGGACAGATGGACAGGGTACTGCTCTGACCTCTACAACCACACACCAAACAGAGACCCATCAGTTTTAGCATGTCCAGAGAACAGAAGAAGAAGAAGAAATCCTCCCAATTCTCCGAGGAGAAGTTGAGGCAGCAGTGCAATCGCTGAAGAAGTCAGCGGGAGTGGACAACATACCAGCGGAACTGCTTCAAGCAGGAGGAGAAGCGATGATTGACACACTCACCATTATCTGTAAGTGTAACAAGATCTGGCAGAGTGGGGAGTGGCCTACACCATGGACCCAGTCATTGGCATCACTCTTCCCAAAAAAGGTTTTTTGATTGTTTTTGATTGATTTATTTAGGTCCACTATTAAATCAATCAAAAACAATCAAAAAAAACCTTTTTTTTGGGAAGAGTGATGCCAATGACTGGGTCCATGGTGTAGGCCAAAAAAGGTAACCTCATCAGCCATCCCAGCAAGGTCCTCCTGAAAATAATACTCAAAAGGTTGAAACCCCAATCTGAACAAATCATAGCTGAAGAACAAGCAGGATTCATGGCAAGGCGAAGTACCACTACAGATTTTTAACCTCAGAATGATCTGCGAGAAATACCTACAGCACCAACAACATCTATATCATGTGTTTGTAGACTTCAAAAAGGCTTTTGACCGAATCTGGCATGCAGCTCTGTGGGCAACCATGAGAGTGTACAACATCAGCCCTAAAATTATTGAAGTCATCAAAAGCTTGTATGACAAGGCAACCAGTGCAGTCCTCCACAACAGCGCCATCGGTAACTGGTTCATAACAACAATCGGTGTGCGTCAGGGATGACTACTCTCTCCAACACTCAACATCTTCCTAGAGCGCATCATGTCAGTTGACCTTGCAGATCACGAACGCACAGTCAGCATAGGGGGAAGAGCAATCTCCAACCTTCGTGTTGCCATTGATGGATTGGCTGGAGAGGAACAAGAACTTGAACAGCTGGTACAGAGGCTTGACACCACCTCCTGAGCCTATGGAATGGAAATAAGTGCAGAGATGACCAAAATAATGACCAACAACACCAATGGCATCAACATGGACATCGAAGTCCAAGGCCAATCTCTCAACACGGTGCATAGATTCAAGTATATTATAGGAGCCATTGTGTCACACAATGGGTCCCAACAGGAAGTCCTCTCCAGGATGGCACAAACAACTGCTGCCCTGGCAAGGTTGAAGCCAATTTGGAAAGACATGACCATCAGTCTACATTCCAAGGTAAGACTGCTGCGCTTCCTTGTCATCTCCATCTTCCTATATGCTTACGAAACATGGACCCTCACAGCAGATCTACAATGAAGAATACAAAGCATGGAGATGAGGTGCTACAGAAGACTTCTGGGCATTTCCTATACCCAGCACATCACCAACGACGAAGTCCGAGAGATCATCACACAAGCCTTTGGACAACACGATGACCTGCTCACACTCCACAGTGGTGAAAATATCCGATGGTATGGCCATGTCACCAGATCATCAGGTCTTGCAAAGACCATCCTGCAAGGCAAGTGCAATGAGGTAGACCGAAAAAGAGGTGAAAAGACAACATTCGAGAATAGACTGGTTTGACACTGAGCGAAACAATCAAGGTTGCTGAGGACAGGGAAAGATGGAGTATGCTGGTTAAACGATCATCTGTGGTGCCCCTACGACCTCCGAGTTACGAGATAGGATAGGTTCTATTGTTGCTGGGCTCTGCACAATGGAATGCTATTACCCACTCATCTTTCGTCTGCGTGGGTCGGCTAGTTAGATCGCCCTATGACTAATCTTAATACATTTATATGTTTGGCCCGGTCTGTGTTTTCGGATGGGATTACAGAGATAGGGAGAAAGGTGTAAAAGATTCACCGACACATTAGCCCTCGCACTACTATGAAACATAGGTAGTCCAGCCACTTGTTAACAGTAAAGTACTAAATATCACACATTTATTTCCTCTACTCTATATCTAATCACTACAATAACTTAAATGTCCAAAACGTAATATAACTAGCTAGGATTAACTTGACAGTCCAAAGTTCACTTCAAGTGGTTTGTAGAATGGATAGATCATTGATGGATCTATTCTGCTACTGTTCTCGATACTTGCTACTGTCTCATCACTGGGCTTTGTTCTTGTTTTGCCTAATGTTCTTTTCTGGAAGAGTGGACTATCGCACTGTCCCTATAGATTAGTGTTTGTGCATGTTTTCTAGAGCACTTAACTTGAACTTCGAGGTGCAATGCTGTATTCTCCTCCTCTTATTTGTTGACTACTGAGCGATGCAGGCCGCGTGTCTGGGATGACTCTCTGTGGGGTCTATCTCCTGCCGCGGACCTGCAAAACATAAGACGAGTTTCTGCAACGCCTTGTTTACAAAGGGTGTGCAGAGCGTCTCACTGTTGGCAGAAACGGCCCTCAGCGAGATCATCTCCACTTATACAGATAAGAGACGAACAATCGTCTACGTCCGTGGTCCACTGGAATCTCCAACATACTTCCTATATTATACATCATGGCTAAAATAAACACAGGGAGAAGTAATTAATAGAATACACTTTCTCCGGTTCAGCCACTGCAAATGCACAAGTTTCAGCTGCCTATTCTCATACTGCCAGATAAAGGCACACTATAGACTAGGCAAAGAGCTTCAAGCCCTCAAACCGGTAGCCTGATTTTCAAACAAGTAGCCTGATTTGACTGTTTTAGCCAAAGGGGGACTGATCACCCTAACAAAACTACTTCTCTCTTTTGCTATCACTTGCAGGCCTTTTCACTTTTGTAAATGTAAAACAGTGATAGATTAGATATATTGATTTGAAGCAGTGGTTAGCACTGTGTCAAAATACACTTAGAGTGGACTGTAATTAGCCACATTACATAAAATTCCAATATTTTGCCTCTGTGTTTTAAAAAATGTCTGTGGATAGCATGTATCCTGCTTCCCCTACTAAACTAAAAGGGCTCGGCACTTTGTGTGACCCAGTTGAAGCCCTGTGTACCAAATTTCCTTCTTTGTTTTTTTACCCACACTGTGTTCATGCCTAATATTTACTAAGTCATTTATTGTGGTACACATTTTAATAACCATGGCAATGGCTTGATTTCTGATTCATCATTCAGTGATTGTCACTGTCATGTTTCCTTTTTCTATTTTGTTTTACAGGAGACAATTTACAAGAATTTCAAGAACATCCAATTTCTCCCTGACCAGTTTCCTGATTACCTTCTCCACCAAGTGGGGTTCTCCTCTTGCCATTTTCTTGGTCTTCCATGCAACGCCAACAAAGGTATGCATTTATTGATGGTCTATGTGCAGCAATATCAGTTTCCCACAAAGAACCAAAAGTAAGTAGCTGATAAATGGCTGTTTTGTAAGCATGGTATATCTACATTGATTGGCCCAGTGTACCGGTGCAGCACAGCACTGATGAACGGTACTATGAATACTCTGTGATAATTCATTCTCAAATTTTAAATAAAGAAATGGTCATGACGACTAGCATGAAAATATTCCAAATTTTTTTTTAGGTCAAGAGGTTTTAAGTGGTTGTTAAACACCAAATGCAGATTCAGCCCCAATGCTTGAATCTGTGTAACTATAGCATGAGTATCCATGCAGCCTGTTACCTACAAACAAATCGTATAATTTCTCCAATTTTGTTCACTAAACTATGAGATATAACAAGTCCAAACTTGTAGAAATAATAGAATGATCTTTCATTTGTGTTCCGTTTTTGCATTGATCTTGAAAGTCGAGGTAATTTAAGGCCTTACAAAAACAGTACAAGATTGGTCGTTGTGCATTGGAATGGCTCTATATTTCACCCACAGTACATTGCGTTATTTGATCATGCATGATTACCAGATGCCATGTAAAGGTTAAAAGTCATCCCAAGGTTAACGTTTTTTGGCATAATACAACTTTTCCTTTATTTTATTTTATTTGATCATACATTAGTGTCCATTTGGAGCCTGAAGTCAAGGTCATCTCAAGGTGAAGATCACTGAAAGATCACAATAGTTGCATAGGTATTTTTGTTTTGCATTTGAACTCATTTCTTACAAAGTAAGTTACTCAATATTGCTTTTTCCTGCCCAAGAAAATTTAGCAAAACGCAAAAAAAAAGGGTAGTGTTGGTTAAAGAAATCACAAAAATATAATTTCATGCTTGATTTTCATTGGTCCTTTTGCTAAATGTTGTGTGAAGACTGATGTTTGTTTCTTAATTCTTTACAAGTAAATATTTGTTTGAGAAAATGTTGTATTGAGCTGTTGCACTGTTTATTCTTCTCCCTCCCACCCCCCACACACACTTTCTCCTCCACTTCTACCTCCCATGAACACCTGGTTGATGAAAAGGGCTGGGACTGAACATTGAAATGCCAGAGATAGATCGATACACTCCTCACTACCTTTACTACTTCCAAGCACATTTTCTGATTCATGATCCGAACTACCGAAATCACTTTCAGAAACTTTATAATTCTCGCTATTGTCATGAACAGCGCGTTATGTGGCTCAGCCATCATGTTTTGTTTGGTTTTTTTTCCCCCATTTCAACTGTCCCAAAAACTCGGAGGAATAACTTCAGATCGTGAAAACGATCTATCTAGAGTCATTTCCTGTAAGGGATGTTAATCAATATAGGACTACTGACCGAACAGAATTACTTGTTTGCACGGTGATTCCCATTGCAGAACTGTATGATCCCCCATTAGCGGTAAGCTATTGCAGACTTGCATACTGTATATTTGTGCACCGTATTATATGCAATTTAGCCTTGGAGTACAGTCGTCTGATTAGCTTGCAAAAAAAAAAAGTCAAGATTTTTAAAATTATTTTTAAAAATCTTAGTTAAAGACTTGCAATGTAGTTACTTCCCTTATCGAAGTGCCGCATGCGCAAATACCGTAAGTTCATCGCATTCATGTTCCGGTTTCCTCCATTCTGTTCAGCTCGAAAAATGAAATGAGGCCGTGATGCAGGCCATTCTCCCGATCCGAATTAAGATAAGCCAAAAGATAAAGAGCAGGCCAGAAATAAAGCTTTTTTGAAAGTCTACAGCAAAAAGTGGCCGCGCTTGGTTACATCTCTGAAAGTGCCTGTTCGCAAGATGCACTTTATGCAAAATCGACTTCACCGATGGCGGTCAAAATGAATGCGAAAGCATGTGTCATCAAAATCACATGCAAAGTTTCAAGAGGCTGCTAAAGGCCATATATCCATCCATATTTCCAGGTGCAGACAAAATCCATTGGTGCCAAATATATGCACACATTGTAAACTGAAGTATTTATAATGATGTGTTGCTTATTTGAAAGTTAGTTTGTTTACCCTATTCTGCAAAACGTTTACCTGAGCTCTTCACTTGTATTTTCATTTGTTTACTTTGTAATATCATTTGCTTAGTAAACACACATTTTTGTATGTATTTTAATACCCTTTGTGCACAGTGTCAATATTAATGTGTTACAAGAAGACAAACAGTCTGTAAGGCAAAAATCTGGTTTTGAGCTGCTTGGAGTACTGTCAACATGTTTTTCAGGTAGGCAAGTCTGGTTAGTGCCACTGTTTAAGTTTTTCTGGGTACTTATTTTCTTGTAGAATATTGCAAGTGTTAGGAAATAAGACGCAAACGATTGATCCGATCACTTTGTTTTGCAAAGCTTGCAATAACAGAGTGTATAAACTTTGATTTGATTTTTCATTGTTGCTAGAAGAAGCTTTGTATAATGACATGTTGATAATTTTCATCGGTCGATATTGTTGAGAATTTTCTGGAATTATTATTGACCGAAGCTTCCAGACAGACCTGATTATAGTTCAGAGATTCTCCTAACCTAATGACATAAGACAGTGCATAGTTCCGGGGACGAGTTTTATTTTGATTGGGTGTTATTGCGTCATGCTGGAATGTTCAAACTATTTCTTGATTGCACAGAGGCTATATCAGTAATGCACTTTCTGCTTGTAGGAGTGATTAATGATGATCTTTGAAGTTATTTTCGGAAAGCAATCTTGTATGCAGTTGTTGATGTTTGCTGAATACAGTTAGAAAACTTTAAACGACGACTCCTGCCTTGTTGTCGAGTGAACAGGCTGCATGGATATAAACGAATTTAAATTACACTTGTCAAGATTCAAGCGTTTGGGCTGAATCAACTATTAATAACCGTGTAATAGCAAGTTACATGAGGAGTATATGAGTCATATGAGCTTTGCACTTCTATTTAGGGGTACACATCATCTGTCATGCACTGCTAACACTTTATTGTTGTAAACTCCCCCACCCCCCCACCCCAAAACAACAACAACAACAACAACAAAAATCCTACATTTTTATTAATTAGTCCTGTTTTAATTAATGGTCTTTTTTGTGGCACTCCTTTTGGCACAGTCAAATTCACTAAACTCTTTCAGGCAAAATTAACTGGGAAAGTCAGTCTGGGTAATGTAGTGTAATGCAGTTTAATAAACTACTACACATATATATATATATATATGACTAGAGATCAAAAGGTGACAGTCACAGACCTCAAAAATAAAAATGATATTAAATGTGCAAGATGATCATTTTTATACTGGAAAAGCATTACAGTATACAGTGTGGTAAAGGAATTTGCGCTCGATTGCTTAGTTCTTGAGTAATTGAGTTTTGAATGAGACTGCTTGCAGAATGTCATTTGTGACATGTGACACCAAACTGTGTATAATTGTGATAATCCATCTGGGACCAGACAGCATGTGATAGTATGAACAAACTATGTTAGTGATTCTACTGACAGGGATGGAGAAAAAAAATCACAATTTCCAACTAGCTTAATAAGAAAAATGGCTTTGTTTGTCGTCACAGTCACAAATGACATTCACTATGTAGGAGACAATTCTATTCCGACAAAACAAGACACGCATTTGAAGTGATACTGTTATTTATTCATAAGTTATAAAAAGTAAGTTTGACAACATATGTGAAGAAAACCAGCACAATGATACTGAAGCCAGAAATGGTAGTTCTACTGTCATTTGTGACAACTGTGGGAGTGACGCAACAGATTTTGCAGTCACACGTCACAAATAACACAAGAAATACCTTATTGTATGAAAATATACCACATGCACTCCTTGTGAAATTCGATAAACAAATCCTTAAAATCAAACATATTAAAACACCAGCAAACTTGTTAATAAAAATATTAACTGTGTCATTTGCGACATATGCCAAAGTAAGATGCCGTCACACGTCACAAATGACTTATCATGAAAATGCATCAGTTTAAAAATGTCATGCAATTCAAAAATAAAAATGGAAACGTGAATCCATAGTGGGATCAAGGAAAACAAGTTCATCTACTTTTATTTTTGTTTATTTTTTTTCTTTTTTCCTTGTATTTATATCAATGTGTTGTTTCCTGTTGTCCGCCAGTGATATTTTTGATAAATTATTTATTATTTGGGTAGCACTCATTTAAGCCTTGTGCTTTTGTGCACCATAGTTGGTTTAACCTTATTATCTGGTTTGTTGAATACATTTATGTTTAAACCATCTATCCCCACACCATGGTCAAGGTAATCTTTTTCGAGAAAAGTGAAATATTGTCCCCATGACCGGAGAAACTTCAGTGGCCAGTCTTGTTGTCTGATCAAAAGCAATGACCTGCAACAGTCCCATACAGCACATTTTAACATTATGTAATCAAGACTAAAATACTTGAGTAGTAAGTTGGAACTTCCTTAAAAAAAACTCTGGAAAGAAAACTGTGGAAAGAGTACTTTTATGGATGTAATTTAAGTATTTTCGTAACAAAAATATTAAAAGTACAGAATCAGATATTAAACTATTTTCCAAATGCAGTAAAAACGAATTATGTAAATATTCACATACTAGGCCATAATAAAATTTCTGGCCTTTCTTTCTCTTATAAGTTATACTGTTTTTGTACCAAACTGCCATATTATATCCTGAAACAAAGGCAAACAAAGTGTAATATTCCTGGCCAGTTGGTTTGTATCCATACATACTTTAAAGTTGTTTTTTTTAAAGTGCCATTGCACAAGGTACATTAATGTAAAAGAAAACTAACTCTGGAAGGAAGTAATGATAATATAGAATAGAATACTATATTTTACCTGGGTTTGGGAGACCCTGCCAAAGGCACAGACTGCTCCAAGCAATGAGTTACAGGTGCTGGTTCATTATCATCATGTCTGCTGAGACTTCCTTGTTCATAGAACATTGTAACAGTGGCCATTTGGTCAATTTTTTATTCAAATGCCTACTGATCATCTGCGGCTGACTGTAAGAGGTAGCCTTTTGTAGCTCTTCCAGTGCTTTCTTGAAAAAAGCCTTAGAACATTCTTGTGGTAGATATTTTTGGTTTTGCGGGTTGACCCATTCTGTGTCTTTTGCTCAGATCGATTGCAATACCATCATTTAAACACTCCTTTCTGTTTCTCCTAAAAGGCCTCCCATCTGTCAGGATCAACTTTGAGTCGCTCTTGATTTTCATAAACACCTCAGATTATTTGTGTTTGGGAGAGGTATTTGCAAAGCTGGCCACAGAGGTCCTCCTAAGACCTAAAAAATAAAAATAAAATAAACAAAAAGAAAAATGGAAAATGTTATTTCAATGGTAAGAATACAATTTGTCGTCACATGTATTTCTGTAACATATGACACACACAACTAAGTACTTAGAATGAAAAAAGTTATTCAATGCAAATATTTTAACTTAAAACAATGTTGCACTACAATTCATGAAACTGAGCAAGCATAGTAATAATCTGAACAGCATAACTTGTACAAACTAAAACATTTTGTGTCATTTGTGATATGTTACACGAAACAAAATTGTGTCACAAAATAGCAGTACATCAGAAAATAATCCTAGGCTGCTAATGTAGCTTCCTGTTGAGACATGCTTGTTGTGTCTACACTCAAACACCCTAAAATCTAACTTATTTCATGTAATCTGTGATTTATTTATAATAATACATATTTTATAATGTCATTTGTGACATCAGTGTTTCATTTGTGACTAAAATATAAGTGTGACACCACAAGAAAGACTTACCTTCTCTCCTTCCTGCCATTGAACCAAAGGAAATGGGCTGTTTGACCTTGTGCAATTCAACTTTCAGTTACTAGAAATTCAGGATTTAAAAATAAACTGCCTTTTATTATTATAATAACAATACATATGTCATTTGTGACAAATGTGACACCAAAGCTAAAAAGTACTGTATTTTATAGTGTACTTATGCCTACAAACAGCTTTTTTGTTTAGAATAGTATTCTATGCCAAACAAAATGAAAATATTGCTTTCTGTTCGATCCAACTTGTATTTAAACCCTTTTTTGATTACTTCAAGTATGAAAGGCTGTGTGACACGAAAGTGTCACAAATAACTCGACTTTTTAAAGGGTAGTTTCTTAATTTGTATATTTAAAAAATCCTATTTAAAGCAAATATCCTGTTAAAATGATCCCTTTACTATCCAAACAAACAGAAGTAAACAAATGGATAGCCCCTGTTTTAAGACAGAAGCGATCATTATGAACCATGTTGTCTCTCCATCGTTTTGCACATGCTCAGTAAAGCTCTGACTGGATTAAAATCCCAAATCTTCAACTTGGATGTTGCTTTTACCAAATCCAACACTGTATTATCTGCTAAAGCTATGTTTCTTATGTCTATTCAAGCAAATTCCTTCACATAATATTTTAAAATAAAATAGTTGGAAGTGTTTAAAGATGTGAGCATGTGATTATGCACCTTTTGACCCCCAGTCATATATATATATATATATATATATATATATATATATATATATATATATATATATATATATATATATATATATATATATAAATAACTTTTGGAATGTTCTTATTGTATGTTGCAGGTTTCCAAAGGAAGTTGTTTGTGTTCCATAAGAATGCTAGCAATTTTGGAGCTTCCGTCCCTCGCTGGAATTACCCTCACATGTGTGCCCCCATACATGAGCCGTCCTATAATTCACCATTTTTTGTGCAACCCTCCCCCTATTATGGGCCACCCTCCCAATCGCCCTATCGCTGCGCCCCATCACCAGCTGGCCTCACATCTTGGATGCGGAATTTTGCAGGCTACAACAACAGTCCGGCTAACAACGAACTGCCCATGACCATAAATGGACAGCCTATGCCCCAATTCAATTTTCCCAGTCTGCCAAGAGATACATCTCGATATTTACAGTCAGCAACTGTGACTAGTACAGTGACCAGTGAAAACTATCCTTTGGAAGACGTCAGGTCACCAGCCTTCAACACACCTTCCCAGAGTCATGACGGTGATTCTAGTGATTCATCATCAGGCAGTGATGACGGCAGTTCCAACGATGGTTCTTCAGGTGATGAATCCTTGACAGATGGTTCAGACTTGTCCACGGAAGAATCTGCGTCTGCTTGCAATCCCATCAACAACGCAGAAGTGGAAATGATTGGAGATGAGGTTGGAGTGCAGAATGGGCAACAGAATGACTGGGAGGACATGCTGCTAGCAGGGGGTGATGACGGAGAGCTGTTAGGGGGTGATGACGGAGAGCTGTTAGGGGGTGATGACGGAGAGCTGTTAGGGGGTGATGACGGAGAGCTGTTAGGGGGTGGAGAAGTGGAAAACGAGCTGCTGGCGGAGGATGGAGATGATGGACAGCTGCTGGCCCACCAAGACCAACTTCTGGACAGCGGAGGTGAAGGTGAGGAGGATAACGGTGATCAGCTTCTGCAGGACAGTGGTCTGGACGATGATGACGGTGCTTGGGCTAACGGTCCCATTGTTGACATTGAGCCCCAGGAAGAGGACGGGGATGACCTGGGGGGTCTAGGGGATGGAGCTGGTCAGCAACTGCAAGAGGACTTGAACTTGCCTGGCGATGACATGTGGGCTGCTGGTGAGGTAGAAGGCGATAACAATGCATCTCCTTTGCTGGACAATCTAGATGTTGTTGATAGTCCACCTGACAACTTGCTATAGAACTTTGGATTGGTGACATGTTCATCCATTTGCTTTTGCAATTTTGTTTTATCGACATCTGAATCATGCATGTAAATGTCTATAACTATCTTGCTACTGTGTCCTGCTATATAAAGCATGCCATTTTCAGCATGTCTACAATCAGAGTCTCCTCTCTGAAAATCCTTATCGGGAAGAGAGGGGACTATAAACTGATATAACATAACAACACAACAGCATGTCTACAAATCTACTTTTGATTGCTTGAAGGGCCATGCTTTTAGAAGTACATTTTGTCAGCTAGGTTCATGATGAAATCCGCAAATCGTCCTTGCCTTGTTGAAGATTTTGCTTGTTTGAAACTATCCGCTGTCTATTCAATCCCTTGTTGTACTGTATATTATATACCATGCTCTCTGGATTTTGTATCTGCATGTTTTGACAAAGAGAATACATGCGTGGACAAAAGTGTGGACACAAGATTTATTGTGATGTTTATTTGTATCTTTACGATACGATGCTAACATCTCGGTATATAGCCAAAACGCACTGTCAGTTGTACTTGGGCTAGTCGTCTTACTGCTTTCTGTTCTTTATAGACATATTTTGTTAGGTGTCATCGCACAGTATAATTGCTTTATAGTTAACCTATAGTGTGCACAACATTCGATTATTTGATCATATGTGAGCATCAGCTGTCACATGTCAAGGTCATCCTGAGGACAAAGGTCACCAAAGTCACTGGATTCTTTTTTGGCATGATGCTTTTGCTATAGTTTATTTGATCATATATAAGAGTATTTGGAGCAAGAGACCAAGGTCATCTCGAGGTGAAGAGCATTGAAAGATCAAAGTCGGTATTTGCATTTTATTACCATCGTTTTTTTCTGGGCACTCATTTTCATGTTGAATAATTGTATGTTCCATCATCAACATGCCGTTTCGGAAATTGAAACCGAGCGACAAAGCTCTTATGAGCGACTTAGATAAGAAAGGAAGTGTCAAAACTGTTAGAGTTGGAAGTGGGTGGAGGAGTCTGTGACACATTTTTCAACTCAACCTTACACCACAAGTCTTTCCTTTCTATTACATTTACATTCATGAGCAAGTGTTGAATAGAGTTGAGAGACGGCAATTCAGAACATTTACATTTCCAGCATTTTGTTCTTATTTTTAGTACATTTCTTTATAATTATATGAACTACTAAATAATGCCATCTGCTTATGTTCAAATGTACACCCAAACAACCATCAGCACAGCTTCAGTGTTTGACTCTGATTATAAAAATGATTGGTGACAAAACAATGTGCTTCTTTTCACAGCTCAGATGTCAGGAGAGTGATACTTTTTCAATCAGAAATATGAAAAATGTTCAGCTTCATGGACCTTTGCCTCCACAAGGTTTTTTTTTTCCTTTGGCCCGACTGGTGGTCTACATAAAAATAAATGTATATTTTACATAGTTCTTTCCATTGCTACTCATAGTGTCAGTGGTAACTTGCAAAGTTCTGCAAGTGAACTGACATTCAAACCTAGAGGGTAAATTGTTTCTAAAGGAGTTCTACACCGAAGGTTAACGATTCCAAATTGCTAACATTGGCTAGCGTAACTTTAAATATAAATGTATTCTTTGATTTGTATGCATGGTAACCAAATGTTATTATTAATAGATTTTAAAATTTGTTTTAATATGTATGTATACTATAAGATTTATTTTTTCCCCAGTGCAGAAGCAAACAGTTGTGATCAGAGATTACATTGTTATAACTTTTACACTAAATCAAGATGATCACAGAATAGCTTCACATTATTGAGGTGAAAGTTGTCAGATGGGAATTTAAGCAGCTGGGACCACCAGATAATGTCGCAGGGCTTCGCCTATTATCTTCATTGAGCGTCACTTCAGACTTATGGGCACAAAATTATTTTCCCTGGCCAATCTGCAGAAATGAATTGGGACTTGTAGGTCACGCTTTGCTGGGTTTGAGTGAATCTGTGCCAGTGATTTAAGGGAAGGAGATAAGTGATATATAGATATTTTGGACTTAAATTTTTTTTCAAAATGATATAGAGTAAAAAGATACTTTAATCGCTTTAATATTCATCTCTCTGTATGTGGTTGATCTTTTGAAATGATGCAGTTTTCCCTGTCTATGCAAAGGGGGAGGGAGGGGGAGAATTGGATGATCTCTCATACTGTGTGAAAGTTATGTATGTGTGATGTAAAGAGATACAAGTTATAATGTTTCCTTTTGTTAAAATGCATTTACATTGGCAAAGTGTTTTCAAAAAATTGTAACAAAATGGAAAAGGCAGCAGCACATTGTTACATCTCATTGATACTTGTTTGCTTTGTTTGCGTTATTTTATGATGATGAACTGGTATTGTACTTCAATGTTTTGTTATAATTTCTTAATGATAATAAACTGATGATGTCCTTTGATGATTTGCTATTTTATTAGGATGATAAACTGATGTTATGCTTCCATGTTTTGTTATAATTTCACAGTGATGATAAACTTTGATGGTTAACTTCTTAGCCATTTTGCATAAATATTGGTATGATGCAGTTTTGTTTGTTTAAGGAGTTACGTAGCGTTGTGAATTTGACTGGCGTGTTAGGTCTCCCTGAGTTTGTTTGATGAGTGATGTATTGCAACCTCAGTGAGTTGTGATGCAACTGTGTCTTTTTCAGCGTGGGATGTCTTTATTGTAAAGTGACTGGCTGGTGGAGAGCTTTCGGTTTTACCAATAGAGTTGTTTCAGCAGATCTTTTATGCGGATCGGGGGTTGTCCGGTTCTGATTTGGCTCGGAAGAGTCCGCTGGACCTAAAGCAATAATAATGTAATGTAATGTAGGCATTTTATGTATGTGTTTTGTTGATATTTTGTAATGATGTTTATATTCTATTTTGTTTTTGTAAACTGGGATTCGATAAGCCTCAGCGTTCCCTGCGTGGGATGATGTCTTTATTGTAAAGTGACCGGCTAGTGGAGTGCCTTTAGTGTTGCCACTAGGGTTGTTTCGGCAGATCTTTTATGTGGATCGGGGGCGAGTCCTCTTTCAGCGAAGTTGTGGTCTTGATTTTGTGGTCTTGATTCGGCTATACTGCTCCTGATTTGGCTCGGAAGAGTCCGCTGGACCTAAAGCAATAATCATGTAATGTAACGTAGCAGTCGCTATGAGTATTACAGTTTCCAGTTTCTTTAATTTACAGGTCGTAACAAATTGTTTTAGCAAAAAGATTTCTAAGTATGTCATGTATGAACATCAGTCAGGTTAACACAGCAACACAAAACAGACTGCAAGTCATGTGCTTACCTCTGTGACTACATTTGTCAATAGAAAATGGTCAGAAATAAACTAAACATCCACAATATATGTGTTTGAAGTGGTAGATGGTGTGTTCAAACAAGCCACCATTTGCAGTAATTAGAGTGCAAGACGATCACTCGATCCCAGAATCGGAACACACAGACAGGAAGTGGTCTTTTCGTTGGTGGAAGCCTATAGATCTGCATCTGTTGAGAATGCCCAGAACTTTTTGTTCACTAGCTGCCTTTAAACCATATGTTTGAGTGATAGATACAATGTTTGGTTTGTATGTGAGAGAGTGTTTAGAATATGAATGTAATTTGGTACAGATCGCCACTTTTTAAGCCAAGTTGGTGATTTGGTCAAAAAGCACCTATTTACTAGGATAGCATTAATTATTATTATCATAATTATTATCAATATTATCAAAATATTATTATTATTATTGTCTTTGCATCTCATATAAGACGATGCGAGTGATGAGCATGTGGGACCCCCCCCCCCTCCCCCATGGGGGTGCCGGGGGTTTTAGTATAAATAGTATCCCCACTTTCTGGAAATTTAGTGCTTTAAATTCCCATCGTTGCTGTCTTTCTACTGTGTTCTTTCTCATTCCTACTCTGTTCTATCAATCTACTCTACTATTGTCTTCTTCGCTAGGCCAGTCACCCCCGTTGGGGTGCCGGGGGTTTCAGTATAAATAGTATCCCCACTTTCTGGAAATTTAGTGCTTTAAATTCCCACTGTCACTGTCTTTCTCATTTGCTCTTTCTCATTCCTGCTCTTTTCTATCAATCTGCTATACTATCGTCTTCTTCGCTAGCCCAGTCTCCTACCTTTATTCTTGAAAACTCTTCCGGGACAAGACTCCTTATTTGTGTATGAGGTCTGTTGGATCAGCTTGGGAATATTGGATGCTTTCTGCCAGGTGGTCACTAGGGCTTCCTATGATGTTATTATTTAGCAATGTAGGCATTTTATATATATGTGTTTTGTTGATAATTTATAATGATGTTTGTATTCTATTTTGTTTTTTGTAAACAGGGGTTTGATAAGTTGGGGTGAAGCCTCAGCCGTCCCCTGCGTGGGATGTCTTTATTGTAAAGTGACTGGCTGGTGGAGAGCTTTCTGTTTTACCACTAAGGTTGTTTCAGCAGATCTTTTATGCGGATCGGGGGTTGTCAGGTCCTGATTTACCCCTTGGGGTCATGAGCAATCTTGTCACTGTAGATTGTTCTAACCTATAAAGGGAACAGTGAAAGCCCCAGTTGAAAACCTGTCTTGCCTTTGTAGGCATGACTAATTCACTGCGGCAACAGTTCCCCCCGTTGGAGTGCCGGGGGTTTCAGTATAAATAGTATCCCCACTTTCTGGAAATTTAGTGCTTTAAATTCCCACTGTCGCTGTCTTCATCATTTGCTCTTTCCCATTCCTGATCTGTCCTATCACTCTGCTATACTTTCTTCTTCTTCGCTAGATCAATGACCTACCTTTTTTCTTGAAAACTCTTCCTGGACAAGACTCCTTGTTTGTGTATGAGGTCTGTTGGATCAGCTTGGGAGTGTTGGACGCTTTCTGCCGGGTGGTCACTAGGGCTTCCTATGATTGTATTATTTCGCACTATAGGCATTTTATATGTATGTATTTTGTTGATGATTTATAATGATGGTTGTATTCTATTTTGTTTTTGTAACCGGGGTGTTCGCGTAGTTGAGGTCAACCCTCAGCCGTCCCCCGCGTGGGATGTCTTTATTGTAAAGTGACTGGCCGGTGGAGGGCATTCAATTTTCCCACTAGGGTTGTTTCGGCAGATCTTTTATGCGGATCGGGGGTTGTCCGGTCCTGATTTGGCTCGGAAGAGTCCGCTGGACCTAAAGCAACAATAAATCAATCAATCAATCAATCAGGTCCTGATTTGGCTCAGAAGAGTCCGCTGGACCTAAAGCAATAATAATGTAATGTTATTGTTTTAAAGAGGAATTTTAAATCTAAACTCTTTGGACTGTAGTGTGACATTATGTGAATGTCTTGTATCGACAGTGTCAAGTAGCATAATTTGATTTATTTGCAATGACTGCATGGTGTATCGTGTTATTTGTTTAACTTGTGTGAACAGTTGTTTTTTTAATCGTCTTATTTATTTGATTAACTTTGTATGAAGTCTTTTCTGAATCGTCATAATTGACTATCATTGTATACATATGTGTCACTGTCAGGTTACATGGGATTCTCCTTTACTCATAAAATTCTTCCCCCAATGGGGATACTGGGGGTTTATGTATAAATAGTATCCCCACTTTCTGGAAATGTTGTGCTTTAAATTCCCACTGTCGCTATCTTTCTCATTTGTTCTTTCTCATTCCTACTCTGTTCTATCAATCTACTATACTATCTTCTTCTTCACTAGACCAGTCACCTACCGTTTTTTCTTGAAAACTCTTCCAATAGTTCTCATTTGGTCTGTTGGGTCAGCTTGGGAATATTGGACGCTTTCTGCCAAATGGTCACTGGGCTTCCTATGATATTATTTAGCAACTTAGGCATGTTCTATGTATATGTTTTGTTGATATTTTATAATGATGTTTATATTTTATTTTGTTTTGGTAAACGAATGTTCAATAAATTAAGAGTATAGCCTCAGCGTCCCCTGCGTAGGATGCCTTTATTGTAAAGTGTCCGGCTGATGGAGTTTCTTCAGTGTTAGCACTAGGGTTGTTTCAGCAGATCTTTTATACAGTTCAAGGGGCGAGTCCTCTTTCAACCAAGTTGTGGTCCTGATTTTGTGGTCCTGATTCGGCTCTTTGCAGTCTGCTGGACCCTGTAAGCAATGAATAACTAACTAACTACAAAATTCTTGACACAAACAATGAATTGCTGTGTGAATCCATTGAAAAGGTTTACCCTCAGGGACCAAATCCCATTGCCTCACTCCCGAGGCAAGTAAAAAAAATTGCCTAAAAAGACAATGCTAAGGAGAAGCTGGTAAACAAATAGATCATTCATCTTGAAATGGAATAATATGGGTTTAAACCATAGCCAGATGATGAAATGCAATTTTTAAAAAAAAAAGTTATATAGATAACAAATGTTAAAAAAAGACTTAATTGCCAGTTTTCCCCAAGAATTGTACCAAATGTCACCACTAGCAAAATTGTATCGTACAACTAGAAGCTTGCAGATGCTGCCATTTTATCAGTCTACATAGAACATATTATTTATTTATTATTTATTTATTTATATATTTTTCTTTGTGTTACATGTGTTGCCAGGTGTCCACTGACCACTCTATGAATTGCAGATTAGAATACTACACTTGTGTTCCCCAAACCCTCACCCACACATGTATGGCTGGCGTACAAATAACATTATTGATGTCTTTGTTTGCTGTCTTGTGTGGTTGTTCTGTGATCTACATGTAGGCTGTGTATTTCAGCGTGATCTTTTTTTCAATGCAAAATGCTGTAAGAATATAATGATGTATCCACTTAAAAGGATGAAGGTATTTTAAAGTCAAATGTATTTGCAGTTGCATGATGTATTTTCATTTCAAATTGGAATGTGCAGTTGTATTGGTCGTTGTATGAAGGTATTTTCAGTTTAAAGTGTATCAGAAGTGGTATGAAGTTTCATTTTCAGTTCGAAATGTATTTGCAGTTGTATGGTGGTGTTTTCAATGACAATAATACACAATTTGTAGTTGAATAGTATTAAATGATGTTCAAGTTCACCTTTGGTGTGGAAAATTTGCATTTATTTTGCAAATTAGAAATACTCGTGCGTGTGTGTGTGTATATATAAGTTAACAGTTAACTTTTGTTTTCCTTCAAAAATAATGGACAGCATTTTCCATTCAAACTTTTGCATAAAGTGCTTAGAATATAATAATAATAATAATAATAATAATAATAATACCTCTTATGGGGATGCTGTGGGTTTTGGTATAAATAGTATCCCCACTTTTTGCAATTTTCTGCTTCAAATTCCCACTGTCACTGTCTCATACTGTTCAACCAAAGCTTTTCAGATTTTGAGGTTAGGTCAGCCAGGCTAGATATAAATAGTTTTGCCGATACTTTCTTTCACTGGAAGGGGGGGTGCAGGTAAGCTATAAATAGCCTGCAGCATGCGAAATGCTGAGGCACTGAAAAGTGCTGTTCACATAGGAATTGAGCTGGTGTGACGTCTCTCTAGATCCTTTATTCTTTCTCATTCCTACTCAGTTTTATCAATCTACTATTTTCTTTGCTAGACCAGTCAACTACCTTTTTTCTTGAAAACTCTTCCCAAACTCGTTTGTTTATGGGGTATGTTGGGTCAGCTTGGAGATATTGGATTCCGTCACTAGGGCTTTCTATGGTATTATTTAGCAATGTATGCATTTTATATGTATGTGTATTGTTATTATTGTATAATGTTTATATTCTATTTTGTTTTTATAAAGGGTGGTTGGATAAATTAGAGTAAAGCCTCAGCATCCCCTGCATGGGATGCCTTTATTGTAAAGTGACCGGCTGGTGGAGTGTCTTCAGTGTTACCATTATGGTTGTTTCAACAGATCTTTTATACAGATTGGAGGCGAGTCCTCTTTCACCAAGTTGTCTTGATTCAGATCTTTGCAATCCGCTGGATCCTATAAACAGCGACAAACTAATAATAATATTAAGAATAATTTTAAAAAATTAATTAAATACATTTTAAAAAACCTGATCTCATTCTCCTTTGGATGAGAGTATAAACCGAGGGCTAGTCTGTGCATGTATGCATTAAAAGATTCTGACACTCGTGTCCTACACAGGCAAGTGATGGCTATACAAATACATCCAGCATGCACTAGATCCCTTCTCCCCATCCTCATTCGCCCAGGATTAACATTGGGGCGTCAGAACATGCTCCCAAAGGATGCAGACGGGTGCATTGGGCTGCTTGATTTAGATCCTGTATCGACCAGAGCCTAGAGCTGGAAAAGCACTATATAACTTATAAGTGTTAATGATAATAACATTAACTCTTTTTATTCACAAGCTCTGCTAAATGTCTGCATGTAGCACCTCACTGTGGTTGGTTGGTTGGTTGATTGTAGGTTGCTTTGACGTTTTGTTTTCTCTCTCTCCTTTCCAGTGAAATTTTTTTCTTTCTATCAAGTTTAAAGTAACTTTCTATACAGTTTCTTCTTCTTCTTTGTCTTCTTCTTCGTCTTCTTCTTTTGTCCAGTGTTTGAATGTTGTATTGTCCTGCACACTGAACACGGGGGAGGATATTACTCGATATGGTTTTTACTATAGCGCATAGGTTTTGGTTTTAACAGCAAGGCAGAGGTAGACAAGTATTGGTCTTGTGAATTTAGCTAGCTGTAAACAAACTAAACTGGGAATATACCTCTGAACTATGGGAGAAACCAAATGCTGCGCTATAGTGTAAACCAGATTGTGTACTTTACGTCCCTATGGTCTGGCTGATACATTGGCATCAGCAGTCCTCAGTTGGCCTCGCTCACTCACCACTTCTGCCCGTACTACAAACGCATGAACACAGCGTGTAAGTCTAAATTCTTTAAAATAAATATAGAAACGTATTAAATAATTCAAACTCGATTAAATCAATTTGGAGTTTCGTATTATCAGTAAAATAAAAATAATGGTTTAAAACCAACAATAATCAATATTATTATAGCAGGTGCCTGTGCCACCTAAATACCCGACTAATTTATGCTGGTTTGAGCGTGTCACAATTTTAATTATAGGAGCATTATTTACATATCAGTTACAATTAAACACATTTTCCCCAATACAAATGATTGTTTGCAAGTTTTCACGCAGAAAAACAATAGTTTATTTGATGAAGAAAGAAATGTCGACGAAACGGCTTCGTGACGTGACCGGTTTTTGTGGTCACGTGATACACATAATCCATCGCCATCTTTGGATCAAATAATGGCCTAAAATCTTAGTAGGATGTGAGTCACAAAGAAGAAGTCTTTTCCGCACATCTTTGGTTGGGTTCCCAGTTTAGTTTATGGATTTAAACGCTTTTCTGGTAGTTTTTCTAGTTAATACGAAAGCCAGTCAGGCACTGATGGTAAGTGAACTCGCTGCTGATAATTTTTCCAGTCAATTTTATGCAAACGTTTATGTAGGTGGTGCGAGTTCGATCTTTGTTGTGTCGAGACAATGGAATGAATGTGACATGTGGCGGCAGACGTTTTGTTCGATACAAAGCGAATACATTGCAAAATGTCTAACAACGTAAGCCTACAAGTTACTCGTGTTCTCTAGTCCTTCTATAACGATATAGAATTCACACAGAATTTCTTTGTGAGTTTACCTTCGGTGGGAAACAAGACCCGACATCTGCCGCGTCAAACCACTCGGAGGGAGCGGAACAAAAAAGTTACAGTAGTACTAGCAGCTTCAACACAATTTTTCTTTTTAAGCTTGTATTTATTATATTTGTTGTCTTGGTCACAAGTCAGTCACGACATGTCTCTTAATTCTGCTTTTCTTTCACTGTTTCAGATTTACCAATAGTTAACCTAGTGCATTGAAAAACGTGAATCGCTGAAAGTGGCTGATTGTTGTTATTAATAGAATTTAAGACTAGCATTTATTTTGACAGTAAAGACTCTATAAAGTGTTATTTATTTTTGGAATGTTGTATTTTCAGTAAAGTGTCTACTATTGAACAAGAATCCTGCTGTACACTTTACAAAATCTTTGTTGTAAAATATGGATGGAAGGAAAATTTTCCATTGCAAATCTAAACTTAACACAATGCCAATACAATCTATAAGTGAAATGCTAAAGTTGTTGGTCTGATCAAATGTTCTTTCATTGTGTTGGGGAGTCAGTAATTAGGATGTTAACAAGAATACTAAAAATTGTTTTGTACTTGTAGTGGCATTTCTCATTTTGCCATTGTCAGAGTTTGTGTAGCTAGTTCGTAGAATACTTCAATAAGGAATAAAATAGATTAGTTGTATTACCCACATGCTTTTAACTTCACAAAGATTTTATTACTTATTGCTAGAGCCAACCTAGTAACACCAACTTCATCTTAACTCAAGTAACTTATTTTATTGTTAAGTCATGATTTGGAATTTGGCAAATTTATTTTCACTATTTCAGTTACAAAAGTCTAACATTTATGTGTTGTTGCAATGAATTATGTTGATTACTGGATTAATAGTTTCTACTGCTTCACAGTGGCTGTTTTGAATTGTCCAAATTTCAGTACGTGCTGATATTGTCTTTAGTTTTTCTTCAGCGTTATGTTCTATTGTTTTGCAGATGATGATTTGACACATCTGAAGAACCACAGCTGTCTCCACCATCTTGGCTGTGAAGAGATTGTCGTGTTTGTCTGCCCTGGATCTTGGCAGCCACAGCACGATACTTGATCCACCCCCGGTTTGGTCTCTTTACCACAGAACTTCTGGTGTTACACAAGAAATGAGCATGGGGCAGAAAGTCTCGGGTGGTATCAAAACCATGTCCAGTACGCGTGAACCGACATACAAAAGCATAACACGAGAACCGGCATTCAATCCAGATTTCCAGAAACCAGCGCGGCTAGACGCTTTGTTGGACATGCCACCAGTGCGGCGTGAGGTTCAGATCAAACACGCCTGGAACCCAGATGACCGTTCGCTCAACATTTTCGTCAAAAGCGATGATCTGATGACTTTTCATCGACATCCTGTGGCGCAGAGCACAGACTGCATTCGTGGTCGTTATGGCTATACTCGTGGCCTGCATGTGTGGGAAATTGTGTGGAGCACTAGGCAGCGAGGGACACACGCAGTGGTGGGGGTGGGAACCATCGATGCTCCCCTCCACTGTGTGGGCTACCAGTCTTTGGTGGGGAGTAACAAAGAGTCATGGGGCTGGGACTTGGGGCGCAACAAATTGTACCATGACATGAAGAATCAGCCGGGTGTCACCTACCCCACAGTGCTCAATTCAGATGAAAACTTTGTGGTGCCGGACAGTTTTCTGGTGATTTTGGACATGGATGAAGGCACGCTTAGTTTCATGGTGGAAGGCCAGTATCTGGGTGTGGCTTTCCGTGGCCTGAAGGGCAAGAAACTCTACCCCATTGTCAGTGCTGTGTGGGGACACTGTGAAATCACCATGCGCTACCTTGGAGGACTTGATCGTAAGTTTTCTCTCCTCCTCTTTCTCATTAAAAAGCAAACAAACAATTACTCAAAAATACTGCTGCTTCCCATTGGTGATTAGATTGTGTGGAACACACTAAGTGAGCGCTGCCCGGAGAAATAGTCATTTAATCATGATTTTGTAAGGTCATTTCTTATTTTCTCTACAGCCATTCTCGGATGATTGTGAGTTTTTTAATGTTTTGAGAAATGATGTTTTGCGGGTAAGTCATGTATTGTGAAAGAAGGTTATGTTTTTATATTGGGTAAATATGAACTATTTGATCTGTTATTCATTTTTAAGTTTTTGATCTGAGGTAACTGTAGAAAAAAACGTTAGTCAATAGACTGATAAGGCCACACACAAAAATATGTCCGTTTACGGTAACATAGGCCAGGGAAAAAAATAGGATCAGTAGGTAGGTGTCTTATTTTTTAAAATTTTTGTTTTTAAACCTTATTCACCTTGGGTTCAATTGTTATTTGGCTTTAAAAAGTTTTTTTTTGAACAATCCCAAGAAAAGCTTAGACTTTGTGTCGGGCCCAAAAATTTTAATCCGTTGGCATACCATAAGATAATTATAAGGCGTAACAGACTTTTTTTGTGTGTGCCTGATATGGCATGTTGTATGAAAACTTTATAACAGGGATCATGTTGTTGCTTTCAAACTCAAAGTTCCACTTCTGCATCCCTGTATTTACAGGGAAATAATTGTTGCTGTCACAGAAATGTGTACAGTTCACATACCAAATTATTAGCAAGTTTTGGTACAAAGTTTATGAGCAAGGTAACCAGTGCAAGAAAAATCGTTGTCATATGTGACCCGTCATAACAAAAGGGTACCAAAGGTGATATTTTTAGGTTTAGAGTTATATATATTTTCTGAAACTAAAAGAAAATACCTTTATTTTAATATATGACCCATAGATCTAGGTTAAAAACTCAAGAAGTTATTCCACTTTAAAGGCACATGGTGTAAGAAAGCTAGTTTTGAGAAAATGGCCGCCAAACTCGGACACCCTATAAAGCAACATTTTCCTTAGTTACCATAGTTCATTTTTATTAGAAATCACACAAACACTTTAAAAACATCAGATCTATCAATACAGAGAAAAGATTTGTCAAAATAATATGTTTATTAAAAAATATCGTTGTAAACAGCATTGTTTTAGACATTATTTGCAATAATTACCGCTAAATACATGCAATTAATGACATTATTTTCATATTTACAGCTTAAAATATGGCTTAATATTTTGATAGGAGACGCCTACGCTAACCAAAAATGCAAAAAAGTCAAACTGACCCAGATTGACCCAAACTACCTTTATCGGGCCCTAGCACAGAATCACATTTGCCGGCTTTGGTACCCGTTCGGGAAATCGGGTCACATATGGGGATTAATATATATATCATATGTGTGACAAAGAAAGAAGTAATAATAGTTTCAATCTACATAACCATTTAAAAATAAATTTGCAAGTGAAAGTGAAATAGTCTGGACAATTACATAACAAAGTGTCCATGATTTGAGCAGGTTGCCCATTGTTACACCTAACAGATGAATGACTCAGCTCAGAAGAGTGTACCGTTATTCAACATAAACAACATATAACAAATGACATATTGTCTGATTATGGAAACTAGTTTGATCTAATATGTACCAATTATCAGTGTTTCCCACAGCTTTTTTTTCAGAGAGGTGCAAAATTTCAAGAGTCCCCTTACAAAATTTTCAGAGAGTCCCCTTACAATTCCTACATTTACCTTGATTTTGATTACCAACATCACCGACACACAAATACGCCTCAAAGTCAAACAAAGCTTAGTTTTCAATGCAACTTTATTGAAAATTATGAATAGCCATAAAACAAGCAACACAACAAAAGGAATACTGTTCTGATAAATATTACAAAGGAATCCATCATTGACTAGAGGAACCTTAAAATCACATAAAATGACCATAGAACAAACATGAAATAGTCATACGACAATTTACACACATCAATCTGCATGTACTGACAAATTGTCTAGAAAAGCAGTTAGTGTTAGAGGTGACTAAGTCGATGACCAGAAGGAAAAAAAAGAGACAAAAAAAATCTGTTCAACTGCTTATTACAGACAAGATCATCATTGCCAAGTCTAGGGAGAACTGAAAATGATGATTTCAACATTTAACGATTGCATCGTCTTCCGCATTTCTGCGGGTTATCGTTTTCCATAGCCATGTGTCGAGCGACATGTTTCAGCTTTTCGGAAGCAAACAAAAAGGCTGCGCATGTGTGTCAGCGCGGTCAGTGGGTAGGGGAGATCACCGCACTTACTCGGCTCGGGCGCATGATAGCTCAGAGGTGCCGGGATACATAACGGCAGTAAAAAAAAAACAACGTTGCGTCCCTTGTGACGCACCTTTTTTGTTTTTTAATGCGTCCTTTTTTAGTTTTTGTGCGTCTCTGACGCACACATGTGCGTTTTGGGAAACACTGACTTATCATTATTAATCATTATTCAGCTTTAAGTTTAAGGTCAAGTCGAACTTAAAAAATAAACAGTTACCATAGATGCAGACCTGTGGCTGTTTTAAACACTCCTAAAAAAAACAGGAATTTGTCACTTTGTTTTTAAAATGTTGAAGTTGTCAGCTGTCTGACTGTTTTGTGTGTGCAGCTGAGCCATTGCCGCTGATGGATATATGTCGCCGAGCGGTGCGCGCGCAAGTTGGTAAGACGCGCCTTCAGCACATCAAGGACTTGCCCATTCCAAACTCTCTGAAAATGTACCTGTGGTACCAGTCCTAGCAGTGACCCGCATCACCTTTGTGCCATCATGCATCTTGCTACACATCCTTCTTATTGCATGTCACCCAACTTTCTGCAGTGATCAGTCATTTGGCTGACTCTGTCATGATCAAGGTCAAAGACTCAACTGCTTCTCTCTCTTTTCTTAATTTTTAACAGTGAGAAATCTTTGTGACGATCCTCGTGTACTTCAGTGAGATTTTGAGACTGGTTTAAAATTGTTATCAGACTATTTGATGAGTGACATTAGTCTGGTGAACCTTTTGATCTTATGCTTTTCGGGCCCTACCCTACCCCCTCTCTCCTCCTCTCACCTCCTCACCCCATCTATTTAGTATTTACCCCCAGGAAAGGAGATCAGCAAAGTCTGCTTTCCATGTCTTTTATCATAATGCAGTCACATGGCAGGAGCAACCTGGTCTTTAGTCAGGTTGTTCCAATGTTCCAAAACTATTTTTGCAGTTTGTGTAATATGGCACTGACTGTTTGATGGTGTCTGGACATTGTGCAAAGCAATCACATAGATTATATTTACAGGAGAAAGCTTATTAACATGAAGACTAAAAATCCTCTTACAAAGTGCAATGCTGTTTTAAAAGTGTGTATTTAAAGTCTGCTTGATGTCACCTGCTTAAGTTTTATTTCAATTGATGAGCTCTGTGAAACCATTTGGTCAGTATAAACTGTTAGTGTTAATGTTAGAGCTAGTATACTGTATTGTAGTGTATAGGATTATAAGTTTTCAGCAAGGTTTTGGAGTTTTGTGTAATATCATTTATTTTATTTTGTATTATTTTTCATTTTATTTTGTACAGAATGTTCATTGTTGTAGTACTTGAGTCTTGATGTCATGTTCATTTTCTAGTAAAATTGTTTTTTTCCTTTACTCAGGGTTCAACGTTTGTTTGCCCCCCCCCCCCCCCCCCCCCCCACTCTCCCCTCCCCTCGTTTCACTAGTCAAGGCAAGTAGAAAGTACATGACCACCCGCACCCTCCTCCTGCATCCCCATCCCTCTGGATCAGGCTCAACGCTTGTATGCTTGTTGGGATAACTCAGTGGTCGGAGCGCACGACTTGGAGTCACTGAGTGCGTCTTTATTTAATTTTTTTAATCTAATAACTTTTTATATAGCGCTTTACCAACTTAAGAGCCGCTCAAAGCGCTGGCTGCAGTAACTAGCTCAAACCGCCCGATACGCCCACCCGCAGCCTTTGGGCCATGGTCTGACGCCTGAACAACTGAGCACAATCTTGGGCAGCCAGGGATGGGGGAGAAGGACCAAGTGCATGCTGGGTATGTTCTTGTCACCGGCACTCACCCATCTAGGACATGAGTGTCATGATCTTTAAAGTACGTTATGATGGAATGTATGCGACACACAGACTAGACCTCGGTTTATACTCTCATCCGTTGGAGTAGGAAACTGGAGTAAAGTGTCTTTCCAAGGGACACAACACAATGGCCCGGCCAGGGCTCGAAACCCGGAGCTTCAGATCCGCAAGTCAAAGCTCTACCATTAGACCACCGTACCTGCCTTGGGAGACATGGGTTCGAATCCTGACTTCAGCAAACTATTGTTTGATTGCTGGATATTAGGGCCAGCGCCTTGAGAAGCTCTCTGAGCTTGTAAGTGCGCTATGTAAGAGAAATCTCTTTCTTGTATCTCTTTCTTTATTTTCAGAAATGCATCAATTAACACATTTATGGTAATTGCTCATGTTTTGTGGGTTGGAGGTGGTGATGAGGGTCGGAGTGGGGTACTGCAATAGTGAAATGATTATGACTCTATGAGTAACAAAAAACTTCAAAATAGTCTTGCAAATTTTTATGAATAACTTACAAAAAGAACTTCAAAATAAAGTCTTGCAACATTTCTCCATTTAATTTAAAACAAAGAACTCATGCAACATGTTTAGCTTTTATGAAATAAAACAAAAAAAATATAAACATAAACTTTTAGAAGCGAACAAAGGCAATACAGTTGTAAACAAGGTGTGACACAGAAATAATCAGCCTGCTGCTAGTATAACTGAAAAGTCCAATACAAAATGCAACATTTGCATTGGACACAACTCTTGGAAATCCCGTAGTTAATTGTTTGAAAAATTCCATGATGTAGGCAGTAGAGTCTGTATGGCAGACGAGAAATACAGCTTAGGAATAAATATTTAATTAGGAAACTTACAATCCAGACAGAAAAGGTAAAGTTGTCTTGCCTATCGCTATCAATTATCTTGCAGTGTTTTATAAATTGAAGTGACAAAATGTTCTTGACATACAACTAATGTTACTTTATTAGATCTATTTGTGCCTGTGGAGTGTTACATTACCCATTATATTATCTTGTGACAACAATGCGATTTCCAAAGTAAACTCGTCACATAAATTATAAAGAAACTTCCTTAATACTGTGTCCTTTTTAACAGAAAGGAATGCTGAAAGTCATACATGTATATTGGTGGCCCAACCAAAACCAGTAGTCTGTCAGAATAGTAACTAGCCCATTATGGAGTTAACAACTTTCACAAGAAAATGAAACTCATTTTTTTCTTCACTTGATGAGAGGCAGTGCTAAATACAGGATGGGCCAATAAAATGTTACCACTTTTTAGTCGTAAATAAGTTGTTTTTTTAAATGAGAACGTTTTTGGATATTTTATTCACAAAAATTTCCAAATTTTCATTTGATACCAAATATAATCAATTTTTTAACTGGATTTCCTCAAACAATTCTTTCCTGGAGATAGGCTTATCTCATGGTGCACAGACAACTCATGGCCTGCCTACTCCCCTGATCTTTCCCCCGCAGACTTTCTTCCTAGGGGGGAACATGAAGAAGAGAACCATTAACTCACAGACCATCGGGCCCTGAAGACCAACATCCGTCAGGAAATTAGGAGAATCCCACTTGAGATGTGTGGCAATGTCATCACGAACTTCAATGTGCGTGTTGCAACTGTAATCCAGAGAAGAGGAGCGTGGATTCAACTTATAAATTAATTATTGAACTGTGTACAGAACGAGTGCAAAAGCGGGAAACCTTTTGTATC
Organism: Oncomelania hupensis; assembly: GCA_036898135.1. Classification (NCBI taxonomy): domain Eukaryota; kingdom Metazoa; phylum Mollusca; class Gastropoda; order Littorinimorpha; family Pomatiopsidae; genus Oncomelania; species Oncomelania hupensis. The sequence continues at coordinate 58,600,395 of CM072524.1, read as the reverse complement.
AAATGATAATTTGGTGCTTCCGTGACATTTCTGTGAAGAATATTTTCAAAAACGTTCTCATTGTAAAAACTTGTATACAATTAAAAAGTGTTAACATTTTATTGGCCCACTATGTAATTCAGTGAAACATGAAGAAAGTATCTTTGCGTATGAATGGATGGTATGAAATGTAGTTACCAATCTGTGTCATCAGCAGTAAATGAATGGTTATGAACTAACGTTGCCTATCGGGGCGAATGCGCTACAAGTTTTAAGGTCAGGTGCATGAAGTTTTACTGGCATTTGTTGACTTAGCGAACGTTTTCAGCACCCATGTACTGAGAGGCAGGCTCTGGTGCCCACAGATTTCCAGCGTGTAGGTGAATGCCATCAACATCCTGACACTTGGATTGGAGTCAGCATCGTTTTTAGGCTGACTGCCTCTGTAAACTTAGTAGCAGCCTGGTAGCAGCAAAATTCCTGTTTACTCTTCATGAGAGCATTATTTTATAGTCTATATATATATTTGTGTGTGTATATATCTATATATATAGATATATATATATACTATAGATAGATATATACTTGGAATAGTCCTCTTCTTTAGCTTTCTGGAAGACTTACCAAGTATGTGAAGCAGGCTTGCTTTAGTTTAGTACATTATTTTATTTTGGTCTAGTTGAACATCTTTCAAATTTTAGCTTCCGATTGCCCCTGCCCCTCTTTTCAGAATTAAACTGATAAAGGAACCTTAATGTCAGTATTGAACCTTCCTCTTCTTTTAAATTATTATTTATTTAGTTATTTATTATTTATTTACCCCCGTTGGGGTGCAGGGGGTTTCAGTATAAATAGTATCCCCACTTTCTGGAAATTTAGTGCTTTAAATTCCCACTGTCGCTGTCTTTCTCATTTGCTCTTTCTCATTCCTGCTCTTTTCTATCAATCTGCTATACTATCGTCTTCTTCGCTAGACCAGTCTCCTACCTTTTTTCTTGAAAACTCTCCCTGGACAAGACTCCTTGTTTGTGTATGAGGTCTGTTGGATCAGCTTGGGAATATTGGACGCTTTCTGCCAGGTGGTCACTAGGGCTTCCTATGATGTTACTATTTAGCAATGTAGGCATTTTATATGTATGTGTTTTGTTGATAATTTATAATGATGTTTGTATTCTATTTTGTTTTTGTAAACTGGGGTTTGATATGTTGGGGTGAAGCCTCAGCCGTCCCCTGCGTGGGATGTCTTTATTGTAAAGTGACTGGCTGGTGGAGAGCTTTCGGTTTTACCACTAGGGTTGTTTCAGCAGATCTTTTATGCGGATTGGGGGTTGTCCGGTCCTGATTTGGCTCGGAAGAGTCCGCTGGACCTAAAGCAATAATAATGTAATGTAATTATTTATTTAGCTATCTATTTCTTAATTTGGTTGGTTGATTTATTATCCAGTGTCTTATTTTCATTACATGTCTTTATAATTTATAACTTGATGCTATTGTGCAGAACTGATGCTTATTTGTATGCAGATATATATATATCTTTTTTTCCCTTTGAATTCAAATGAAGTGGGACATGGATGTGAATTTACATTATATCTTTTCGTAGCTTTTAGCCTGCTTTGATCTTGTTTGGCTTGAGAGTAAAAGTGATAACATGTGTAATTTAATTATATATTCGTGCGAATTTATGGTAGAAATGTAGTGCATTTGAAATTGGTAGCACATGCATTCTGTCAACCTTGCAGGAACAATCTTGCTGTCTAGTCCAGTTCCTAGAACTGCAAAATCTTAACTAGTCTGGCAAATGTTTCACAGTAATACTCCAGCTTTGCACAAAACTAACTTACACACATGCCGCTGTTTGCAGATGAGGAGTGTCAATGTTTTTAATGGTTCAGTATGTCAACGGCCATAAGCATACAAATTTGATTATATGTGACTTCTGCTATGAGATTTCATGAAAATAATTTTTTCAGCCAGCCACAGGCATACATTACTTTTATTTTATTTATTTATTTTTTTTTAATGTTTGCTTTTTCTTGTGAGATTCTGTCAGTTTGATTTCACTCAATCAGCTCGATTTAAAAAAAAAAAACTCTACTAAACCCGCTTTTATGGGTATCTTTTGTACAGCACACAGGAAGAAACAATTGCTAAAAGACTTAATGTTTTAAAAACTATAGTTACACAATGGTTTCACCTTGGGACAGTATATTTGCATGTTTTATGTGGCCTGGCCTGCTGGAGACGCTGGTACACATTGGAGATTTTTCCCACTAAGACTAAGAGAGTCGACTTACAGTAATGACTTTGTGTGGTGTGACATCTTCTCCCAGTCACTGCAGCAGCGTGTTAAAGAAACAAGTAATTTTATTAACAAGAGAAAGTGACAGACTTAAATGAGAGCATGTACAATTATGTTACTCAGTTGTCTGAGGCATATGGCGGTTCACATCAAGCTGCAAGTTGGCGGTGTGGGTTAGATCTTGTTTTGGAGCAGCTCTTTTTGAATTGGAGAGTGCACTATATAAGAACAATATAAATAGTGTTTCAATATCGGAAACACTGCTGCATGTGGGATTCGAAAGATCTTTCTAATCAACCTCAGTCATGCTAATAGTGTTCTAGATATTTTATGTGCAGTAGAGTTAATGCAGTTTCAACTCTCCAGTTGGGTCATGCTAGAAATTACATAAAATTATTTTTAAACGCGACGTAAAACTATTGAAGTGCTTTGCCATGAAGCCATGCATGAGTCCCTTTCACCTTGAATATAATAGAAAAAGGGAACTGTAGTCCTGAATAGAAAGTATAAAACTGTAGGAACTTGGATAGGTTTTTAACTCGAATGCATAGCTTCTCACATACACATACACACAAAACAAAAAACAATCCAGAATTTTGCAGATCTGTGCATGTTGGGTTCAAAATAAAAATAAAAAAAATGATATAGAAAAAAAAAGTTCTCCGTCTGTCCGTGTCTGCCTGTGCAAAAACTTTAAAGTGGCTAAGTACTCGGAACTTATTTCATCTATCACAACCAAGCTTTGTAAGATGGTGTATGTATACCCATGAGACCTCATAAGTGATCAGTGAATGAATGACTTCACTTCAAGGTCACAGAGTCATCAAATTTTAGTCAAAATATACAATTTTTCACAAAATTTCAATTTTTTAAAATAAGTTCATACTATTGAACTTATGATTCTTTGATGCATAATACATATCAATAAGACACACATACTTTGCAAATTGGGTCGATCTCAAGGTCACTGTATAAATAGTATTCCCTCTTTGTGGAAATTTAGTGCTTTAAATTCTCACTTCGTTCTTTCTCATTCCTACTCTGTTATATCAATCTACTATACTATCTTCTTTGCTAATCCAGTCACCTACCTTTTTTTCCTTTGAAAACTCTTCCAGAAGTCCTCATTTGTGTATGAGGTCTGTTGGGTCAGCTTGGGAATATTGGATGCTTTCTGCCAAATGGTCACTGGGGCTTCCTATGATATTATTATTTAGCAATGTAGGCATTTTATATGTATGTGTTTTGTTAATATTTTATAATAATGTTTATATTCTATTTTGTTTTTTTAAAATGGGGGTTCGATAAATTTGGGTATAGCCTCTGCGTGCCCTGCATGGGATGCTTTTATTATAAAGTGAGCAGCTGGTGGAGTGCCTTCAGTGTTAGCACTAGGGTTGTTTCAGCAGATCTTTTGTACGGATCAGGGGTGAGTCCTCTTTCAACCAAGTTGTGGTCCTGATTCGGCTCTTTGCAGTCTGCTGGACCATGTAAGCAATGAATAACTAACTCGAGGTCACTCACCCCCGTTGGGGTGCCGGGGGTTTCAGTATAAATAGTATCCCCACTTTCTGGAAATTTAGTGCTTTAAATTCCCACTGTCTCTGTCTTTCTCATTTGCTCTTTCTCATTCCTGCTCTGTTCTATCAATCTGCTATACTATCTTCTTCTTCGCTAGACTAGACCAGTCACCTACCTTTTTTCTTGAAAACTCTTCCGGGACAAGACTCCTTATTTGTGTATGAGGTCTGTTGGATCAGCTTGGGAATGTTGGACGCTTTCTGCCAGGTGGTCACTATGGCTTCCTATGATGTTATTATTTAGCAATGTAGGTATTTTATATGTATGTGTTTTTTTGATAATTTATAATGATGTTTGTATTCTATTTTGTTTTTGTAAACGGGGCTTCGATAAATTAGAGTACAGCCTCAGCATCCCCTGCGTGGGATGTCTTTATTGTAAAGTGACTGGCTGGTGGAGAGCTTTCAGTTTTACCACTAGGGTTGTTTCAGCAGATCTTTTATGCGGATTGGGGGTTGTCCGGTCCTGATTTGGCTCGGAAGAGTCCGCTGGACCTAAAGCAACAATTATGTAATGTAATGTATTGTCCGGTCCTGATTTGGCTCGGAAGAGTCCGCTGGACCTAAAGCAATAATAATGTACTGTAATGTAACTCGAGGTCATTTTAGCTGTCCAAAGTCAATTTGTATTGGTACTTTTAAGTGACCTTGACCCTAAACTATGAGAGATATAAAGTCCAATCTTGTTGCATTTAGAGATGATAGATTGATCTTTCATATTTGTTCTGCTTTTTCGTTGATCTTGAAGGTCAAGGTCATTTTAGGCCTTGCAAAAACATACCAAGAATAGGTCATAGCACAGTATAATGTCTATTTTTTAGCCAATAGTATGAAACAACATTGGATTATTCGATCAGACATGCATAAGAGATCATAGTGAGGGTCAAGTTCATCCCAAGATAACCTTTTTTTGGCATAATACAACTTTTGCTGTACTTTATTTGATAGTACATTAGTGTATTTGGAACCGGAGGTAAATGTCATATCAAGGTCAAGAGCATAGATCAAAGTCAGTATTAATTATTTTGCAGAGAGGGAGGAGGAATGGAGAGAGGGAGGAGGGGCAATCATTCTCATGTTAAATATTGAGTCACATAAGGAGCATGTGAGTCATATGGGCTTTGCCGTTTCAGTTTTTTAAAAATAAAATCTAATTGACAGTAGTAATATTAGTGCACTATCTGCTCCTGTCGTAAGAAGAAAAATGCACAGGCAAGCAGCCATCACCACCAACAAACAAATCCAGCATGCGGCATATTAACAAAATAGCTGCAGGGATTATGATTATTTCATACTTGTTAGTGTAACATATCGACAGTCAGTGTTTTCCTGTTCCTAATTCTATGCAGTAGGCATACACAGTGGTACAGTCCCAGCAATACTAATAGCAAATAATTTGAAAATGGATTAAAAATAAATTGGTTTTGGATATATATTTATTGAAAAGACCGTTTTCAATAACAAAAGATGTGCAGAAGTTTTTGATGAACTTCGGCGCTTGTCTTTAAAAATGGGTTTTGTGTTCACTAAATTCAGTGGCTGAATGTTTGTGTTCAGTGAGTGTCTGTGTGTGTGTGAGAACATAATGCTGACTACTGTTTCCATTATTATTTTGAAAAGATTAATATGCACATGCACACACCCAGTTAAAATGATTGAATTCGTAGTCATTAAAATCCCAACTGAGTGTGGTGCAGCAGTGCGATTTCAAATTATTAATTTATTTATAACTTTTTATTTAATGCATTGCAAATGGTGGCTATTAATGATGACATTTATTACAATTTATGTCTGTTTTGAAGTTGCAATACTATGATGATTTTGTACCTTCCAAAACCCATAGACACCTTGTAGACTCGCTCATTTGAGTTTACGTAGGTTTTGAGTGAAATTACATGACACTGAAATAGTTGCAAAAGCTTTCAGCATTGGCCAAAAAAAAAAAAAAAAAAAGTTTACCTAGGTTGCTTTCTTAAAAGGTGACCTTCAGGGACTTGGTGACCTTGAGATCAAGCTGAACTGATTGCACAAGAACACAGAAGCTGGCCCTTCAAAAAGGGATGTGAGTCCTTCTTTGCTGAAATATTACATTATCCCTTCAACTCGCCTGTAAGAACCTGAACTGTGCAATATTATGAATATGGATACTTGTATGTCTTGACATTGTCATGATTATTTTTTCTATCACAGAAATATCAATTTATGTGTATAAATAAAAAAGTAAATGTTTTGATATTATGAACTTCTCATTTTGTGTAAGTATGTAAAATACTTTGGTTATTTAAGTATTGTAAAATCCTAGCATTGATGGATTGATGTACTTGTGAACAAATGTCATGTATCGTGCTTTTTCAATGATTTTGCTTTTTAAAAATTCATGCGTTGTGCGACATTAAATGTAATGATGTTTGCATAAATATTTTGTGTACTTGTATTTTGGTTGCTTTTTTTTGGTCTGTTGTAGTGGAAACTGTTGGAAGTTGTCATGTTTTTGTTGGTAATTTTGAAAGTGTGTCATGTTGGATTACATGTATATTTGTCTGTTGTAAGTACACACTTTTAGAAAGTTACATTGGAACGCAGGTCGACAGAAATTGTGCCTTTTTTGTTTCAAACGAGGCTTTGAATTCATTCTTGACCTGTACACTGATAATAGTAATGGATCCAATGATTTTGATTTTGTCATCTCTGAAGAAGGAATACCAGCCAGTAACATTTTCTTTGGTTTGAACATTTCTTCTGTTTAAGTTACAGGCTGTGATTTTTGTAAAGAACATTGGTAAATGATTTATTGAATTTTCATTAAAACATTTTTTAATTTTTTTTAATTAGTTTTATTTTTGCAAGCATTAATCAAGCTTGTAATCTTTACATCAGTAAACGAAGGCGCATTATTAATTTTATTAAAGCAAAGTTGTATTTGTGTGCAAAAAAAACTCTTGTTCCTTTTTAATGAATGTATTTGTTTTGTATTGTAGTATTCTTCTGGCGGTTTATCGCATGCCGCTGTCATGACTTGGTTAATTGTGGGTTTGGCTTTTATTTGGCTGGGGTTTCTGTATAAATAGTTTCCCCACTTTGTGCAAATTTAGTGCTTTAAATTCCCACTATTTCTGTCATTCTCATTTGTTCTTTCTCAGTCCTACTTTGTTCTATCAATCTACTATCTTCTTCACGAGACCAGTCACCTACTTTTTTCTTAAAAATCTCCCAAAACTCATGATTTGTGTATGGGGTCTGTTGGGTCACTTTCTGCCAAATTTGGTTAGTTATTTATTGCTTACAGGGTCCTGCGGACTGTAAAGAGCAGAATCGAGACCACAACTTGGTTGAAAGAGGACTCGCTCCTGATCCATATAAAATATCTGGATCAGGAGTGAGTCCTCTTTCAACCAAGTTGTGTTCTTGATTCTGCTCTTCCTAGTGGTAACATTGAAGGCACTCCACCAGCCACTCACTTTGCAATAAAGGCATCCCACGCAAGGGATGCTGAGGCTATACTCAATTTATCGAACCCCCGTTTCCAAAAACAAAATAGACTATAAACATCATTATTAAATATCAACAAAACACATACATATAAAATGCCTCCATTCTGAAATAATAATATCATAGGAAGCCCTAGTGACCATTTGGCAGAAACGTCCAATATTCCCAAGTTGACCAAACAGATCTCATAGACAAATTAGAAGTTTTGGAAGAGCTTTCAAGAAAAAAGGTAGGTGACTGGTCTTGCGAAGAAGATTGATAGAACAGAGCAGGAATGATAAAGAACAAAGGAGAAGGACAGTGACAGTGGGAATTGAAAGCAGTAAATTTCCAGAAAGTGGGGATACTATTTATACAGAATCTCCAGCACCCACCACAGAGAGATTTCTGCCAAATGGTCACTAGGGCTTTCTATGGTATTATTATTTAGCAATGTATGTGTGTTGTTAATTTTTTATAATGATGTTTATATTCTAATTTGTTTTTGTTACCGGGTGTTCGATAAATTAGCGTCCCTTGCATGGGATGCCTTTAATGTAAAGTGACCGGCTAGTGGAGTGCTTCAATTTTACCATTAGGATTGTTTGAGCAGACATTTTATACGAATCGAGGGCGAGTCCTCAATTAACCAAGTTGTGGTCCTGATTCGGCTCTTTGCAGTTACCACCATTGGGGGTATATATAATACCCCTCCCTCTCCCTCCCCTTTCTGGAAATTTAGTGCTTTAAATTCCCACTGTCGCTGTCTTTCTCCTTTGTTCTTTCTCATTCCTACTGTTCTATCAATCGATCTACTATTCTTTGTTCTTAACTTTGCTAGACCAATCACCTACCCTTTTTCTTGAAAACTCTTCCAAAACTCCTCATTTGTCTATGAGGTCTGTTGGGTCAGTTTGGGAATATTGGACGCTTTCTGCCAAATGGTCATTAGGGCTACCTATATTATTGTTTAGCAATGTAGGCATTTTATACTTAAGCAGAGATGCCAACCCTCACGGTTTCGCCGTTTTATTTTCCGATGGCAAATAGTTTTTTTTACAGATTTACGCTGAAATCATTTTTCTTACGGCGAGAATAATTTTTACAAGAATTTATATTTGCAACTGATGATTATGGCAAAAGGACTGTTACACGTTTCAGACTTTACACTTAGGTACTGTCACAGTATAAAATAATGCAGCATATTATATAACGACCTTATAAGGTAATAAATCTATTTGATAGCTTCAATTATTGAAGCTTGCTTTAGTTTAACTTTTTGCATATCGTAGTTCACAACCTTCTTAGCTGCGCTGAAGCTGCAGCAGCAGACAAAACAGTGCAAAGAAATCAATAAGATTTACCTTTTTTTAAAAATGTTATGCCGATATACAACCTCAAAGCGATTTATTTTAATTAACTCTAACATTTTGCAGTACATGATTCTGATTCGTAGCAGGTTGATGTTAAAAATTGTGCGAACGTACATCGATTATCCTTTTGACTTCGGTTGGGGTCAAGTTTTACCACAGATTATTATAGAATTATTTTGCGGAGCTCAGTCATCTTTGATTTTTCCTATATGATTTTTAATAAGAAATCTCAATCCTGGACCCTGACAAAAATTTAAATCTACTGACAAGTTATAAATTTCTCACTGACAGATTTTTCTGCAGGTTGGCATCTCTGCTTATGTGATTTGTTGATATTCTTTAACGATGTTTATATTCTATTTTGTTTTTGTAAATGGAAGTTCGATAAATTAGAGTATAGCCGCAGTGTCCCCTGCGTGGGATGCCTTTATCGTAAAGTGACCAGTTGGTGGAGTGCCTTCAGTTACTACTAGGGTTGTTTCAGCAGATCTTTAATACCGATCAGGTGTGAGTCCTCTTTCAACCAAGTTGTGGTCCTGATTCGGCTCTTTGTAGTCCGCTGGACCCTGTAAGCAATGAATAACTAACTAACCTCTCTGCAGCTCGCTGGACCCTATAAACAATGACTAACTAATTAACTCTCCTTCCTTTGTCACTTTGGCTGTCGGCTCATGCATTTTCAATTGAAAATACTTTTTCACTGCATTTTGTATGATTAGGTGTCATTTTTACTGCATTTTGTAGGATTAGGTGTCCGCTCTCTTTCTCCAAAGATGATGGATATTTATTTATAGTTTATTTATTATTAGAAAAAGGCAATTGCAGAAACTGTTCCACAGTAAATTTGACATGTTTAATTTTGGTGCAAATAATGTTTTGGGCATATTTAGCAACGTTTTTTAAAACCATATGGAAGAATATTAATTTCTTTACTTTAGTTAGCAGCGGATGCCTGGCGACCTCACGTCCGAATCCTGATGTTGATATTGGATTTTTTTTTCTCACAAGAGTTGACTTTGTGTTACGACTCTCTTCCTTCTCACTCGTTCCAAGGACCCAGCCTTGGTGTCAAGAGGGCAGGCTCAAACAAGCATGCACACATATAGTTTGATTAGGCACATCAGTTGTCCTGGGAATTTGATTTGACAGTGTGCTTGTTACTGCAAGTTGGTGTTATTTATTTTATTTATTTGTATATCTTTTATATCGAAATGATAAGACAATATAAAAACACACACACACACACACACACACACACATATATCTATTAAAACTACAAAATCATTAGTGTAACAAATTGGTGTCTTGGGTGGCCAGAGCGAGGTCTGGCTATTAACCATGGGTAGTTCTTTGAGTGGCACAGTACGCACACACACATGCACATCTATTAAAACTACACAATCATTAATGTAACAAGTTGGTGTCTTGGGTGGCCAGAGTGAGGTCCGGTTATTAACCATGGGTAGTTCTTTGAGTGGCACAGTAAGCTGTTTATAAAGAATCCTGTCCAAATCCAAGTGTAGGGGCCGGGTAGCTCAGTTGGTAAGAGCGTCTTGCTAGTAACCGAAAAGGTCGCTGGTTCGAATCCCGGATTGGTCAACGTGTGATCATATTATTTTCCCCTTTACCAACAACTGGCCCGCTGGTGTCAGTATAAATCGGTCCAGTAGTCACCTATATGCGAAAGTGTCATGTGACTATTATCTACAAACAACAACATCCAAGTGTTAAGCCGCTTGTTTGTATTTCCAGGTAATATCTCTGGAAATACTTTGAAATAGTCGGGAATTAGATAAGTCAAATGTTGGATCTTTCTGTCTGTCCGTCAATCGATTGTTCTGGTGCATGGCATATCTCAAGAACCACAGGATGGATTTTGACCAAACTTTATAGGAACATTACCTAGGTTAGTGGTCCAGCCTCAAGTACTACCATATTTGCTCTAGCGCCAAGGTCACGGTCATTGGAGTCACTTTATTGCTAAACATGGTTTGCTCAATATCTCGAAAACGTCTGAACAAATTTTGTTCATTTTTTAGTATCCAGATACTTCAAATCAAGGTCAATCATTCAGTAGTAGTCGGTTGTCTATCCCTTGTTCCAAATTTAACTTGTTCAAAACAGGTGTTTTGCCTTAACTCGAGAGGGATAGGATCAAATTTGATAATCTTTACTATGCAGATACTTTAACCACCATTCAGCCTTTTATGTCCTTGACCTGTGCTCTTTCTCAAAAATCAAGGTCACAGAGGTAAATTATATTATAAAAACATTTTGCACTTTTATCTCAAAATTGCCTGAACCGATTTTCATGTTTTTCTTGCAGATAGATAGTACTAAAAAGCCCATTATTTTATGTTTTCATTTTGTTTCTTTAGGATAAAGCAGAGTCTCAACATAGCCATGGAAAATTTACTTGTGTAAATGCCAATTTAAAACTATGTGTACGAGTGTCTGGAAATACATTTTAATGGCTTGCCATCTTGTTTTCTATTATAACTATGAAAGAATGTTTTGAATATTATTGTTAGTTTCTCTGGCAATTGAAAGTCTTGTTTCTTGAGCAACAGCACCTCTCTGTGTTTAGTGCATTTGCCTGTAACACGAAACCTGAAATGCTTATGTGTGGTTGTGCTATGAGTCTTAAGGTTTAAGTAGGAACAGGTTTTAGTTTGTTTTTACCTCTACCCCACTTTCCTCTCTCTCTCTCTCTCTCTCTCTCTCTCTCTCTCTCTACCCCTTGGGGTCATGAGCAATCTTGCCACTGTAGATTGTTCTAACCTATAAAGGGTACAGTGAAAGCCCCAGTTGAAAACCTGTCTTGCCTTTGTAGGCATGACAAATTAACTGTGGCAACAGTTCCCCCCGTTGGAGTGCCGGGGGTTTCAGTATAAATAGTATCCCCACTTTCTGGAAATTTAGTGCTTTAAATTCCCACTGTCGCTGTCTTCCTCATTTGCTCTTTCCCATTCCCGATCTGTCCTACCACTCTGCTATACTATCTTCTTCTTCGCTAGATCAATGACCTACCTTTTTTCTTGAAAACTCTTCCTGGACAAGACTCCTTGTTTGTGTATGAGGTCTGTTGGATCAGCTTGGGAGTGTTGGACGCTTTCTGCCGGGTGGTCACTAGGGCTTCCTATGAATGTACTATTTAGCACTATAGGCATTTTATATGTATGTTTTTTGTTGATGATTTATAATGATGTTTGTATTCTATTTTGTTTTTGTAATCGGGGAGTTCGCGTAGTTGAGGTCAACCCTCAGCCGTCCCTCGCGTGGGATGTCTTTATTGTAAAGTGACTGGCCGGTGGAGGGCATTCAATTTTCCAACTGGGGTTGTTTCAACAGATCTTTTATGCGGATCGGGGGTTGTCCGGTCCTGATTTGGCTCGGAAGAGTCCGCTGGACCTAAAGCAATAATAAATCAATCAATCAATCACTCTCTCTCTCTCTCTCTCTCTCTCTCTTTCTTTTTATCTTTATCTCTTTCTCTTTCACATATACTCTATGTAATGTTGGTCTTTTCAATTCAACCCAATTTCTATTCAATATGGAAGGATCTGAGAAAATGGAAATATTTTGTTTTGCTTTTTGAAAGCTTTGTCTGAAAATTTGTATTGACTTTGCTATGATAATGTTGATGGTCATGTGGTCTATTTGTACGTGGCATTGTCGGTGTGCTGAGTGAGTGTAAAAGTAGTGACTGCACTTGTCTATCATTTAGTTCAAATTAAAAACCATTTCAATACATGTCTGGCTGTGTTTAAGAAAATTAGTGTGTGGGTGAATAGTATAGTGAATAGTCTCTCTCTCTCTCTCTCTCTCTCTCTCTCTCTCTCTCTCTCTCTCTCTCTCTCTCTCTCTCTCTCTCTCTCTCTCTCTCTCTCAAAAAATGACAAACAAAACGGAGTGAGAGAGATTGAAGGTTATTCGGTACACTTTCCAATATTACGTCACTATGATTGTTATTTGGTGATTGTCAACATTCGTTGTCATCAACCGTTAGCTTTTATTGTTATAACTATTATTGCAATGGAAACCCCGTCAATACCGACGACGACAAAATAAAGATCTTGTCGGAGACAGCGCAGATAACTGCTACGAAAATACTCGCATGAACTGACCTCTAGCCATTGTTTTGCATGTGAAGATGTTTATATAGGTCAAAGGTTTGGGGGTTAAAATGAATGATTAATGAGACAAGATGGCAGGTATTTCAAGTTTCGAAGCAGACGACACTTCGCAGATTTCTGCTTCTCAATCAGAAGACAGCTCAACGGTGAGCGCTTGTTTAAAAATATATCTTCATCGTGACTCATTAGCATGTGTTTCCGTTGCAAATTAGGAATTAAACGCGCAATGAAAGAAACGGATCCATTCGAAAAATGAACATAGCGAATGGATGGGCGTGATATATGGGAGACAACTTGTACTGCATCTTAGAAGAAAATGCGAGATTTCAACGAGTTTACTAATACATTTAGTATTATTCTCTATAAAATTCAAAGAAAAGTGGCATAAAATATAGGAATTTCCATTCCTAGGAAGCCGAAAAGCGGTGTATTTGGACATAATTGGCGATTTTAAAAATCTAAAGGAAACGCTGAACTGGTTGTGGATGGGAGAAGATCGGTTGTTTCCCTTGTATTCTTAAATCGAGGGCTTTTCCGCACGTACGTGGTGCTTATATTTGACGACACACCTTAATAGTTCTCTTTACGACCTGAGCCCGGGAAATTTATTTTACATAACTAAAACCCAAGGTTTCCTTGTTTGCTTTTGCTGGTATGACATGTTTGGGAAGAAATGCATTTTACAACGATAAATTTGTCTTTGTTTCCAGGCTCCAGAAGGAAAACTACACTCTTCAGCCAAAGATTATGAGGTGAGAACAATCCATCCCATGTGATCCACACGCTCATGGATACTCTGGAATGTATTCTACACTACTCTCCGCCACACGTCATTTGTAAAATTAACGTCATAAAATGACCTCAGTGGCTGTTCCAACAAATGATTATTCCCCCCCCCCCCCTCTCCTCCTCCCATTAGAGAAAACCAAAAATCTGGCGGTGATGTTAGGAGCATGAACGCAAAGACAAGAAATATAAATTTAAAGGCAAATTTTGATATTTAGCGTTATGATTAGAGTTAGTTAGAATTTGGATTAGGGTTAATTTAGGGTTAAACGTAACTCTAAGCCTACATATTTTCACCAGCAGATTTTCTCAACTTCCTCCCCATTTGGAATCTTTTATGTCTCCTTGACTATCTCGTGACAGTGGGAGCTCACAGGAACAGCCATGTTCCGAACAGTTCCGGAAAGTTGTTTTCAACGTAAAGGCCCGCGGCGCAAATAAATAATCAATTAACTGTTACGAGAGTCCCATTAAACCGCAATTATTCACTTTGAGCTATTCATAAATCTACTACTACATAATCCTTCTGCATGGTTCCTATAGCGACCCTTTACATTTCAGACCCGTCAGTTGGAGTAAATTTACGTCCCCGGACACATTAAGCGTATAGGGGACGGGTGAACCACCACTGTAGTTTCATCCTCGCGAGTCTAAAGAAATGGAATAAATATGTAGTCCTATAGATCATGGCGTAGATCTACTAGGCCCAGCAAGGCACAATGACGGAATCGGTTTTTGTTTTTGTTTTCTTCAGAAGGGAGGGGGGGGGGGGGGGGGAAATGACGTAACATGTTGATGACGTCAAACTTTTTGCGTCCATTCATTGGCTTCATGAACCATCAGTTTCCCAAGAAGACATTGGAGTGTTAGCAATTTGATTTTTATCGTTACTGTAATATTGTTATATAAATTTGAAGTTATAATAATATTTGAGCACATTTTTTGTATCCGACGGTGTAAAACTGATGCCTAGCATTGCAGATTTGGAAATGTTATATAAATGCTTTTAGTAGTTGTTTGTCGTAGCCCAATATTTTGACGGTAAACACTTTGATTGGGTGGAAATACCAGCTAAATTGTGCATACTTACCTGGCACGGGAGACACCCTGATCACGAAGGGGGTTCTCCCAGGGCGAGGCCTGTCCATTGCACTTCGGACTCGCTGACCTCTGCGAAACGCCCCAAACGTGGGTGGCTCGAGTGCGTAATTTTTTGGTGAGGGGGACTAGCGTTCGCGCAGTCCCCTGCAAAGTAAAACATAAAAGCACAAATAACAGGAGCCCAAGAAAAATGTCGGCCTCCTCCCCCTCCCCCCCCCCCCCCCCCCCCCCCCCAATAAAGAGTAATTTGGGTAATTTTTCACAATCCATTTGAAATGGTAAGTATAGTGATTGGATGGATGGATAATTTTACTGATCAGGTAAAGATTATTCGTTGTAATAAGTTTCTAAGCGTTTGATAATTATGCAGAGCCTGGATTACGACTGCTGCTACAACCAACCTTACTCCCGTGTAGCGGATCGATTGGGAGAGGGTCGCGTAAGTTTAACATGATTTATTTATTTATCTGTTTATAAATTGTGTTTATTTTTATCTACCGTACTTTACTGACTACAAGGCGATACACATTATAAGATCACGATCACCCACCCACCCACACCTCACCCCTTTCCCTCATCTCTGTTCTTCCCAACGCCAGACGTAAGGTATGACGGCCTACTAGCGCCAAAACCGAGAGTTACCTTTATCACGAGATAATTGAAATTAACACGTGTTGTGTGTAATTTACAGAGATACCGGTAATCCACAGTGTTAATGAGTAATTATCAGTATTTGCCACGCCTTCCTAGCGCCAAAACCTGATAATACAAATATCCTGAGATAATTACAAATATCATAGGAAAATTACTATTATCAAGGGATAATTACAATAATCATTGAAAAATTACAAATATCTTCGCGTGATCATGTTTAATTTTCAATTTTGGCTCTAGCAATCCGTCTGGAAATGGACCAAAACCAAAAATTGTAATTTTCATTTGGTCATTACAATTGTTACGTGTTAATTGTAAACATGTCGTTGATATTTGTAATTATCACATGATATTTGTAATTATTAGATTTTGGCGCTAGTAGGTCGTCATAATGTGAATCACACAGAACACGTGTTAATTACTATTATCACTGATACCTGTAAATGCCCGTTTTGTCGCTAATATGCCGCCTTAGTCAGAATTAAGCAATATCAAGTAAAAATAGTAATTATGAAGTGAAAATTATAACTATTATGTAATAATTACATAACCATTATGTAATAATTACAAGTTTCGGTTTTGGCACATTTCCAGGCGCATTGCTAGAACCAAAACTTAAAATGAAACATGATCACGCGAAGATATATATTTATAATTTTTCCATGATAATTTTAGGTATCCCTTGATAATTGTAATTATCCCATGATATTTGTAATTATCAGGTTTTTGCGCTAGTAGGCCGTCATAGTATGGTGCTGCTGCATATTATAAGATGCGCAAGAAAATGACTTACATATTAATATATAGGACAGTCATGTGATCCCCATATAATCCTCGTTTTCTCAAATGTGAGTTTTTTGTGTTGATGTGAGTTAATTGAATATGGAATTTGTGTGAGGTATTTTAAATATTCGTCTGTACAGATTTAGCCACAACCACACATCATATCAGATGGCATTGTATTATAAGATACATTGGTGGAAGTCGAGGAAAAAGGTATCTCCTTGTAATCTGTAAAATACGGTATTTATTTATATCTATTTACACATTTGTCTTGTTGTTTATTTGTTCTGTTAACGTTATTGATTCAATGTAATAACTTATTTATTCATTTACGCCTTATTTCCATTCCATTTTATTTTATTTCATTTTATTGTACTTTACTGATTACAGATTTATAACATGCATTGATGATAATGCAAATAATTGTTGTTTCTGTTGTCGACACAGTCTGCAGCCAAGCTTGAAGCCCTGAAATGGGTTGTGACATTTATCATCGGTTTTCTCACTGGAATGGTAAGTAAACAAACGAACAAACTGCTGCGGTAAATATAAAATGTAGAATATCTTTAAAAGAATTGAAATGTACAAACAAAAATTAAATAGTGCAACACATAAAATATAATAAAAACTACTATTATCCCAAACCCCAAACATACTTGCGCTGTACACTACCGCATACACCTCTACAAACCATCACACACGTACGCCATGACGAACAAACACCAACCACGGGCGTTCAATACACGCAACCTATGCACAGACATGATCATTACAAGCTAAGCCGAGTTACAAAACATGACTGGAAAATTCACACACACACAAACACGCACGCACATACACACCCACACCTACACACACACACACACACGCACACGTCCCCAGACACATAAAGACCCATTAGGCACAATAACAACAAAAATACTGTATTAGACACAGTATACTGTATGCTGGATCATACACACACACACAGTACATACACACCGGAATGCCATTTCACACTCACCAAAATCACTCACACATACACACACACGCGCGCGCGCGCACGCACATCAGGCAAAAATTCTGGCTGACTAGCTATATTTATCAGACTGACTGACTGACTGCCAGACTAACTGCTCAGATTTCATAAAGTCGGGGAATAAAGTTTGTGAGTCGAATGGCGCTCGGCGGAAAGGACTAGGGGAACCTGTCAGTCCTCGCGCGCCAGCTGATAAGCCTGCCGGATGTGGAGGAGGTCGGCACCAGAAGCTCGTCACACAGCGGATGGGTTGGGTTTCGCTGAATGGCCCCCATGGTTTTTGGGGGACAGGGATAAGGCTGGAAGACTTCCAAAGGGTTTGGATGTGTCCAGCGTCCAACGACTCGATCCTGGAACAGGGAGTCATGTCAGTGCTTGAGGACAGCTCCCGTAACATCGTCTGGGCAGGCAGGCAGGTAGATTAACGTCCCCGGACACTATAAGCATATAGGGGACTTTACGTCTTGTGCACAAGCACTCCTGGGGTTGACCTTTGTGAAGCGCTGACTCGCCTCTTCTTCCTATCCCTCCTGTTGTCTCTCTCACTCAGATCAGCCAGAGTACTCACTTGTTCAGACGAAAGGTTAGTGGTGTCAAAGATGGCCTAGGAGGTGTTTAAGTCGTTCGCCAACCTCTGCCTTTCCTCTACATTCAAGGCACAATTGCACGGTCAGTCATCGTCTGTAAGTTGCTCCACAGTGGCCTTGGATTGTTGGAGGCGAAGCTGTCTTCGATCTTGTCTTTGTTTCAAGCAGACAAACAAGCAGGCAAGCAAACACAAATATACTTATATTTAGATTATATGATTGGGAGGTCATGAGATGAATTACGTAGGAATGATTGCTGAGGATTTGTAGTGTTTTTTTTTTTTTTTGTTTTTTTTTTTTTTTTTTTTTTGGGGGGGGGGGGAGTGTTGGATGGGAGAGATGAGAGGGTGAGTGCGAGAGAGAGAGAGAGAGGGAGAGAGAGGGAGAGAGAGAGAGAGAGGGAGAGAGAGAGAGAGAGAGAGAGAGAGAGAGAGGGAGAGAGAGAGAGAGAGAGGGAGAGAGAGAGAGATGAGGGCGTTTGGGGCGGGGTCAGGATGTCTCTGGCGAGTCGACTTTTCTGGCTTTTTTTTTTTCTTCCTGACTTATTCTTTATGCCATTTTTTCTCCTCACTCCTTTGATTTTTGTTCTTTCTTTATTTTTTTGTGTCTTTTTTTATCTTTTTTTTTATTTTCCTTTTTTTAAAAATGTCTTTTCATTGTTTTTTTATTTTTCCTTATTTGTCTTTTTAAACCGTTTCTTTATTTTCCTTTTATTATTTCTTTCATTTTTTTCAATATCTCTTCCTCTTCTTTCTTTCTTTTTTTCTTTCTTTCTTTCTTCTTCTTCTTCTTCTTCTTCTTCTTCTTCTTCTTCTTCTTCTTCTTCTTCTTCTTCTTCTTCTTCTTCTTCTTCTTAATATATATTGTTTGTGTTCCTATGTAGGTCGCGTTGTTTATCGATGCTATCGTCAAAGTTTTGTCCAACCTAAAATTTGGCACTGTGGACGAATGTATCCTTTGACGGAAACATGTTCTTTGCTGCTGCTGCTGCTGTTGTTGTTGTTGTTGTTGTTGTTCAATACTTATTATCATTATTATCATTATTATCATTATGCTTGATTGATGCCACCTTAATCATCATCGCTTTCGACGTCGTTACCGCTCTCGTCCTCCTCTTCTGCTTTCTCCTCCTCTTCATTCGAAGCTTCTTTTCCTCCTCTTCGTCTTCTTCCTCCTCCTTCTCCTCTTACTCCTCCTCCTCGTCGTCATCGTCGTCATTATCATCAACATCAACATCATCTTTATCGTTATCATCGTCATCATCATCATCATCATCATCATCATCATCAGCAGCAGCATCATCATCATCATTATCATCATCGTCATCATCACCATCATCATCATCATCATCATCATCATCATCATCATCATCATCATCATTATCATCATTATATAATCATTATAACCAATGAGGCAGACCTTGAATTAAGTCAGCCATAACACGATGTGGACACGACGGCTGCTTGGCGGTATCACTGATCTACCTCCTCCTCTTCAACATCACCTTCACCATCATCGCCTCAGCCCTCGTCATCTTTGAAGTATGTCATTCAGTATCACATAATTGTTACGATATATGATGATGCTGTTGATTGTGCTGGTGATGATAATTTTGCTGGTGATGAAATTGATGATGAGGAGGAGGAGGAGGGGGAAAATGGGAAGGATTAAAGGCAGGGGAATGATCGAGGAGCAGGGAAGGGGTAGAACAAGAGAACGAGGGCGACAACGATGTTGATGATGATGATGAAGAGGAGGAGGAGAAAGAGAATGATGGTGATGAGGATGATGGTGATGAGAATGATGATGATGATGATGATGATGATGATGATGATGGTGATGATGATGATTTTGCAGCCTGTAGCTGGAGGATCGGGCATACCTGAGATCAAGTGTTACCTGAACGGCGTTCGCGTGCCTCGCGTGGTCCGTCTGAGGACTCTGGTCGCCAAGTCCATCGGCGTCCTATTCAGCGTTGCTGGTGGTCAGTGTCATGAACCGCATTAGCCGGACGGTTAACAAGTAAACAATTAAGAGAGAGAGAGAGAGAGGCAGACAGACAGGCAGAGGGAGAGAGAGAGACAGAGAAAGAGAGAGATAGAGAGAACACAAGGACGTACTTTGGCTAAACATACTGACAGTGATTCAGATCACCCAGCATGGTGTGCCTGATACTCAGGCAGCGCAGTGCCTCTACTATTTCGTACGAGGCTATAAACCATAGTCTAGTCAGTGCCCGCATGCATTCCTTCGCACGGGCCTTAACAGACCCTGACGGTTATGTCCTGCAGGTGAGTGCCAGAAACATTAACACATGGGACGTGGGACGGTGCGCATCAAGTTGTCCCCTTTAAGCGGCTTGAGTTAGATCTAGATCTCGGCCAGCGATTTGAGCTGCTCTTTGAGCTGAAAAAAGCGTTGTATAAGAATAAATAGTTTATCTTGTTCTATGCTGTAACGTTTTAACCTGACGAAAGCCTTTTCAATAAATACAAAAATGTGACCGAATTTGTCATACATAGGTTTGTTTTTAGATCTATTAAATAGACTTTTTCTTTGTAAGAACAAATCATGAACGCTATTTTTCTCGCCAGGTCTGTTCGTGGGCAAGGAAGGTCCTATGATCCACAGTGGAGCCATCATCGGTGCAGGCGTACCGCAGTTCCAGAGTCTGGCCTTCACCAAAGTCAACTTCAAGTACTCTTTCTTCCGCACTGACCGGTAAAGTCACGAACATTATGGCTGCATTTTCGGCTTTAGTTGCAGTTATTCCTCACCAGGGGCAGATCTTGTTCTTGTGCCACTTGTGCACGTGCACACCCCCCTGGCGGTCAAAAAAAAAAAAAGAAAAGAAAAAGAAAAAGAGGGAGAAAAGAAGAAGAAAGAAGAGAAAAAAATTACTAATTCTCACTCACCACACAGTTTCATATGTACCTCCAAATTAGTTGGGTTTTTTTTTTTTTTTTTTTTTTTTTTTGTGACCAAACTTGTACATGCATCAGGTCAGTTTTGAATAAAACTGATGTGAGTGGCTATTTCTTGTTTTATTTGCAGTAACTTTGTCTTTGTATAAGCCTTTATGCAAGATGTTCTGCTATTGTAAATTTTATCATCAGAGTTTGCAGAGGGGTGTTTGTGTTTGTGTGTGTGTGGGGGGAGGGGGGGGACTAAAAGAGGACTTTTAGCACAAAACAATACTATTTTCAGTCCTTAAAATAATGCCCAAAATGCACCAGACCCCCCTAGTACACTCGCCTGCTTCGCAGGCTCGCGCTTGTGGATATGCCACTTCGCATTAGCTGTGCACACCCCCTCAACAATGGAAAGATCCGCCCCTGCTCACGGTAGCGTTGGCTACATTACACAGGCGGCGGAAGCGGGGGGGGGGGGGGGGGGGGGGGGGCAAGGGGGGCACTGGCCCCCTCCAGAAAAATATTGGGGGGGCAAACCTATACATTTGCCCCCCAATATTCAGCCCCTCAAAAAACATTATTTGAAGGTTCAAACCAATATATTCCCCCTTTCTCTGGACTGATGCAAGTTAACAATATATTATCTGTGCTGAGACCATTTTCAAAGCACTGAAGGATTGCTTGATCAGACTTGACTTGCCAGTGCAAAACTGTAGGGGCCAGGCCTACGACGGGGCGAGTAATTTTCAGGGTCATGTGTCAGGAGTTGCAAAAAGATTCAAAGATGAGATCCTTGCTGTGACTGAAGAGTTGGCGACAGTTCTTCAAAGAAAACAAACGACTTGTGATGATGCAGTAAACGCTGCTGACATTTGTCTGAGAACACTGGAAAGCATGCGGCATGAAGATTGTTATGAGACATTTTTTGCTGACATCACAACGAAAGCTGCAAATTTGTGTGATGAGCCCTGCGTTCCTACACAGAAGCAGCCTCCACGAAGACTGGACGATGGCTCACAGGGTCACAGCTACTCTTGTCCATCTGCTTACTACAGACAGCAATACTGTGAGGCCATTGACAACATCAAAGAACATTTAAAGAGCCGGTTTGATCAAATAGCTCTCGACTTACCAAGGAAAATTCAAGTTCTTCTAAGTGATGGAGCAGCAGGGAAGAGACCAAAAATTTCTCAAGAAATCAAAGATACATATTCCGCTAACATCGACTTGGACAGACTCAAAACTCAGCTAGAATCCTCCCACATGCACTGGGTGACACCAGGAAGGCGGCTAACTCTAGGATCCCCATATTCCAAGCACTGCCGGATGAACTGAAAGCTTCTGACACTGTGCGACGGATGCTGAGTGAAGTGGATAAACTTCTCAGACTGTACTTCACCATCCCAACCACAATAGGCAACGGCTGAACGCAGTTTTTCAGCCCTAAAGCGGGTAAAAACATACCTTTGGGCAACGATGACGCAGGAGCGTCTAAATAAATGTCTTATAATGCATGTATTCAAAGACAAAGTAGATCAACTAGACCTAGCGCAAACTTTTATATTCACGATTTCTGTGAACTGTATTCAGATGTACACAAAGCAATAACATTAAAACTCTGGATTAAAAATGTCAATGACGAATTGGCCGAAGAAACAAATAACAGCAGATCTAACTGTAAAACTGAAGCTATTAATAAGCCAAAATGGTACCCAGATAGCAAACAAAAGTTTGTCAAAAACCTTAACATGGCGGAAGTTACCTTACTAAATTCTTCACTTGACAATATCTTAAATAATAATTCTGTTGTCCTTCATCAAAGTGATATTGATGATATTTGCAATAAAATATGTAACATCATGAGGCAAGCAGCGGACATGATAGGTTTATTTAAAATAAAGAAAAAAAACGCAGAAAACGAATCGAACAAATGAAAACCTTCCGTGGTTTGATAGTGAATGTGAAAAGAGTAGGAAAGAATTTTTTAAATCTAAAAATGCTTGCAGGAAAAATACAAACTCATTTCTTAAGGAAATTAAGCACAAAGCAAGCAATAATTATAAAAGACAGTTAAGAATATCATTTTAAAAATATCAATCAAATTTAATTAAGAAAATTAGAAAATTGAAAAGTAATGATCCAAAATGCTTTTGGAAGCTTCTAAATGGTACACGCACTGAAAAAAGGGACACATATGGTAAAATAACATGTGAAACGTTTTTTGAACATTTTAAGAAAATTTCTGATTTTGATGTTGAGAATGACACTCTTGACCAGAATACAAGCATGCACGACACCAAAACACATTTTCTCCTTGATCAACCATTCAATGAGGAGGAGGTTAAAGAAGCTATACGTACTTTAAAAAATAACAAAGCTTGTGGTATAGATCATATAACTAATGAATTTTTGAAGTCAGTCCCTTATGAATTCATTAAGTTGATAACTAAATACTATAATATTGTACTACAATCTGGTAAAGTGCCCGAGGATTGGACTATATTTATTATTAAACCTCTTTATAAGCAGAAGGGGGACAAAGACAATGCAAATAATTATCGTGGAATATCTATCTTGAGCTGTTTTGGTAAATTGTTTACAAGCATTAACAAAAGACTAGGTTCTTTCTTGGAGTCTAATAATGTTCTGGGGGAAGAACAGGCTGGATTTAGGGGTGGATACTCTGTTTCTGATCATATATTCACTTTACACTCTCTTGTAGAATTCTTCTTATCAAAGAAAAAGCGTTTGTACTTTGTTTTTATTGATTATGAAAAGGCATTTGATTTTGTTAATCGTTCTTTGTTATGGCAGAAATTATTAAATTCTAATGTAAACGGAAATATACTCCGTATGATAAAAGACTTGTATAATAAAGCAAAATCACAGGTACAGTGGAATGATACTCTTTCTGATTATTTTTCTTGTAAAACAGGTGTCAGACAAGGTGAAAATCTGTCTCCGTTATTGTTTGCTGTATTTTTGAATGATTTAAAAAGTTTTCTTGGTGAAAAACTAATTGGTCTAAGAACTGTTAAGCTTGCAGCATCGGATATTTTTCTTGATGATGACTATATTGAGACTCTGTATAAAATGTTTATTTTGCTTTATGCCGATGACACCGTAATTTTTTGTGAATCTTCTGCTGAATTACAGTCTTCTTTAGATGCCATGCATCAATATTGCACTAAATACAAATTAAAAGTCAATGCTGCTAAAACTAAGGTCGTTGTTTTTTCAAAAGGCAAAGTCAGAAATCTACCTAATGTATTTTACAATGGTGTTAAATTGGACGTGGTATATGATTTTCAGTATCTCGGAATTAAAATTAACTATAATGGTAGCTTTAAACCAGCCCAGAAAAATTTATATGATCGTGCCTCCAAAGCTATGTTTTCTCTTTTAAGAAAAATTAGAAAGCTTAAGTTACCACTAGAAATTCAAATTGACCTGTTTGAGAAAACTATAGTTCCTATTCTGTTATATGGTTCAGAGATATGGTGTCCTCAAATGGGTGACCTTGCCACTAAACTGCAACTGCGTTTTTATAAACTAATTTTAAAGCTGGGTAAGTCTACTCCTTCTCAAATGATTTTTGGTGAATTAGGACAAGTTCCTCTGGAGTTACAGGCAAAGCAAAGAATGTTAAATTTTTTGGTATAAGCTTGTTCACCCTGATAACAGTAATAAATTGTCCAGCGTTATGTACACTTTTTTGTTTCACATTGATTTGCATAAAGGTTATAAATCTTCATTCCTCGATTCAGTGCGGAAAGAGTTAAATAATCTAGGACTTGGTAATTTTTGGTTAAATCAGGGGCTAACCAATGTTATGCCTTCTGCTTCAGTTTTTAAGTGTACAATTAAACAACGCCTACATGATCAGTTTATTCAAGGCTGGTTCGAGGAAATAAACAATAATGAACTTTACTACAATTATCGAATGTTTAAGCTACATTTTGAATTTGAAAAATATTTGCATGTTCTACCAACAAATCTTGCAATATCTGTTCTAAAGTTTAGGACACTTAACCACAGAATGCCAGTGCAGAGAGGCCGATATTTTAACATTCCTAGACACGAACGTGTATGTCAAAAATGTAATAGTGGCGATCTTGGTGATGAGTTTCATTATTTATTTTTGTGTTCACATTTTTGTAACTCGAGAAGAGATTTATTAAAATCATTTTATTATAGATATCCCAAATGCCATCAAATTTCAAGAATTATTGTCATCTAACAAAAAGTCAGAATTATTAAAGCTTGTAAGTCTTATGAAATTAATAATTAAACAAATGTAACGTTTTTATCCCATGTCAAAAATTAATAGTTCTGATGTTGACAGGTTATGTGTAATAAAAATTATTTCTGTAGTTTGTCATTGATGTGTTTAGGTTGAATTGTATTGTTAGTTATGATTCATAGTTGTTGTCCCCAATCAAGTTCTTTTTTCTTTTCCCCACTCCATACCTCCCCCTGCCACCTCCCTCCCCCACTCCACTCTATCCCGCTGTATAAATAAATATTTTAAAATTTTTATTTTATTTTTTAATCTAAAATGTTAATTAATTATTGTGCATGTTTGTGTATATTATTTTAACCATGTCCATGTGCCCTTAATGGGTTTTTCTGGAATAAAATTTGCCTTGCCTTGCCTTGCCTTGCTTACGAATTTATCAATACAAATGAACGCCATAAGGCATACTTTGGAAAATTAACGGTGTAATTTCCCATGCCAAATGACATGCATGACTGCTGTTTTTGTTACTGTGATGGATCAACATTGTCAGGTCAGTTTCTCTCCATTTCTCTCTACCCTCCCTCCCCCCCTCTCTCTCGTTCTCTCTCTTATATGCACAGTTTTAGAAATATATATCTTTTTTTTTTCTCTCACATAGTGTCTATGAAAATAGTTCAAATTATTTGGAGTAAATGTCCAGGGCCGGACCCAGAAGGGTGGGAGGGGGGGGGGGTACCTGAGTTCTGGAACCCCCCTCCCCCCCCCCCCCCATCCAAATTAAAAAAATTGAATTTTTTTTATGCAAAGAGTTTCAATTTTTTAAACATTGTTTTTAAAACATTGCAGTTTTTAGTCACTTTTGGTCCAACGTACAAAGAGTTATTTATAGTCAATTCAACGGAAATCCATTTCAAGGGATCCGTTGAAACGTCCAAAGCGTTTTCCCCGTTGAAACAACCAAGTAACCCAACCCCTAAGCCTAAATTAGTAAATGCAGCCATATTTTCTTGTTCTGGCCGCAAGCCTCTTCCAGCACCTTCACCTTGATACTGCCCTAATCCACCAAAAACGACTTTTTAGAAATATTAATTAAGATGTTAAGTTGATAATTATGACAATTCGTTGTAACGAACATCCATTGAAACGACCATCGCTGAATCGTCCAAAAACATCGTTGAAATGGAAACCCTTGACAGTGAAGCTGCAGAAAAGGACAAAAGATGTTGTCGATGCCTACAGGGAAATCAAAGAAGTCAGTAACTGCATGTCTTCTATTAGAAGAGATGTCGACACAGCGTTCGTTGCCTGGTTTGGTGAAGTCAGCAAAATGGCAAATGCTTTGACAACTGGTGTTATAGTTCCTCGTCAAGCATCCCGACAGACTCTCCGTGACAACCAACCTGCGGCCACTCCAGAAGAATATTTCAAGATTTGCATTGCCATTCCTTTCTTGGAACACCTGTCAACCGAATTGGACTCGAGGTTCAAAAATGCTGGCCTAGCAGTTGATGGTCTCTGTCTGGTGCCAAGCACTTTAATAGACAACCAGGATGGTTTCATGCAGGTTCCAGAAGGGGTGAAGACACTGGCAATGTTGTGGGAGTCTGACCTACCAGACAACGCTACCCTTGACGCAGAATACCAACGGTGGGTTTGCAAATGGCGAAGTGCTGCTGAGAATGCGACAGCTATCATCCCATCCACGGCATCAGAAGCACTGAAACATTGTGACAGGGATTTTTATCCCAACCTGTTCATCATGCTAAAGAACCTTTGCACCCTGCCTGTCACTACTGCCGAGTGTGAGCGTTCAAACAGTCAGTTGCGCAACCTGAAAAACTACCTGCGCTCTACAATGGGGCACAGAGACTCAATGGACTTGCTTTAATGAAAGTGCACAGGGATGTTGATATTGACTTCAAAGAAGCAGTGAACTGTTTTGCCAGAAGATACAATTCACAAATGGTAATAATGCCGAGAAACCTAGTGCAGCAAGACTGAATTAAATGAAAGCAGGGCGGTGATGTTCATAAACTACAAGGTAAAGCTTTATACCGTTAACGATCAACAAAAAGTAGTGAATAATAATAGTATACAAAACATCCCTGCTGATAAATAAATGTTTGTGTGTGTGTGTGTGTGTGTGTGTGTGTGTGTGTGTGTGTGTGTGTGTGTGTGTGTGTGTTGGTTTTTATTTAAGGGAGGGGCAGAGGATAATTTTTGTACCCCAGAGTTTGTCAGTTCAATTGTTCAAAAAGCTCAAAGTCCCAGACCATCTCAAATGGCTTTTTCAAGGTTCAGATTGCACCAGATTGCACCATTTTGCATCCTTGAAGAAAAAAAATTTCAGGGGGAGCATGCCCCCGGACCCCCCTAGAAGGCTCGGCGCTTCGCGCCTTCGCTGAATCTGTAACCTTCCCCTCGACTTTTCCAAGGTCCGGCCCTGATGTCAGTGAATAAAATGGGTGTGTGCCCCCCCCCCCAATACTGAACAGCTTCCGCCGCCTGTGCATTAGTGTCAATTTTTACAGGATTAGCTCCCGTCCAAACACCGATCGCTACCTACTGTATACACTTTGCAGTGGTACTATATTTAGAATGAACTATTGGTAATTACTGAATATATCAATCTTGACTTGCGTAGATTAACGTCCCTGGACACGTAGCGTATAGGGGACAGTTATATCAATCTATATCAAAATCGCATTTTTAAAGCAGGCTGATTTGGGCTTTATCTCTTGATTTTTCCAGATGTTTTTATTTTATTCTCACTGATTTTAATCAGTGTCCAGTGCGAATTAAATTGGAATTAAACTTGAATACTATATTTAAAATAAACATTGTAAAATTAATTAGAAATATCAGAAAAAGTTTAATTTTAGCCTATTTTGAAATAATGAAATACACATTTGTGTTGTGAACAGAGAGAAGCGGGACTTTGTGTCAGGCGGAGCTGCAGCCGGCGTTGCAGGTATGACTAGCAATTTTGACATCGGGCTAGTTGTACACGATTATGTCCCTTCGCTTATTCTGAATGTGCTGTTTTGAGCATTCTGTGTTAATATTGCTTTTTATCGATAATTGTTATTTTAAATCAAAGGTTTGAATCGTTTATTACAATTTTTTTCCCCACCTGTGAATTGCAGTTAGACTTAAGTTAAAGCCAAAACAAAAGAGAATGATATAAAATGAAGTCAGGGGAGAGGAGGAAAGGAAGGGGGAGACATGGAGACTGGAGGTTCACTCAGTTTTCGGAGGAGGTGTTACTTGATGTGCATCATGCAGCAAGTTGACGCCTTAGTGTTCCTCTGTTGGCGACCAGCGCTCTGAGCTGGCAAAGCGCTGTATAAGAACACTTTAAGTCAATGGAGTTCTCGGAATTTCCCAACTTCAGTTAATTAGAATTAACACAGATTTTGTAGACCTAAGGGCCTTTCAAAATATCTGGTATTAGTTGAGTTTGTAATGAACACGATAAGCAGGATAATTTGTGTTGTTGTTGTCATGAATAGGAAGACAAGTTGATACATTTAGTATCTGTTAACTTATATCTGATAGCGGCGTTCGGAGCACCAATAGGCGGCGTGCTGTTCAGCCTGGAAGAAGGCTCCTCTTTCTGGAACCAGAAGTTGACTTGGCGAACCGTACGTATTGCGTTACGTCACAAGGCAGCGCTGTTTCTCCTCCACTTACAGCCATGCTGCTTGTAATACGGCCCCTAGTATGGCAACAATCTGTCTGAACGAAGTCGAGATATTCATGTCACCGAGGGCTTTCTCCAGGAGTACCCCGGTTTCCTCCCTCTTTTCAATATTGGCATTGGATGCAGTCAAATCTCAAATTTAGCAAAAAATATAAAAATTCTATTTCCATTCCGTCTTGTAATAGCGATTTTCCTTTGTCTTTACACCACATGTTGGAGTGATAGATGTGTTGTTGTTGTTGTTGTTGTTGTTGTTGGTGGGTGTGTGTGCGTTTGTGTGTGTGTGTGTGTGAGGGTGTGTAAAACATGTGAGCGTATAATGTGGTACAGATACGGCTCTTTGAGCATGATTGGTGATTTGGGGAAAAGCGCGTATTTAACTTAGGTTGTAATTATTAGATTCCGAGCTATATATAGTTCGAAAACTACTGTTTGGGGCTTTGGGCGTCCGGCGTCCGTTCTGTCCGGAGGTGACATTTGCGCACTTTTATTTGAAACTAACGGACGGATTTCTTTGAAACTTGGTATTTAGTTAGGAAATAGTAAACCCTTCCAGACGACAAGAGATTATGCATGTTAAATACAATGTTACACGCTTTATCAATAGTCACTTCAACCCCGATGCTTGAATCTTGATATGTGTAACTCGAATTCGTTTATTCACAACAACAAGACAGGAGTCGTCGTATAAAGTTTTATAACTTTATTCAGCAAACACCATCGTCATAGCGATATCATAATTTGTTATGACATTTTCTAATCCTATTTTCTCCCAAACGTCTGGAAGGATTTGGTTTAAGTTTGGTCTATACTTAGACTTCACCTGTGCCTCCTAGGTAAATCCAAATTTATTCAGATTCAGATTCAGAAAACTTTATTATCTCCAAGGAGAAATTCTAACATGGATTTGCTGTCAGCAAAAGGTAATAAAATATAACAGTACTATAAACATGTAAACATGTACGTGTAATCACGCTTATGTACATATTAACAAGAACATTTTTGACACTTTGTAAAACTTAAAATACATATCACACTACATGTCCTTATTGCACTTCAACATAAATAAATAATACACCTACCCACAAACACACACACCCACACACACACACATCCACACATACATGGGTTAGACATTAGATTATATTACACATAATTTATGCAGATCGATTGACATAATCATCGTAAAGTAATATTTTAACTGAACACTTACATTTTTTTTCCTTCCTATGTAATTAGAGTGTACAGATGCATTGAACCTTAAACGAAACTATGCTATATTAGGTCATCGGGTGACGTCATCGTTGTGGCGTTATAACTTGGTTTTTTTGTAATCACATTTTCTCCCCAACTACTGGAGGATACTAAACCACAAACGTAAAACCAAAATTGTGATGAGGTAATGTTTTTATTTTCATTTATTTTTTTTGCGCACTTTTCTCTGAAAGTAATGGACGGATTTCTTTGAAACTTGGTATTTAGTATGTGTGTGTGCGTGTGTATGTTTATGTGTGTGTGCGTGTGTATGTTTATGTGTGTGTGCGTGTGTATGTATGTTTATGTGTGTGTGCGTGTGTATGTATGTTTATGTGTGTGTGCGTGTGTGAGAGACAGACAGAGAGAGAGAGAGAGAGAGAGAGAGAGAGAGAGAGAGAGAGAGAGAGAGAGAGCACGCGAGGGAACTCTGCACCAACCCATTAGGGTCCAGCGCTTGTTCTTCTTCTTCTTCTTCTTCTTCTTCTTCTTCTTCTTCTTCTTCTTCTTCTTCTTCTTCTTCTTCCTTCTTCTTCTTCTTCTTCTTCTTCTTCTTCTTCTTCTTCTTCTTCTTCTTCTTCTTCTTCTTCTTCTTCTTCTTCTTATTATTATTATTATTATTATTATTATTTTTATTATCAATGATCATCATCATCATCATCATCATCATCATCATCATCATCATCACCATCATCATCATCGTTATCATCATTTTTTTTCATGTACTTATTTTTAACATCATTTTATTTTTTAATAAGTATTTTTGGTTTGAACACATAAAAACAACAACAAGAACATAATTTGATCCTAAAAATTTGCTAATGTGTGTGAGTAGTTGTGTCTGGGAATACACTTAAATTGCTTGCCATATTGTTTCCCTCAGTTCTTTTGCTCGATGGCAGCGACGTTCTCGCTGAACTTTTTCCTCTCTGGGCTGGATAGCAGCGCCTGGGGCTACTTTTACCTGCCCGGCCTCATCGACTTTGGCACTTTCAGGGTATGATAATGACGATGACGATGATGATGATGATGATGATGATGACGACGACAACGGCGACGATGAGGATGATGGTGATGATGATTTTGATGATGATAATAATAATAATAATACAGTACATTTGTATCGCGCGGTACCTCGCAAACGGTAAGGAATGCGAGCTCGCCGCGCTTGACAACACACGTGCAATCACACACACACACACACACACACACACACACACACACACACCTACACACACACACCTACACACACACACAGACACACACACAGAACAGGTATACACTTATCGAATGGTTAAATAATTACAGTAAAAACATAGCCATGCAAAGCAAAAGATAATATGAATACCAAGAACCGAGCCGGTGCCGCCACCATCCCTGAACAGATGACGTGACTTGGTAAAAGATTACATATGGGGATGGAAGGGAGGGGGAGTGAAAATTACTGAGTTTGCGTGTTAAAAAGGTGGGTCTTTAATTGGCGCTTGAAGGAAGAAAGTGATGGAGCATGTCGGAGTTGCATCGGTAGTGAGTTCCAGGCAGTTGCAGCAGAGAAAGAGAAAGATCGTTCACCATAGGTCTTTGAGTGAACACGGGGGATAGAAAGCAGTCTTGTATCAGAAGAAGAGCGGAGTTGTCTTGCAGGAGAGTAGACAGAGAGAAGGTCAGTAAAGTATGAAGGGGCAGAACCAGTGAAGAATTTGAAAACAATAGTTGAGAGCTTGTACAAGATGCGAGCTCGAACAGGGAGCCAATGAGGAGATCAGAGTAGAGGGGTGGCATGGTCTCGTTTTTTGGCTTTAAGAACAAGGCGGGCGGCAGAGATGATGTCGACGACGAGGATGAAGATGATTGACGACGATGATGACGACGGCGATGATAATGATGATGATGCTGATGATAATATTGGTGGCGATCATGACGATAGAGACGACCAAGAAGTTGATGATGATGATAATGATGATGATGATGATGATGATGATGATGATGATGATGATGATGATGATGATGATGATGATGATGAAGAAAATTGCGATGATGATGATGTCGACGACGATGATGATCGTCGTAGTGGTGGTAGCGAAGAAGAAGAAAGGATGATAATAATGATGATGATATTGATGATGATGATGCTGATTGAGATGCTACTGCTGCTGCTGCTGCTGCTGCTGCTGCTGATGATGATGATGATGACGATTTCAGTGCCAGGCTGTTACCGGGAATGGGTGCACACTGTGGGGAGCTGCTGACCTTCTGATTTTCGTAGTGATGGGTTGTGTGGGTGGGCTGCTGGGTGCGCTATTCAACGCCATCAACTGTTTGCTAGCCCGCTACCGCATGAAGCACGTTCACAAGAAAGGGAAGCTGGTCAGGTAGGAGAAACGTACAGCGTTACTTAGACTTATCCCTCGATCCATATCCCCCTTGTCTTAAGCAGACTTTGAGGCGGCCTGCCCACTGCTAGGAACTGCAGGTTTTCTTGAAAGTTGAGACGTTGAGAGAGAGACAGAGAGAAGCTTCAACATTTCAAAGCCATAGGCGTTGGTACAATGTAAAACGCATTCGCGCGCACTTCGCATACCTATCCCAAAATTCAAATTTAACAATGTTTAACAAGGAAGAAGAAGAAACAAACAGAAATAATAACAATAAAAAGAAAAAAAATAGCAGTGTTTAGTTTGAATTTCAAAAATGCATTTATCATGCAGTTGGCGGAGGTGCCTTTGTTTGCGGTGATCTGCTGTTGTTCATGTTTTCTTTTTTAAAAATTAGTTTAAGTTATTATTTTCAAGATAGTTATAAATACAAGGTTGCCCCCAAAGTAAGTGTACAGTTGTTTAATGTTTATTTATTTACTTATTTATTTAAATTTATTTATTTATATTATTATTATTTTTTTTTATAGTGATACTGTGTTCTGGACATGTTCGAAGAAAGTGGCAATGTTGATGGAAACACTTCCAGTACACGAGAGTAAACAGTATTACACAGATCTACATGTATATACACTATATTCGTATTTCTATTGAGGGAGGAGGGGTGGGGGGCATTCTGTACGTCTTTGTATACGACTAGTTGGTGTCGGCGTGTGTCGACAGGATTCTGGAGGCTGTGCTGGTGACAATGATGACGACCATCGTGGCGTTTGTGGCTGCCATGACGCTTGGGGACTGTAGAGAACTGCCTAAGGTATTGTTGCCCTTGCATGGACATGCAGCGTAGCTGAAACTGTGAGTGTGAGGTACAGAAGTAGGGACACCTTGGCCTCAAAGGCAGTTACGCGATATGGCCCTATAGAATGAGCATTGAAGTTTAACGTCTACACCTACACCATTACATTGGCGGTGAGATAGTCGGAGAGTGTAAACATCCACCATCCACCCCATCCTCACCCCATCACCAGGAAAGAAGGGGTAAGAACCTAAATCTACTCTGAACCACCAGAGCAATCATACTGCTGTGGTGGACATGAGTGAAAATGTCGACTTTTCTCTTACCCGCCACGAAATTCAAACCTGGATCATCATTCGGCGAGTTCTAGATGAACGCCGAGCTACAGAGAGAGAGGGAGAGAGAGAGAGAGAGAGAGAGAGAGAGAGAGAGAGAGAGAGAGAGAGAGAGAGAGAGAGAGAGAGAGAGAGAGAGAGAGAAAGAGAGAGAGAGAGAGAGAGAGAGAGAGAGAGCAGTGAAGAAGAAGAGCGGTACAACAGACAGGAGCAATTTCCCAACAGAGCTCCTTGTTAAAATGCGCCACCCGCAAGAGACTTGTTGTTCTTGCCCAGGCCCACAACTAGTGGAATCCAATAACCTGCCCTTGACGAGACAGACCGAAAGGGAGTTGTCGGTCGTGTTTTGAATCTCATTAAAAATTGGATCAC
The DNA here is from genome assembly GCA_036898135.1 of Oncomelania hupensis. Classification (NCBI taxonomy): domain Eukaryota; kingdom Metazoa; phylum Mollusca; class Gastropoda; order Littorinimorpha; family Pomatiopsidae; genus Oncomelania; species Oncomelania hupensis. Next base: position 58,566,644 of record CM072524.1, on the reverse strand, counting down.
GGAGTAGGCCGAATAAACGGATCGGAGTGGCGACCCAAAAGACGGAAAATAGTCTTGATTTTGTTGCCCTTGGACCACTGTCTTTTGTCTAACAATCCTCGATGTCAGCTCCAAAGTTGTTACAATGTTGATGTAAAATAGTAGAACAATTAGATTTACCATGATGAAAGATTTATTGATTAGCTGTTTAAATCGGCCCGTTTATATAAGTGTTGTCTATTATCGACAACATCGTCGTCATCGTCATCGTCGTCATCGTCATCGTCGTCATCATCATCATCATCATCATCATCATCAGTTAGCTATTTAGATGAGTGAAGTACATTCTCCTCGTCGTCGTCGTCATCATCATCATCATCATCATCATCATCATCATCATCATCATCATCATCATCATCATTATCATCATCATCATTTCTTTTTATTCTTCTCCATTTTCCACTCAGGTCACCACGCTGTGTGTATTTCTGTGCATGCGTACATGTGTGCGTGCGTGCGTGTGTGTGTATGCGTTCGTGCGGATTTTCATGCAGGCGTGCGTGTGTATGTGTGCGTGTGTGTGTGTGTTGTGTGTGTGTTTGTGTTTAAGTGTTTTTTAGTCAGGGGAGACAGTCAACCAAACAGTACGAACATATTTCTGCCAAGCTGGTTACTACAACGACATGGCCACGCTCTTCTTCAACCCTCAGGAGGTGGCCATCAAGCAGCTGTTCCACCAACAAGGTAAGGGATCTTTCTAAAGCGAGGGATTTTTGTTGTGAAAGTGATTCCACACTACTTTCTCTGTTCATCGGCGGCTTCATGCGCCATGCAATGACGTACGTGCCCTACTTCCAGCACCTAGTTTCAACCTACGTTCTAAGTCTCAAAACAAGCGCAGATCCCCATTTTCACATCTAAAATGGTTGAGTAAGGTCCCTTTCACAAAATCACATTAATTTGGATGTCAAACAAGCGATGTAATAATAATTTTAACAAAAATACCCACGAAGTCAACTTCGTGGGAATGCCCTTTTCAACGAAACCACTAAGAAAGAGTTCGTGAACTTTCACCTTTGCATACTAATGAGTGTGATGATATTCTGGGGGAGATACGTTTATCTTACCAGGGGAGTAAGACTTGTAGATAGATGGGGCTTTAGGCTACCTCTATCGGCCGTTCTTTTACCAGAATTCCAATGCGGTGTGAGAGACTAATCACGGTGCTGGGTCACATAAAATTTATATTTATTCTCGGGTTTTAAAGTATCATTTGGCTCACTTTAAAAAATGCTTATTACTAATCAAAGGACTAGATTACTTGGTCTCAAGAGAAGAAAAACTAGTAGACACACAAACATACAAATAGAATGACACCAGTCGTATGTATGTGATTTCAACTTTTATATAGTCAACACAAATTCTAACATTATTTCATTTAAATGTAAATTAATAATTATAATTGTTCAATGTGCTAGGAAATTTCTTTAGCAGTTCTTCTTCATCATTTGCTAAGCAATTCTAATATTGTTCTGGTTTTCGTAGTCTAATACTATGGTTCTGGTGGTCCACTATGGGTTTTCCGAGGAGGTTGAGACGTCAGTGCATTTGAGGGAGACTTATCTGCTTGCCTCGGCGAGTGATTGAGTCCGTCTGAGGGGTCTTGCCTCTCAGGATGTTCGGGTGAGTCGTCTAGCTACGGGGTCGGACTCCACAAACCGTCCCAAAGCTGAACTGTAAAATTCAGAACTCTGGCTACAATATTCTATTCAGACATGGGTATACGGTACCCTCTGCATGGAGTCTATAGCATCAGACACCTGCCGAGTTTCCCATATGCACACTTCGATCCGAATCTTAAGGCTAAGACATATCAATCAACATGCACAATGTGTCAGAAACAATAATCGGTTTCTGTAAATATATATAACCTGAGCATATTAATACAACAACATGGCATTCAATATAATATATATAAACATACAAGTATCACACTACTAGTGTTAATTTACTTCTAGTCTCTGGGAATCGTGAAGTCTATCACTTTCTTGATGAGGTTGAGGCTTTATGGTTCACTGCAGTTTGTTCCTTTGACCCTCGTGGCTTCGCAGTTCGTATTCGACTGACTAGTCAAGTTTCTGGGTACGGGGATATGAACGGGGTTCTACGTCTTCTGACCAATTATTTAATTCTCGTTTTAGTTACTCTCGCGCATACGGGAATCCTCTTTTTTTGTTTTGAAAATTTCTCTCACCTGTCCTGTTTGTGGGACACGCTCAGTTACGTCTCACTAGGAGTGTCAGAGACGGGATGCAGGATAGATCCAATAGAGGTACGAGTCGCATGGCTAGTTAATGGGTAAGAGACCCTGGTCATATTGGCTGAGTAAGCTACTTAACAGTCTTGTTTCGCGAAGTCTGCTAGATTGTCTCGGGAACGAACAGTTCAAGGAGGTTAATTTAGCACATGGGCGTTTGCCCTTAGGAGACTGTCAATTAACGTCAAGTTTTATTGAATCATATCTGTTTATCTCTAAGCTGAGTTACTACATTTTTGTCGACAATATTTCTGCTGTTACAATGAGAACATAAACTGCTAACGTTATGGACAGAAAGTTGTGCAGAATAACGTTCACAAAGAAAATCAATCGCTTTTGAAAGATCCTACATCACGAAGTTCGCGAACTTTCTCCTTTGCATACTAATTACTGTATAAACTGTTGACGTCACTCACTAAAAGTTGTCCCGAATCACTTTCACACCGAAACTCATTTGCTACTGAAAGACTAGGGATCTTTCGGAAGCGAGTGATTTTCGTTGTGAAAGTGATTCTGCACTACTTTCTTTCCGCGAAGTCAGCAGTTTATGCTTTCATTAGTATGCAAAGGTGAAATTTCACAAAATCTTTCTCGGTGGTTTCGTTTCGTTGAAAAGGACTTTCCCACGAAGTTGACTTTGTTGGCATATTTTGTTTATTACATCGCTTTTATGACATCCAAAATGATGTGATTTTGTGAAATCTGCACTTGTTTTGAGACTTAGAAAATAGTTCGAAGCGAGGTACTTGAAGTAGGTCAAGTTCGTCATTGCATGGCCTATGAAGCGGACTCGCGGCAACCACAAAAGGAGAAAGTAGTGGGAATAACTTTCACAATGAAATCACTCGAAAGATCCCTAATAACTATCGAAATGAGTTCGGGAAAACGGACATTCCCACAAAGTTGACTTCGTGGGTATATATTTTTGTTTATTACATCGCTTGTATGACATTCATAAAGATATGATCATTTTTTTTTTGTAAGGGACCATCGTAAATGTGAAAATGGGGATTTACTCTTGTTTTGCATTTGAGACTTAGAACACATTTCGACCGTTGCCGAAGTTTGGCGGAAACCACCCAGAAAACATCCGAATGTATTGTGCGCCCGGAAACACCCAAGTGTATTGTGCGCCCGGAAACACCCAAATGTATTGTGTACCCGGTAACACTCGAGAGTATTGTGCGCCTTGCGACACCCGATTGTATTGTACCTCATCGTGGAGTATATAGCCTTAGTATAAACACTGTTTGTTTTTTTAATCTACTATGCGTGAGGGAATGAGTGTGAGTGTGAACAATTCTACAGCTGTAAAACTGCGAACCCCTGAGCACGCTAATGGTGTCCACAATGTCGTATAACATGGGAGATAATTCATATAATGGACGATCTTTGACAAAGCCTGGACACTTAATTTACATTTAAAAGTGGTAACAATCAGACACAAACAAGCGTAAAACTTTGTAAACAGATATATCTCTTAGACATTTTTATTATTTATTTATTATTTTTTTTTTTTTAACTATTCTGATCAAAGTTTAGACACAAAGGTTTTGTCTATGTGTTTCTCAAACAGGGACGTTCAGCATGTCCTCACTGGGCATCTTCTTCATCTGTTTCTTCCTGCTCGCATGCTGGACGTACGGAGTTGCGGTTCCCAGCGGTCTGTTTGTACCCTCGCTGCTATGTGGAGCCGCCTATGGACGATTTGTGGCGAACGTACTGGAAACGTGAGTGACGCGGCCACAATATGTATGTGTGAGGGTTGAGTGAATAATTGGATGTTTGGTCGAGGAAGTTTAAATGGTTCGTTGGTCGAAGAATATGTTGATTTATTGCTGACAAGTGTGGGCTGAAACTTTGAGTAGGTTACCTTGGCAAACATAGTGCATTTGATGACTGTTAGAGTTAGATATTCTGTCGCTGAAAGTTGGTGAATGTTGTGATTGGTTGATTTGCCTCTTCACTGTAATGTGCTTGAAGCTTAACAAGTCAGACTCTGTATTCATACTGTGGAGGGGCCGGGTAGCTCAGTTGGTAGAGCGTCTTACTAGTAACCGAAAGGTACCTGGTTCGAATCCCGGATTGGCCAATGTGTGACTATATTATTTTCCCCTTACCATCAACTGGTTCGCTGGTGTCAGAATAATGTGACCAGTAGTCGCCCATACGCTTCGGTGTCGTGTGACTATAATCTACAATTAAACTCATACTGTGCTACATCCCTTGACTTAATAAATGTTTTAGAGATTGTGGAGGGTTGACTGGTGAAATGTTTGGTTGATGAATATCTGCCAGTGACTGCTTTGCTGCGAACATGCTGGATGCAAAAGTGCTGTGGCAGTGGCGACGCTGTATATTTATTGGGTGACTGGATGAGTTAGGAATTGCTTAGTTGATTTACTTTTGGAAAGACTCGTGGTTGATAAATTAATGAATTTTAAGTTGAACCTCTACACGTACCATTGGGATATGGCAGCCCCCAGGTCAACCATACTGATCAGATGATATCTGCAGTGAAAATGGCTACTCTTACATTGTCCATCACGGGATTCGAACTTGGGTCATTAGTGTGCCAGCCGAACGCTGTTCCTCTGAACTACGGCTGTGGGACTGGCTGATTTACTGTGTAGAGAACTACGTGACGTGTTTGCTTGCTTTGGTTTGTCAGAGTGTTCGGGTACACCAGTGTCTACTCAGGGACGTTTGCCCTGGTTGGCGCCGCAGCGTTCTTGGGTGGTGTGGTGCGGATGACCATCAGCCTGACGGTCATTTTAATCGAGTCCACTAACGAGATTTCTTACGGCTTGCCTTTGATGCTGGTTCTGATGGTGAGTGTGGCGCCGTCATCGTTGTTGTTGTCAATGTCGTCGTCATCGTCATCATCACCACCACCACCATCATCATTATCATCATCATCATCATCATCACCACCACCACCACCATCATCATCATCATCATCATCATCATCATCATCATCATCATCATCATCATAGCCCCCTTATCACCATTGTCTTGTCCTCAACGTAACGACCTATGTTTTGACGGGAGATAATCCTGTCAAAGTTGGATCGTAAGATATAGCTGTGTGGTGTTAACCAGAGAGAAGAGAATATAACGGCAGCTAAGTCGGCCAGTACTAATTGGTATTTGGACGGGAGATGGGCCTTGTTGTAGCGAGCATCTAAGGCGATCATTGTCATCGTTAATGGGAGTGCTCGTGCCCTCTTCCGTGAATCAATACCTCATTTCATGAACTATGTCAAGAGTGCTTTTATCGTTGTTTTATTAAAAGTTGGTTGTGAAATGTTTGTATAGGTAGCAAAGTGGGTTGGCGACCTGTTCAACAAAGGCATATACGACATGCACATCGATCTAAGAGAGGTACCCTTCTTGGAATGGGACACGCCACCACAGATGGCTGTGTGAGTACTTTCTTCACAGTATTTCCGGTGCATGGACTTTAAAAATCCTGAAGCGCATGTCCTATAAGCGGATGGAGTGACATCTACATAAAATACTACGCCCACCAAGCTCTAGGCCCGTTGCTTTCCCATCCTCGATCGCCGCGCCCAGGATTATACTTAGTTGTCTTAGGCGTCAGATGATGCGTCTAAAGCAACAAGTGTGCACATCGGGCGACTTAAAGTAGATCCTGTATAGGCCAGCACCGCGCGTGAGCAGCCTTAATACAATAAAATAATAAATATATATTCATTAATCTAAACATCTGTCGACATACATCCCCCCCCCCCTTTCTCCCTCCCCCTCCCATCTATCCAACTTTAAAAAAAAATAATGATTTGATTAATGGATTTATTGTTCAGGCTAAAGGCTCGTGACATCACCAGTTGTCGTCTGTCAGTGGTATTTCCGCAAACACGAGTAGCGTCCCTTGTTAAGATTTTAAAGACCACGGCACACGGCGCCTTTCCTGTCGTTAGCAATGTTGGCGAAGATGGAAACTTCGAACCGCCCATGCAACCCACGCAGAACAAAGTATGGAATTTTTTTTCTTACTTTGAATTTGTTTTGGTATTATTATTATTATTATTATTATTATTATTATTATTATTATTATTATTATTATTATTATTATTATTATTATTATTTATTATTATTATTATTATTATTATTATTATTATTAATTGTTGTTGTTGTTGTTGTTGTTATTGTTATTATTATTATTATTATTATTATTTTGGGGTGTGTGGGTAGAATTTGGATAATATACGTAACCCCACGCGGGCGAAACTGTGTTGCTTTCTCAGGGAGAGAGTGTCAGCCACAGAGCAAAGTCATCTGAGACTAATGACCATAGGGACGCTTGCTTGGTATTGATTTTTTAAAAACATGAATCTTGCAATCTACCCTCTAGGACATGAGCGTCAGGATCTTTGAAGTCCGGGCGATGAATAGCGTCCGTGCAAAGACTAGACCTCTGTTACACTATATCATTCGAAAGAGTGATTTTATAGTTTGTTTATATATTTATCTATTTTAACACGCATACGTGAAAAAGAAACTGCTTCAAATGCCTGCGGGGTGCGTACAATAAAATGACACATTAATAAACTACAGAAAAGAATAATAAGTAAGTATATACATTAATTGAATTACATAAATATAAATAGGCATATAGGTACGTGAATGAATAAATGGACGAATGGATAAATTTAGGTATGAATGCAGAAATGGACGAATGATTGAACGAGTGAATAAATAAATAAATGTAAATTGTACGTGTGTGTTCCATTTACACCTCAGGAGCTGCAGCGAGATAGCAGAGGAGAACCTCGGAGGTTGGTTGGAAATCAGATGGAAGAGTGAGTAATACATTTTAAACTTCTTCTACCTTATAGCAGGTAGCTTTCCTGTGTGGGCTAACACTGATGTTCACTGTCTTTTCTGCCGTCTCTTGCATGCTCGGATGCTTTCGCGGCACTGCTACAGAACGTCAGCCAGCAGAAAGAGTTGAGGTGTATAAATACCTCCTAACACTGATTGACAACAAACCGACCTTTTCTCAAAATGCTGAAGTCATAACCAAGAAATGTAAACAAAGGATGTTTATGCTATACCATATGAGATCGCTGATGGTCGCTAGCAAGATCATGCAACCGTGCTACCAGGCTTTTGTTGAATCATTGTTGATTTTTTCTTTTATTTGTTGGTGTAATGATAGCTCAGTCGTCAGAGCGTTCGACTTGTGTACGCGCGTCTCGGGTGACGTGGGTTCGAATCCTGACTTCAGCAAACTATTTTGTGATTGCTGGATAGTAGTGGCCAGCTCTTTGAGAAGCTCTCTGAGCTTATAAGTGCGCTGTATAAGAGTAATCTCTTTCTTTCTTTTTTCTTTATAAAACACAGAATGTTAAAAGCAGGAATTCCCTGTCTGGAGTTGTAACAACGTGCAGTAAGGTGGTTGGAAAGAAGCAGGCTCCTCTTGAGAAACCGTTCCACAGGAGAGCCAGGAGCAAGGCAATGGTCATTCAAAGTGACCCCACTCACCCACTGTCCTCTTTGTCTGAACTTCTGCCCTCTCACAGGCGGTGTCGCTGTGCTCGCTCCTTACCGATCTACTTTAATTCTAACGGCAATCGACCTTCTAAACGAATGCTATACCAAATGTTATGACTAGTGCCTTACCTTGCGGCCGTCTCCAACTTCTTTGCTGCTCTAAATGCTCAGCTGTATGATTTACTTATGTGTTGGCGCGTATACTACACACGCCGTGTGTGTATTTATGTGTGGGATTGTGTGGAGGTGGTGTGTGTGTGTGCGTGCATGTGTGTGTGTGTGTGTGTGTGGTCTGAGGGAGCACCTGGATTCTATTCCTAATAGCGAGGGGAGATTTGTTTTTGTTTCTCACAAGAATATGCTTTTTGTAATGAATCTGTATACGATGATGCATCCCATTGACCACCACGGGATTCGAACGCTCTACCACTGAGCTAAGGAGGTGGGACACATGTTTCCGTTTATCTATAATGATATCATCATAGGTTTTGAAGTTGTGTGGAGGACTGACTGTAGCCACAGGCGATGATGGAATCAGGATCTATGAGCTTTACCGTGTCATGGCTAAACGAACCAAGTCCATCGACGCTATAGTGTGTGGAGAAGAAAAAAATAAAAATTGACATTTTTGTGTCTTAATAAGATATTCTGTCTATTTGGATTCTGATGACTTACTTGTCGGAATCTCGCTCACCTGACTTTCCAACTTCACAATGAAGATTGTGTTCATTGTGTTCTCTATGAGGAGTTAAAAATATCGTAATCTGACTCACGAAGTGGGACTGGTTTAGTTTTGTCATCATAAGAAATGTTGATGCAATGGTGGTCCTGATTCGGCTCTTTGCAGTCCGCTGGACCCTACAAACAATGACTTACTAACTTGGTGATGCATGATATTCATTGGTTCAGACCAGACAACATGCAAGCACACACTGACTGTACTAAGCTCTATGAACTGGAAGAACATAATGATTAGTGTGAAGTATATATACAACATCGTGAAGTAGGTAAGTTTATACGTACAACCAAACGCCATCCACGTCCACAAAAATCTTTAAAAAAAAAAAAGGAAAGAAAGGAAATTTACCCAATAACTAAATAGTTGTTGAGCTATTATTCTCAAATGATATAAATTAATTATTATACTAAGTGACGCCATTTCTACTAAGTACAAGACTAAGTTGGTAATTTCCTGTATTCAGTATCGTTCTCCTGTTCCAGCTTGGCGGACATCCACTTTTGTCAGGAGGGGATGAAGTTCCAAGGCATCGTGCTGAGTTCTCACATCGCCATGGTCCTCAAGAAACGTGGCTGGCACCGAGAGGGAGAACAGGTACCGACAATGATGATGATGATGATGATGATGATAATGATGATGGTGGTGATGATAAGGAAATGATGATGATGATGATGATGATGATGATGATGATGATGATGATGATTTCTTCTTCTTCTTCTTCTTCTTCTTCTTCTTCTTCTTCTTCTTCTTCTTCTTCTTCTTCTTCTTCTGATTACAAGGCGATGATGATGATGTAAGTGTTGATCAGTGAAACTTGCTCAGTCACAGCTTGGGGCATAGGCTTGCATGCGTCTGCGACTTACCACAGGCAGACAGCAGTTGTCCTCCCCCCCCCCCCTCCCTTTCACGATCTTAATACAGCAGCAAGCTCTATTTGCTCAATAAGTACGTCCACTAGTTATACTTACATTACGATTGAACCGCTTCTAAACACAGAAGCTGTTGCATGGATGAAAGTATTGTCAATGTTAGCAGTTGCTGTACATAATCGATAGTGTTGGGACGATACGCAACCCCGCGTACCGCACACAGCGCACTCCAGGTTCTCCGAGTCAAGAGTCCAGCGTAAACTTCCGCTAGTCTCTGCTACGCTGTGTGTGTGATCATATCAGAATTATACCAGTAGTGTGTGTGTGTGTGTCTGCGTGTGTGTATGTGTGTACATGTGTAGGTGCGTGTGTCTCTCTGTGTGTGTGTGTGTGTGTCTCTCTGTGTGTGTGTGTGTGTGTGTGTGTGTGTGTGTGTGTGCGTGATAGTAGCGTCATTTTGTACCGGTACACCGGCGGCAGTAATTTCACCTCGGAACGTCACCGCTCTCCCCTCTAACATCTTGTTAACAAGAATTGATTTCATTCAGTGAATTATCTTTGTGTGTGTACCATGTTGGTGGGTGTAGTTTATTATTTTGGGGATGAAGGAAGCTCATACGCTCGATGCATTTACAGTAATATTGTTAATAACGTGACATTTGCATTTTATCACGAAAGTTGAAAAAAATGAGTATTGAATTAATTCATTAGTGGTATAGATTCTCTCTCTCTCTCTCTCTCTCTCTCTCTCTCTCTCTCTCTCTCTCTCTCTCTCTCTCTCTCTCTCTCTCTCTCTCTCTCCCTCCCTCTCTCTCTCTCTCTCTCTCTCTCTCTTTGTTTGTCTGTCATTCTTTCTGTTTATCTCTGTCTCTCGGTCTCTGTCTCTCAATCTCTCTCTCACCTCTCTCTCTCTCTCTCTCTCTCTCTCTCTTTCTGTACCTCTCTTACACTCTCTCTCTCACTCTCTCTTCCCTCTCACTCTCTCACACTCTCTCTCGCTCGCTCTCTCTTCCCTCTCACTCTCTCTCTCTAACCCCACCCTGCCCAACCTCACCTCTCCTCGTTACCTCCATTATAGAATTCTAAGACTGATTTTATCGAAAGTCTCTTTTCAAAGTTACTACTTTACTGTTCGTTGAAAGCCTTTTGTTGCTTCTACTTTTGTGTCCTCGCAGTCTGCTTTTGGGAATGTTTATTTTCCTTGAACGTTCGGATTTAACCATCGTTTAATTGTTACACGATCGCACTTTTTTAAAAATTTTATTGCAGTAAGAGTTGTGCTCGTAGTTTACAAGACGTTGGATTTTAGGAATGTGCCTCAGTCATTTGGTATAGCGTCGGGCCAACCATTTCCTGCTGTAAATTAGAACAAGAAATCACTTGTATCTTGTATATTTTTTTCCATCAATGGTTGACTTAGCTGCTCGCTACAGAAGGGTGGAACTGACAGGATTATATCCCATATTGGCTGCAGTTATGTCCCTTCGCTCTTGTTTACATCCCACATCTGCGTTAGGGTCGAAGGTTTGAAGGTTTATCTCCCGTTAAAATGTTGCTCATCGGTAGTTGGAATTCTGAATTATCGTAATATCGCTATTTGTAATGTAAATGTGTAACTGTAGATTATAGTCACACGACACCGAAGCGTATAGGCGACTACTGGTCACATTATTCTGACACCAGCGAACCAGTTGATGGTAAGGGAAAAATAATATGGTCACACATTGGCCAATCCGGGATTCGAACCAGGTACCTTTCGGTTACTAGTAAGACGCTCTACCAACTGAGCTACCCGGCCCCTCAATCGCTATTTTATTTTTATTGCAGTAAAATGGGGGTTCGTATCTCGGATGCTGATACGGGATGAGCATAGGAGCGTTGGGCTGAGTTTTTTCTCCCCGAAATGTAACTGTAATCCATCAGACACGAATGTATAGGAAAGTCAGATATTAGCTCTCATCATCAACCCGAGTGTTGATGGGTGAGTCCGATTTTGCTGCAAATGTGCGTGCTAATTTGAAGCATACAGCTTAGCTGGGATAAGAGAGTTGTTGTTGTTGTTTGTAGATTATAGTTACACGACACTTTCGCATATAGGTGACTACTGGACCGATTTATACTGACACCAGCGGGCCAGTTGTTGGTAAAGGGGAAAATAATATGATCACACGTTGACCAATCCGGGATTCGAATCAGCGACCTTTCGGTTACTAGCAAGACGCTCTTACCAACTGAGCTACCCGGCCCCACTGATAAGAGAGGAGAGTCTACTCCTTTAAATCCAGTGTAGTAGGCATCGTCTGGCCTCAGCTACGCTGTATGAATTTGAAGTGAGAGAGAGAGAGAGAGAGAGAGAGAGAGAGAGAGAGAGAGAGAGAGAGAGGGGTGTGTTACATTTTGTGCCTGGAGGACAAAACAAGAGTTGTGTATTTGCGACACTAGAGAACATGGGGATGTCGTACTTCTCGTTGTAATAAATGTTATACAGCGGCGTAGGGTCATTGTATTGGTCGATGGTAAAACCATATCGTAAAAAAAACACACACAAAAAAGAAAAAAAAACAGTTATAAAGAAGTGGGACACATTTACAGAGATGTCCTTTTCAAACTCGCCCACTTTACTAGTGCTGACAAGTTTTGGAACGAAGAAAGTTTATTTTGAAATGCAGTTGTTGGTTTTTTTGCGTGGGTATTGTCAGAGTATATATTGTTCTAATTTGTTTTTGTAGTTAAATTTTTTAACTGCTTGTTCAGATGTTTTCTCTTCTGTCTGTGGTTGTGTATGTGTATATCTGTCTTTCTTTCTGCCCACCTTTCTGTTAGTCTGGCTCTGGTTCCGTTTATTTGTCTTTCTCTGTCTGTCTGTCACTCTATCTTTCTCTATGTCTCTGTCTCTCTGTCTTTCTATAGATCTTTCTATCTGTCCTTCTCTAGGGCTCTCTGCCTTCTGTCTCTGTCTCTCTCTCCACCCCTTTCTGTCTTTGTCTCACTCTTTCTTTCTCTATTTGTCGGTTTGTCGGTTGTCTCTCTCCCCCCAAACTCCACCCCATCCCACCCCACCCCTCCCCTCTCTTTCTCTCTCTCTCTCTCTCTCTCTCTCTCTCTCTCTCTCTCACCTTCAACACAATTATAGAAGTGACCATTGCGAATTGGGATTGGGAATTCTGCAAGCGTTCACATGCGATCCTTCCCAGTCAGTCAGACTGCTACTAATTCCACTAAATGCAGGTTGTATACAGCGAAGTCGAGACTGTCCGAGGCATACATCCCACCCCTCTGCTAGAGAGAGAGGATAAGAAGAGATTTAGCATTATTCGCGGAACCTCTGCTACCCTACATGCGCGGGTTGAAGCCATTCCTTATCCCAAAGAACGTGCGTCCCACACTTATAGATTAATGTCAATCTATTCGTGTCTCTCTTTTTGGTATTGTTAATTGCCTTGTTGAACTGAGAAGGAATTCTACCAGTTATTTGTTGGGATATATCGGGCGACATTTAATTCAGTTCAACAAATCTGTATTACCTCATACAAGGAATTATAGGTAATTATAATCTATCGGGTGATATTATTTTAATTTAGGTTCGAATAGCGGGTAGACCTATTTTTTTGAATTCTTTAGTATAGGTTAGAATAAGTTATATCGGGTGACAGTAAATCACCACTTGTTTTCCTTTCACACTAACACAAAATATTAGACCACCCGAGAGCATGACTTTAATGCAAAGCAAAGCGGTCCTAAGCAAATTATCTTCGACAACACCAACGTTCTCGGTTTGAAATACATACCAACTTTCAACCATTTTAGTTTCACGTTGTAATGGTTATTTTGGGGCCAGGTTTTGTCCAAGGCTTTGTGTTGTTTCAAGCTATGCATATCAGTACTATTAAACCTGTACTAAACAGTAGTCCTAGACAACGGTCGACTTAGCTGCTCGCTACATTAGGATCGAACTTTGACAGGATTATCTCACGTCCAAATGTTGTTCATGAAGAATTGCCCCAGTTTAAAGTGTGTTGTGAGCGATTGTTTAGGGCGAGATTTGGGGTAGCCTAGTAGTAGTAATTGGTTAGTCGCCGGGTTCCTAGGCCAATGGGCGCGGGTTCGATTCCTGCAGGAGACAAAATGTATGGTATTATAAGGACAGTTAGAGAGAGAGAGAGAGAGAGAGAGAGAGAGAGAGAGAGAGAGAGAGAGAGAGAGAGAGAGAGAGAGAGAGAGAGAGAGAGAGAGAGAGAGATGGGACGACAAAGTGAAATGACTGAAATGGAGGCCAAATTGTCGTGCCTTTCAAAATCTGTAGTCTAGATGAAAATTGTATGTGACATGACACTAATTTTAACATCATTGTAAACAAAACTTGAAGATATTAAGTTTGTTATTTTTAGTAAATCTTTCTGTCAATATTTTATTTTATTTGTTTGCTATCTAACATTATGTCAAGAAGATGGTGAAGGAGAAAGAAGAAGATGGTGAAGGAAGGGTGAATAAAAACAGGAGGAGGAGGAGGAGTTGGAGGAATAGAAACAGGAGGAGAAAGATGAAGAATAGGACAAAATAGGAAGAAAAAGGAGTAGAAACGTTCTAAAAACACACGCTCGCGGGCACACACATAGACACACACAGACGCACGCACGCACACACACACCCACACACCCACCCACACACACACACACCCACACACACACACACACACACCCACACACACACAGAGGATAGGAGGTAGAACAGGAAGAGGAAAGGACACAAATACGCACAAAAACGGAACTGTACACGCAAACACACAAGTAGGGCGCGTGATCTTGATTAGGTGAAGGGTATGGATAGGAGAAGAGAAGAGAAGAGAAGAGGGAGGGGGAGAGAGAGAGAGAGAGAGAGAGAGAGAGAGAGAGAGAGAGAGAGAGAGAGAGAGAGAGAGAGAGAGAGAGAGAGAGAGAGAGAGAGAGAGAGAGAGAGAATGCGACTATTATTTTTGTTGGGTTGCATTTTAAAGTTTATTAACAAACAGCAGAATGATGCAATCGGTTACCATGGAGTAGGTTTTCTACCCTTTACAACAACGCACATGTTCTCTGTGCAGAGATAAAAATAGCCAACATTTCGTCATCACATCTATGAATAATCAACATTACGTCATCGTACATTTTAACAGTATGACATCTACATTTATTCATGTAGAAATATTTAACAGTTTGACACCGACCATTAAATAACTAACAGTTTATCTTTAAATTAACTCCTATTTTGTGGTAGAATTTATAAGTAGCGACATTTGTTTAAAATTTATGAGCGGTTTATTATAGAAGCTACGCAAAAATACGAGCAGTGTGTGTTAACGGTTGATAAAGGTGATCTTTGAAAATTGTTTAATTGATTACGTTTATTTATTTATATATTATTTATTTATTTATTTCAATGTATTTTAAAATGTTTATTTTGATTGTAAGCGATGATATAAATGAACATCTTTTGATAGTCAAAACAGTCCCAACGTCGCGAAATTCTAAATTCGAAATTTGAGACGTTGGATCAAACGAGACGAGTTGCTGAGAGATGGAAATGTATAAAACACAATAAACATTGAAGTTTTATGTCTAAAGTCACAATTATGAATAAGCCTCGATTAAAATAAATACATGTAGTTTAAGATATGTTGGAATATATAAATTCAGACACATAGCTTTGAGTGTTTTGTAAAGCTGTATGATCTTAATTATAGGTTGTATGTTTTTTTGTTTTGGAGGTTGCTTAGTGTGCTCTTCCGGTTGTAAGTTGTATTGTTGTTTGTTTTTGAAGTTGTAATTTGTATGGTTGCATGATCTTAAGGTTTAAGTTGTATGATATGAACAGAAAGGGAGAGTGATCGTTAAGAAAGAGAGAAAGGGATAGAGAGAGGAAGAAGGGGAGGGAGAGAGAGCGAGAGCGAGAGAGAGAGAGAGAGAGAGAGAGAGAGAGAGAGAGAGAGAAGTTTATGGCACGATAGTTTACTTGTGCGAACGTTAGGCGAAAATTGAAACCTGTTGCTGTCAAACATCACACTGGTATGCTGTCGTTTAAGATGAGTGAAGGAAAAAATAAATAAATAAATAAATAATCTTCGGTTGGCCTACTCGAAATTTGACCTAGACATGAAGAAGAATAACCTCTGTTTAATGTCCGGTCTCAGTTTCGGATGACTTAGACAACATGGCCGTTTGTCCACGGAGCAACAGTCATATTTATTGAGTAAATGAGCATGTTTTGTTAGCTACATACAATGTCAGTGCTAAAACTACATCTTCGCTCACGAAGTCATGTGTCAGAGGAATAATGTATGTAGCCTAAATCTAATGTATGTGTTTGTGTGTTTAAGGTCAAAGAAAGCAGCAGCCAACACAAAGGTTCAGCGCAGTTCAGTGTTTATTTAATTATGTATTATGACTGTCGTAGCAAACATAAATACTGTTGTGTAGGTAGTAAATGCTATTGATTGTTGGTACAATAATTAATACTGAAGTCCTCTTATACGCCGGCTTAGAAACCATTGACAATGACAATGACTATCGCATGAAATTGTTTCGTCATGTCCATTAAATTTTAAGCGATAACAATAATATTAATCTATCTAGATTATGTGTAGGCTGCTGCAATGTTTGAGATATTGTCGCGTTAACTGTCCAAATAGATACCAACAGCTTGTGGAGTTTTTTTTTTTTTTTTTTTTTTCGATCAGGTCAAGAAATGTACAGAGTTCGGAGTGCCGTAATATCTCACGTGGCGCCATCTTGTTTATTATTTTTTTTAAGTCCACTGATGACGTCATAATAGACACCGCTGCACTCCTTAATGGTGATGCCACTGTTGGCTGTGATGACGTAGGAGGTGGTGATTATGTCACATGTCGTGTAAAATTGAAGGGGAGAGAAAACCTTTTCCTCCTGGTCACCATACCTGCAACAGACGCAGACGACATTTTGAGGATATTTATTCAGTCGATAAATTAACTAAGCTTATTCATTTACCCGTCTTTTGATCAATAAATAAGTCGACCCACTAACGACAAGCTCACTCTAGCAATCAAACAGAACGTCATTTGGGTTCAGCGCTAAGAGCAGGACATTAGCAGGCAGAGAGCTATTTTAGAACAATTGTATTTTGTTCATCAAGTTAGCGTCATGTTTATGCGTAATGAGCTTTTGCAACAGTTATCCCGTTCTTTGTGCTAGCGTTTGTTTTAAAGAGACTAATAGCCTACATCTGAAAATCGGTGCGTGCTCAAGTGTGCGATTTTACGTTTGTGTATGTGTGTCACTGTGTGTCTGTGTGTGCGTGCGGGTGTGCGGGTGTGTGTACGTTTAGGTGTGTGTGGGCGTGTATGTGTGTGTGGGGGGGAGGTGTGGGTGTGGGTGTGTGATTAAAATGTTACATCGTGTATGCAGACGGTAACTTAAGTTAAACCTGTGTACAATAACATTTAGTTTAGCATTAACCCCGGTACCCAGACCGTGAGATAACAATACTAGTCTTAGTAGCTGTCCATGCGACGTCTCCACACGGACACCAATTGCATTTAAACCAAGGGGTTAGGATCACCGCATCGTCTCAATGGTAAATTCCTCGAATTTGAGGATTAAAAAAGCTTATCTTATCTTATCTTATCTTATCTTATCTTATCTTATCTTATCTTATCTTTTCTTTTCTTATCTTTTCAATTAAATTCAGATCAATTGGTCGGCTTTGTACACACAGGGTGGCACTCGCTACATAAAGTCCAGTTTTCACAAGAATATCTCCCGTCGCTCAGTATTAATCAGCTTAGTTGCAGTTATGTCCCTTCGTCCTTGTTACATCTCCCATGGTGGCGCTCGCTACATTAGTGTCCGAGGATTGTTTCCCCGTACAAATGCCCGCAACATTCCGAATGGGTTAATGTCAACGGATCTTTCCGAACAACGCTATCAATGGGCGGGACTGGAGACACTAAATAAGGCATTGTCGTGTTGTAAGACGTCACGGTAATGCAGTTTGGCAGCGGCAAATGGGGACTGGCTTATTTAGCCTAGCGAGAGAGCGGAAAATCAAGAATTCTCGCAAGACCAAGAACACCATGGGAGAAGGATACTTCTCTGTCGTAGCCTGGGATTTTCTGATTGTTTTAAATCTGTCAAAATAAAAGCTTGGAGGCAGAGGGAGGGGTATAGAGTTGGTGGGGATGGGGATGGGATGGGAGATGGGAAGTGATTAAGGGGAGGAAAGGAAGAAAAACAAGATGGCAAGCCATTCAAATGTATTTCCATACATACACATCCATAGCTGGAAACTAGCAACCTGAAAAGCGCTAATCTTCGCAGGGTGGTTCTGTATCGATTTGGCTTTGAAGAAGCAAGATTAAAACATGGAACTCTTTGAACTATCTGCAGGGGAAAATTGTATCCAAATTCGTTTAGTTTATTTTGAGATACAGTGTTAAACGTGTTTAGAAAATTCTGGACCTCGGCGACCTTGACCATTGAGAAGTGCAAATATGACTGACATAAAAGGCCGAGCAGTAGTTGAAGTGTCTGAGCAGAAAACTATAATCAAAAGCGGTCCAGTAATATTTAAGATAATGCCCAAAACGTGTTTTCAATAGAAAACTGAAATGCCGACTGACGATTCGACCGACCGACCCATTGCCTAGACAATTGACTCCCATGGATTGGAATGCTGTGATTTGAAGTACGTGTTTTAAAAAAAAATTCTTCAAATCAATTCAGCGGAGTTCGAGCATAACGTGTTAGGCAATGAATTGACTTCAGCGACTTTGACCTTCGAGGTTGAGAAATATACGATGGCACGGGAACCTGGTCATTAACCTTGGTAATGTTACTATGAAGTTCGAACAAAATCTTTCTTGCTGTTCTTGATGGCGTGCGACGGACCGACCGATTTTTGACTTTTTTTTTCTCCCGATTTCCGAGTATTTCATAATAAGTCTGGATTTACTGTAAGTGTATACTATTCTTGATTTTTTTTAAAATCTGCATTGCGCACACACACACACACACACACACACACACACACACACACACAAATACACACATACTCTCTCTCTCTCTCTCTCTCTCTCTCTCTCTCTCACACAAATACACACACACACTTTCTCCTCATTCAAAAGCTGGATTGATGGATGAAAAATCACGCATAACTAACTCTGATAGGGCGCGAGTTCCAATGTTAGGAAATACGAGCGCATTAGATGGCGAATTGCATCTCTCTGTAGGCGGCGTAGCGGCGACTGACGAAGCATACATCCTGTATTCAGTATAATTATAATGAAGGGAGTGAAACATCTCAGTCTTCGGCACGCTGTTTGTTCTCCCAGTTGTGCCTCAGGGAAGCCTTGGGGATGGCAAAGCTTGAGCTGTTTGTCAAAACGCGTTAGCAGCAAGAAATGCCATTAATTTTTTTTTTAGCTGATGAAGTGTGGAGTTGCTGCTGGATTTCACCATTCTAACAAAAAAAATCAAGAAAAGGAGTAGCTATGAAATTCTGGATCATGTAATTAAATCCGGATTAGAGTATAAACCGAGGAGATCTAGTCTGTAAACGCATACATTCCATCGCACGGATTTTAAAGATCTTGACGCTCATGTCCTAAACGTGTTTTAAAAAACAAGTGATACAGGCGCGGCATTTGTTATACCTGATTTAAAAATTCCCGAATCATATTATCTAGGTAAGGGAAAATCGATTTTCACCGCTGAACTTCTTGCAATTTTAATGGCTTTAAGTAAAATCATGTGTCACGTGGGGTTTAGTTGTTACTGGGCTCTGCACAATGGAATGCTGTAACCCTCACGCTTTATTCGATGGGAACTGCTAGTTAGTCACCCTGTGAATTACTTTAATAAATTTATTTGTTTAGCTCGGTCTGTGTTAAGGCTGGGATACAGAGATAGATAGAAAAATGGTAAAAGATCACTGTCACACTAGCTTTCACACGGCTATGAATCATATGTAGTCCAGCCACTTGATAACAGTTAAAATCACACATTTATTTCTTCTACTCTATACAAGATCTTCAATGTACTAATCTACCTTAAAATGTCATAAGTCAATGCAAATAATTCGATCGCTGATAGTCTAGGCAGCTGTTATGTCTTCATCGGGCACTGGCTTCTAGATTTCATGAAGATTGGACTACTGTGGTCCGTTTTACTACAGTTCTGAAGAGTGGACTACTGTGGTCCTTTTGCTATCAGTTTAAGTGCACTGAATCCTGGGCACTTAGCTTGTGGTTTGAAGCCCTTTGATGAGGTAGCTTCTGGTACACGCTGTGTCGTCGTGTAGTTTGGTCCCTTGCCACGCTGTGGGGTCTTGCAGGGTGTTTTCAGGGTTGCTCCCTCAGTCTTGTGCTATAGGGGCTAAACAGCCAACTTGGTTTTCCTGTGGAGTTGGGCGCACGGGATAGCTCGCCTGCTCGTCTGTAATATAAGAGACGAAATTCTGCACAACCCTGAATAATCGGTTTGTGCAGAGCGTCTCACTGAAAGCCAAAGTAGCCCTCAGTGATAGCTCCACATCTCTATACATAAGCGACGAACATTCTGCTACGTCCGTGGTCCACTGGAATCTCAACTCTAAGTTTTTATACATACATAAATATAAATCGTGGCTAACTACACACATACAGAATTAATAATAATATAAACATTCACTGGTACAGCCACTGGTCTGCAAACATACATATAGGTTCAACAACAGTGGTTCCGTCAGGTATAAAACATGGCGGCGCAACCGGTCGTGTTTCGCCACGTGGTCACGCAACGTTGGACGAACAATCCACATTTATGCATAGCAAATTCTACAACCATAATTTCAACAATAATATAAATATATCACGATGAAACAGAAGTATGTTCATTTACCTGTTTGACAAAGTCAGGCCTCTTGGCTACTTGAGTGAATTCTAAAATTCACAAGTCCTGTTTCATGGTCTATGAGTGAAGATAGTTCTCTGACCGGTCTAGCTGTGTAGACTTCGGTGTCTTTCGTAGCACTGACTTAAGCTATGCTAGGTTTTGACCCAGTCAGAACCGGCTCTAACCGCTCTGCCTGCGTCCCATTGGTTAAAACTTTCAGATTCAAGGCACACAGTGCTGACGTCACTAACTGCCTGCGTCAAGCTCGCAGTGTGTGTACCTCCTATACTGTAATCAGCTGCTGTGTAATACACTAACTTTCTAAAGTTACAATGACTAAACAAGGCTAAATAGTAAATAGGCAGGGTAAAACTAGTCTGTCGTGACATCATGAGCATAACATTTAATCTATTAAGTATTGTAATATTTGTAGATTCTAAATCCGTACTTCAGGCGTTAAATTCCAAGTCCTATTAAGAAAGAAAATACATTATCATTGAAATTAAACACCTCATTAATAATTTAATTGTAAATGGTACAAATGTAGACTTTTGTTGGATCCCCTCTCATTGTGGTTTTCGATACAATGATTGGGCAGATCGAGCTGCGAGAAACGGTGCTTTACGTATAAACGCGGTCTCTTTGTCAGTACCATTGACTGTCAAATAAGTTTCTAATTTGATAGTTCAAGAGGTCAAGAAAGGTTGTCATTTTAAATACTACAGTATGATAAACATTGTGGAATCCCCAGATCTGTTGTTTACATGGCCTACCGAATTTATATGAATTCTGTGAGAACCAAGTATTGTAAAAATGTTGTGTGTGTGGGTGTGTGTGGTGGCAAAGAAATTTTTTCTTTGAAAACATGCATTATATCAATGCGACACTGTGAACGATACATTGCCTAGTAATTTAGCAAAATAAATAAATTCGCTTTGAAATTTGTCTTCAATGGCAAAAGCGTTAATATCTTCTTCAATTGGCTAGTTCATATGATGCATAAGTATTAACTCTGCTCGCCGAAATGTATATATTTATTCCTATCCTATCCTATCCCGTAACCCGGAAGTCGTTGGAGCACCACAGATGATCGTTTAACCAGCATACTCCATCCTTCTCTGTCCTCAGCAACCCTCATGGCTTCGCTCAGTGTCAAACCAGTCCATACTCGAATGTTGTCCACCCACCTCTTTTTCGGTATCCCTCTTCTTCTACCTCCTTGCACTGTGCCTTGCAGGATGGCCTTTGCAAGGCCTGATGATCTGGGGACGTGGCCGTACCGTTTCTTCACCACTGTGAGCATGTCATCGTGTTGCCCAATGGCTTGTGTGATGGTCTTTCGGACTTCGTTGGTGATGTGCTGGGTATAGGAAATGCCCAGAAAGAAGTCTTATATTCTTCGTTGTAGATTAAGCTGTGAGGGTCCATGTTTCGCAAGCGTATAGGAAGATAGAGATGACAATGGTGCGCAGCAGCCCTATCTTGGATTGTAGGCTGATGGTCTTGTCTTTCCAAATGGGCTTCAACCTTTGTCCGGGCAAGTTGTTTGTGCAATCCTGAAGAGGACTTCCTTTCGGGACACATTGTCTGATACAATGGCTCCTAAATATTTGAAGCTATGCACCGTGTTGAGGGATTGACCTTGGACTTTGACGTCCGTGTTGATGCCATTATGTTGTTGGTCATCATTTTGGTCTTCTCTGCACTTAATTCCATTCTATAGGCTCTGGAGATGGTGTCAAACCTATGTACCAGCTGTTCAAGTTCTTGTTCCTCTCCAGCCAATCCATCAATGTCATCCGCAAAACGAAGGTTGGAGATTGCTCTGCCCCCTATGCTGACTGTGCCTTCGTGATCTGTAAGTGCATCTGACATGATGCGCTCTAGGAAAATATTGAAGAGTGTTGGAGAGAGTAGGCATCCTAGACGCACACCGATTGTTGTTCTGAATCAGTTTCCGATGGCGCTGTTATGGGGGACTGCATACAGGCTTTTGTTGACTTCAATCATTTTAGTACTGATGTTGTATACTCTCATGGTTGCCCACAGAGCTGCATGCCAGACTCGTTGAAACGCTTTCTTGAAGTCTACAAATACATGATATAGATGTTGTTGGTGCTGTAGGTATTCCTCGCAGATTATTCTGAGGTTGAAAATCTGTTCAGTGGTACTTCGCCCTGCCCTGAATCCTGCTTGTTCTTCAGCTATGATTTGTTCAACTTAAGGTTTCAACCTGTTGAGTATTATTTTTAGGAAAACCTTGCTGAGCTGGCTGATGAGGCTGATGGTGCGGTAATTTTCACACTCCTGAAGGTTACCTTTTTGGGGAAGAGTGATAACAAGCGACGGGGTCCATGTTATAGGCCACTTCCCACTGCCAGATCTTGTTACAGATAATGTTGAGGGTTTCAATAATCGCTTATCCTCCTGCTTGAAGCATTTATGTGGGTATGTTGTCCTCTCCTGCTGACTTCTCTTTCTTCAGCGATTGCACTGCTGCCTCAACTTCTTCTCGGAGAATTGGTAGGATTTCTTCTTCTTCTCTGTTCTCCGGACATGCTAGAACTGATGGGTCTCCGTTTGGTGTGTAGTTGTAAAGGTCATAGCAGTACTCTGTCCATCTATCCAAGACTTCTTGTTCTTCTGTAAGGCATATATATGCCAGACTGGCTTTGGATCGTGGAGACTTTGGGCTGTTTAACACTTGTCAGCCGCTTCACAGTCTGGTAGACCTTCTTGTTGTTGTTCTTGTTCAGACTGTTCTCTGTTTCCTGGCATTGATCTTCTATCAAGTTCTCCTTTGCTGTGCGCATTCCTTTTCAGATGTCATTGTTGATTTTTCGGTAGGCATCAGCTCCCTGTGAGGTGTTCTTTTTCTGTTTCATCTCTCTTCGTTTGTCACACAGATTCAAACGTTCAGGTGTGATCCACAGCTTCTTCTTTGGCCGGTGCTTGCCAAGGATCTCAGTGGCGGCATCTGTCACAGCTGAGTTGAAGGTGGTGGTCATGGTGTTGACATCTACTTCACCAGCTCCCAAAAGGAGTAGTGGCGCCGGCTACACAAATACTTCCAGCAAGCATCAGATCCCTTCTCCCCAGTTCCCGGTCACACTGAGTTGTGCTCAGTTGTCTGGGCCTCAGACTATGCGCTCCCAGACTGCAAGTGGCCGCCTCGAGTGGTTTGAATTAGATCCTAATCGGCCAGCACCTTGGCAGCTCTTGAGCTGAAAAAGCGCTATATACGAGCAATATAAATAAAGAACGAACAAAAGAAAAGAAAGTAAGGGGCTAAACAAATTAAAACGCACGAGGGAAGGGGTCAAACTATGAAAACAAAACTAAAACGTCTCGCACGGGGTGTCGTAACACGCACTGGCGCTGAGGAGACCGAGTGCGTGTGCCGCAGGCGGCATGATGTGTTGGCCTACTCCTAAAGCACCATCGCTCATTTTGTCCATGGACCAAAAATAGATCTATTCTTTGGTCCATGTTTTGTCCACACACTGAAACCACCTGTCAGACTCGTGTGTCGTGAGAATTTGTATCGAAAAGCCATGAGTCTTCTTCAGCTGCTTACCTGCCCATCGTAGAGCGTTCCCTTAATAGTAAACTATAAGCTAAAATTAATGTAAACTTTTCTTTGATGATAGTAGAGAAATATAGATCGCATTTCGTTGGAGTTTAGTTTCGTTAACTTTTGGTTGCATGATGGATGCCCGTGCTGCCGTTCCAACTCAACCATTTTCGTGTAACTTTAGCAGCATAGAAAGACGGGTCAGCGAACTTTGCGTCGCTGAAATAAGGGACGCAACCTTTTGTTTATTGATTCCCTTGCTCTCGTGTGGTGAAACAAGAAAAATCGTGTTTCCAAAGGACAGTACTCGTATGTACTCTGCCAAACAGTAGCCTACAACCAGACCTACAAAACTGACACTGTATAAGAACTTGAAACGTCTAATTGACCACTTAAAAAAAAAAAAAGTATATAGACATTTAAATCGTCCCATTTATAAAAACAACAATAAGTTACATGTAAAAGCAACTTAGACGTATATCACCTTGAAGCAAGCAAGTCGGAGTAAAATGCCAATCGATGGGGTTCGTCTTGTCGCCATTTTGGATCTGTCAATTCCAAGTCTTTCCACACATGCATCACTCAACAAATTCCTACAATTTCAAAACAGCCTTTTGAACGGCCTAAGACGCGCGAATCAATAGTCCGAATATCCATCTAAGTATGTCTTAGAACAAGATGCTGTCAATTTACCAAGATAACATTTAAAAATAAAGACGAATTGGTGTTCGTATAATCTTGGAATTTCACGAAAGTGGCTTCTCTTATTGGAACGAAAATCGTATCGCGTGAAGGAGGAAGTCACGTGACCTTCAAAAACGTGTGACGTAGTATAACCGAAACTCCCAGCGAAAGTGATCATCTATGTATCTCTACTATCTATCCCAAGTGGTAGAGCGTTCGCCTGGCACACTGATGACCCAGATTCGAATCACGTGGTGGGCGAAATCCAAGTGGCCATTTTTCACTGTCCCTTTTAGCAGTATGACTGGTCTGGTGATTTATTGTTATTGAGGTCCCTACCCATTCAGAAGACTTCTGGGCATTTCCTATACCCAGTACATCACCAGCAACGAAATCCGATAGACAGTCACACAAGCCATTGGACAACACGATGACATGCTCACAGTGGTGAAGAAACGGAAACTCCGATGGTATGGCCACATCAGGCCTTGCAGAGACCATTCTGCAAGGCACGGTGCAATGAGACAGAAGAAGAGGGAGACAGAAAAAGAGGATGGAGGACAACATTCGAGAATGGACTGGCTTGACACTTAGCGAAGCCATGAGGGTTGCTGAGGACAGAGAAAGATGGAGTACGCTGGTTAAACGATCATCTGTGGTGCCCCTACGGCCTTCGAGTTACGGGATAGGATAGGATAGGACCCCTTGTTCCCTGGGACGGTTAATCCCGTCTGCCATATCGCCGATGGTGGGAGTAGACGTTAGACCTCAATGTTCAGTTCAAGTTAGAGAGAAAAAAAACACCACACAAACATTAGACTCACTTTAAGTGCAGGAGAAATAGCTACTAAAGGGAGATGAGTTAAGGGTGGAGGTTCTGGGTTCGTGTCCTACAACCGATGCCCGGAGGGGTTTGTGATAGCAATTGAAATGGAAGTAAAGACAGCAAACAATTGATTGTTAAGTGTTGTTCGTGCATTGCGTAGGCGCCATTATTACTGGATTCACTACTGTGGTGATGTTTGCTCACAGCGCTTCCCCAGTTTTATTTGTTGTAACAAGAATGATTGGACCATTAATTTGTGCAATAGGCCACACAGCCAAACAGTTATACTAGTGCTTAATGCGCGTTAGTTACTTGAAAGAGAAATAGTAATACATAAAATAAAATACAATGTAATTATACAATAAATATATAATATAATATAATATAATATAATATATTATAATATAATATAATATAATATAATATAATATAATATAATATAATATAATATAATGCAATATAATGCAATATAATGTAATATAATATGAATAGTTAATACAATACAATACAATATAAAATGAAATAAAATTATAAATACTACTATAAAATAACATAAAATAAAAATAAAATTATATAAAATAAAATAATTTGAACTAGAATTCAGGACCATTGTTGTAATAAAATAAAATAAGATAAAATGAATTTAAATTAACTTAAAGCATCAGAATATGAAATCGAATTCTGGACAATCCTTGGGTGCAGTGTAAAACTATAATTTTTAAAGATTATATAAAAAAAGTATTCCTTTTAAAATGAAAACCTATTAAAGGTTCGATTTCTTCTCAGTTAAAAATAGAATTACTGGGAGAAACATTCAATTTATGCATTTTCGGGCCAACGAAGGTTTACTCCGATTTACTCATTCCCTTCATTAATAGTATTAATAGATTGGATGCAGTCAATGAAAAAATACACACATCAAATATACAACTTCGATTAAGGCCTACAGTAGTTGTACATGTACTAACAAAATAATAAAAAAATAAACACAATAAGAAGTTTTAATATGGCTCACGTATTAGTGGAACGAGCTTCTTAAAGGGATTAGTGTACATACAAAAAGGGTGAGAGGGTTGGCGATGGTTTTGCAATGTTTTAAGGAGTCAGTGAGGATTTAGCAATGTTTAAACATTCTTGTCTTATATGACAACACCCTACCCCTCGCCCTCTCTGACCCTTCATAATAATGTTACAAGCCCGCTTCCTTATAACATACATTCAATGGAACTTAACCACAAACAGCTTTTGAACAATTGCGAACTTCAAAACTGCTAATATTCTAGCAAATAGTTCACAATGTTCTTTGAATTTTGAAATAATTTGGTAGAACAATTGTGATAGAATACAATACAATTATAACAATCGAAACAGGTGGTTGATTTTTTGTGTAAAATTAATTAGCCAAGCTGTTGCAATATTAAGATATCGCAACATTAAGAATAGGTTTTATTATTTATTTTTCTGCATATTGCAAAGGCAACATTACTAGCATAAAGAAAACAGAACGACGAACCCTGTTGCGGGAATTTCCACAATTTCCTCAATGGAACAGATCATAGTGTTGCCCAAATAGGCCAGAGCCTCAGTTAAAGCCAATAGCTAGATCAGCGTTGTCCTGGCGAAGCAAGCAAGTACTAGTCTATGCAGTTGCATGTGAAGTAGACCTGCAGTTGTCTAGATAAAGAATATGCCTATTACTTATTATTAGAAGCCACACTATGTAAAGCAGTATTTATTTAAACTCACAGCTCAGTACTACAAAATACCCCCTTACATTTCAGTAATTAGTCAATATGACATATGGACATTGTATGAAGAAGAAGAAGATCTGTTATAGTATTAATATTGGATGCAGTCAATGTGGATTTCTGGATTTTAAGACTGGTTTCTCTTCTAGATCTACAAGTAATTTTCATGCATCTACACCACAAGTCTGAGTGATGAATGTGTTTTGTAGCGCGCTTGGAGTGTAATTTAAGAGAAGAGCAGGTACATATACATGTAGCATTCATTATTATTAATATTATTATTATTATTATTATTATTATTATTATTATTATTATCATCATCATCATCATCATCATCATCATCATCATCATCATCATCATCATCATCATCATCATTAAACTTGTAGCAGAGGAGGGGAGATTATATGACGTATGCATTTCCTTTCACACTCTTAACCCTCCGAAGACATCATCTAGTGAAAGCGGACCAGCATGCAATGCAGTGTTTGCACTGACAGGAGAAAGCGAGTGGTGTACCTTGCCGGGTCCAGGAACAACAAAGTAGGGAAAAGGCTTTCACGGTCAGTACTTGTCAGTCTGAGTACAGGAGACTGGCTTAAGTAAACTTAACTCCTATTGCCATTTAAGCCTACTCAGATTTATTATACATTTGTTTTTATTCCGTAAAAATGTGTTTATAGTAGTTCATCATTTAAATTAGTTTAAAGCCTACTTAAATCACAGCTATGTGAAAAGACTTATATTTGGTTTTTATTCCGTTCAGAATCTGCTAGAATCTGCTAGAATCTGCCTTGTCTGACGTCCTTATAGTTCCTAGTATGGATTTGTTCTTATGTAGCTGCTCAGGGCGTTGGCAGAAAGCAAGACCCAACTGAAGTCTGCCCAGCTTGGCGCCCACTTGCTGTTTGATGCGCGCTGTCTAACGTCTCAGACAACAAACGCTCCTCTACGACGTAGGGAGCACAGGACCTAGTGTGTGCTGGGCGTGTTTGTGTATCTGGCACTCACCCGTCTAGGACGTGAGCATCTTTTTAAAGTCCGTGCGATTGGATGCTTGTATGCACACACCGGACCTTTTGTTTATGCTCTCATCCGAAAATGTTGGGACGCTGCGCTGCCTGAGTATCAGGGTCTTATTATCGATACGCTAGGCTAGGGCTATCAGTCTAGGTGGTACAAACTGCCGCCAACATCATTATTTTAACCATCGTTCTCTGTTAGTCTTTCATATGTTTCGCCTAGCTTGTTACTGCTTTCTACTCTGCCGTGTGATGATAAAACCAAAACATGTAAGGTTTTTAGTGTAAAGAAACAAAAACACAAACAAAAACAAACAAACAAACAAAAAATAAACTAACAACACAATATTTGATTTTCCTGCTGGAGAAGACGATGACGCGTAGCTTCTGTGCTGAAGTTTGACTGTCAGGTGTTTCTAAATTGCGGGATCCAGACACGTGTAGGCCATGAATGCAAACAAAGAAGGTTTATCACTACAGACAACGTTGATTTGTTTTCCAACTTACTGTCATGACACTTGTTTTATTTTGTTCATCACGCGTCAGTATGATTCCATGAGTCGGAATAACAGTGGATAGGACACCAATAAAATTAATCAACCAATCAAATAAACAGGAAAACAACCGTTTAATCAGTCAGTCATTTTATTATCCGTCAGCCATTGAGCCAACTAGAGTAAAGGGAGCTCACCGATAGCAAGATCGCTGCTTTAAGCCCCTTGTTTGTACTCCGCGGCAATGGTGTCCTCCGCTCGGCGTTGCCGGTAGTTCTGGATGATCTGGTCTATCGCGGCCAATGACACTTCAGCATTCATGTCATGTGACGCCAAACTGTCCAATCGCTGTTGTCTCAGAAGACTCAAGAAGTCTGACCTGTCCCCTGGACAGAGAACAAAGGGCGGCGTAAGGTAAATTGACAACATTAGATTCCATTGATAATCATACGAATGCATGAATGAATGTAAGATTTTTAACGTTCATGAACATCTCCACTCATTTACCCCTTTCCCCTCTCCCTCACAGAAAGAGAGAGAGACAGATTGAGACAGACAGATAGACAGAGACAGACAGACAAGTGAGAAAAGAAAGAAAAAGAACAAGAAAATGACAATGAAATCTAATACAATAGGTTATCTTATTTTGAGTGTCCAGGCAAATATGGTCATGTTTAGTTAGCAATAATTATTACTCTCCTCAACCTCATATAGCCCCCCCAAAAAAGTAGGCCGTAAAATTCACTCTGTCTGGCTCTAAAGACCTTCTGTCGTATAAACTTACTTCTGCTTCAAGATCATTGAGATAAAATAACTTGTCTGCTGTTTCTTTTCTAACACTGAACGTCATGCTTTTAAAGTGTGTTTGGGACCACTTTTCCGTCTTCTAACTTTTGCATTACAAAGTACGATTTTAGAAGACTTTTACATTAGATAGTACGATTATAAAAGACTTGTTCATTATAGTTGACTTTTACATTAGTACGGTTACAGAAGACTTTTACATTAGATAGTACTATTACTGAAGACTTTTATATTAGATAGTACGATTATAGACGACTTTTACTTTATATAGTACGTGTATAGAAGAGCTTTTCATTATAGAAGACTACTATATTAGATAGTACGATTATAGAAGATTTTTACAGTAGAAAGTACGACTATAAAAGACTTTTACATTAGATAGTGCGATTATAAAAGACTTTTACATTAGACAGTATGACTATAAAAGGCTTTACATTAGATAGTACGATTAAAGAAGACCTTTACACTAGATAGTACGTATATACATGTATCTTCCTACCTTGCTGATCTACTGTCTGTCTACTCTCCTTCACGCGCCTTAAGATCTTCTGCTGACACTCGCACACTCAAGGTTCCCGTCACCCGCACTAAGAAATACGGCCAACGTGCATTCGCTTACTCTGCACCCAAGCAGTGGAATTCCCTTCCCTCCCATATCCGCAACATACAATAAACACAGGCATTCAAAAAGGCCCTCAAAATCCACCTCTTCCAACTGCATTATTCAGACTGATTTGTATCCCGCTGCCATTCTCTCCTCTTTTGTTTCTGTCTTATCCCTAAGTGTGTACACGGCTGTAAATATTTATACTGTTTTCCTTTCCTGGGTCTATCCGGGCATATAAATAGCTGTGAATAAGTTTTTGCTATTCTATTTTTGTCTTTTTTGTCATTTTTGTACATAGTTGTAAATAGTTCTTACTTGTACTGTTCCGTCTTTTGTTGTATCGTAACAAAAGCGATGTTTGATCGAGTGCATGTATTTTTATGTAATGATTATGTAAAGCGCGGTGAGTCTGGTCGTAGGCTGGAGTACCCGCTATATAAAAACCCGTTATTATTATTATTATTATTATTATTATTATTATTATTATTATTATTATTATTATTATTATTATTATTATTATTATTATTATTATTATTATTATTATAATATATAAAAGACTTGTACATTAGGGAGTACGATTATAGAAGAATTTTACATTACATAGTACGTTTATAGCAGAATTTTTGCATGAGATAGAACTAGAAATATTATAGAATAACTTTTTTATATTAGTTATCAGGATTATAGAAGAATGTTTAATTATTGAAGACTTTTACATTAAAAAGTACGCTTATAGAAAACTGTTACATTAGATAGTATAACTATAATAAACTGTAACATGAAATAGTACTAGTATTTTAGGATTTTACATTAGAGAGTACGATTATAGAAGACTATTTCATTACAGGAGACTTTTACATTAGATGGAACGATTATGGAAGATGTTTACACAAAGAAGAATTTGTACTCTAACGGTGCTTCGATTCTCTGGCACTCCGCGCGATGTTCTGTCATAATGATACACAGTCTTAGCTTGCAGACGGACGCACTTACTGTCCCCAATCTCTGTATAGTGACTTTTCAACAAGAACTTTGTTCGTCGTCCACAGATTTTTTTAACGTATACAGATCCTCCAAATTCTCCTAGAAAAATTTCAGGCAGCAGTGCAATCGCTGAAGAAGGGAAGTCAGCGGGAGTGGACAACATACCCGCGGAATTGTTTCAAGCAGGAGGTGAAGCGATGATTGACATCCTCATCATTATCTGTATCAAGATCTGGCAGAGTGGGAAGTGGCCTAATCCATGGACCCAGTCGCTTCTCATTAATCTTCTCAAAAAGGGTAACCTTCAGGAGTGTGAAAACTACCGCACTATCAGCCTCATCTGCCATCCCAGCAAAGTCCTCCTGAAAATAACACTCAACAGATTGAAACCCCAAGCTGAACAAATCAATGCTGAAGAACAAGCAGGATTTAGGGCAAGGCGAAGTACCACCGAGCCGATTTTCAACCTCAGAATAATTCGCGAGAAATACCCACAGTACCAACAACATCTATATCTTGTGTTTGTCGATTTCAAGAGAGCGTTTGACAGAGTCTGGCATGCAGCTCTGTGGGCAACCATAAGAATTTACAACATCGGCCCTAAAAGTAGTGAAGTCATCAAAAACCTATATGACCAGTGCAGTCCTCCACAGCAGTGCCATCGGGAACTGGTTCAGAACAACAGTCGGCCTGCGTCAAGGATGCCTACTCTCTCCAGAACTCTTCAATATCTTCCTGGAGCGCATCATGTCAAATTCCTTTGCAGATCACGAAGGCACAGTCAGCATAGGGGGTAGAGCAATCCCCAACCGCCGTTTTGCGGATGATATTGATGGATTGGCTGGAGAGGAACAAGAACTTAAACAGCTTGTTCAGAGGTTTGACACCATCTTCAGAGCCTTTGAAATGGAAATACGTGCAGAGAAGATTAAAATGATTACCAACACCACCAATGGCATCAACACGGATATCAAAGTCCACGGCAAGTCCTTCAACACGGTGCATAGCTTCAAATATTTAGGAGCCATTGTATCAAACAATGGATCCCGACAGGCAGTCCTCTCCAGGATCGCACAAGCAACTGCGGCCCTGACAAGGTTGAAGCCCATTTGGAAAGACAGGATCATCGGTCTGCACTCCAAGGTAAGGATAATGCGCTCCCTTGTCATCTCCATCTTCCTATACACTTGCGAAACATGGACGCTCTCAGCAGACCTACAACGAAGAATATAAAGCATGGAGATGAGGTGCTACAGAAGATTTCTGGGCATTTCCTATATACAGCACATCACCAACGACGAAGTCCGATAGACTATCACATAAGCCATTATACAACACGATGACATACTCAATGGTGAAGAAACGGAAACTCCGATGATATTGTCACATCACCAGAGCACCAGACCATCTTGCAATTCACGTTACAAGGAGGCAGAAGAAGAGGGAGACAGAAAAAGAGCTGGGAGGACAACATTCGAGAATGGACTGGCTTGACATTGAGCGAAGCCATGAGGGTTGCTGAGGACAGAGAACGTTGGAGTACGCTGGTTAAACGATCACCTGTGGTGCCCCAACGACTTTCGAGTTACGGGATAAGATAGGATACAATACTGATCAGATATGATATCCGCGAGCGACGAAAAAGGTAAGGTGCCTATGGACAAGTCACTGCGCAGACACGTGTTTCAGAGAAGCGTGACTGAGTCTACTGAAATTTATAAAGTCAGTGTACGGAGTGTGCCTCAGGGGGGCCCAGACACCCTGAGCTTTATCGTAGTAAGTATAGATAGGTCAAAGGGCGCCTGTGGTTACTACTTAGACGCTGAATATCAGACACCACTCAAATTTGTATTTTTTATTTTTTATTTTTTAAGGATGGACGGGGCAAAGGGGGATGAGAGGGATGGGGTGATGGAAGGAGGGGTGGGCGGAGGAGGAGGGAGGAGAAGAACCTGATTTCTTTTACTGACATAGCTCGAACACATATTTCTTAAGTTCTAACGCCACTGAGGCAGGGCTCGAATATTGCTTTTTTTTTGTCGGTCATTGAATTTCTGACATGGTTCTAACATATGTATGTGTGTGTGTGTGTGTGTGTGTGTGTGTGTGCGTGCGTTTTGTGTGATGTGCATTGCATTTCTGACATAGTTCGAACATTATTTCTTCTGACGGACACTTAATTTCTGACACAACTTGAACGTGGTCGTTAAACCTATCGTAACGTGAGGTACCTCCGTCCTGGCCGGTGACTTTTGTGTAGAAGACTTTCGCCGAATGATACAGCACTGACATCACCCCTGTTAGTCGCCTCTTACGACAGGCCGGGAATCTTTGGGTCTATTCTTTTCAGTGCCCGAACCCAAGGCGAGCCACTCTGTACTCGTTGATTTCGTCGCCCGGGTCACAAAGGACCGCACCTTCCGTTGGACAACGTAGCAAGACCCGCACGAGAGACAACATCGTCATAGGAACCTGGAATGTCAGGACCCTAACTGCGAAGGAAAATTAGAAGAACTGGATTACGAGCTGGACCACTATCGATGGAGCATTTTTTATATCAGCGAACTGCGCTAGAAAGGCCTATGTGAAACAGCGACCGACAAAGGCCATAAGCTTTATTCAGCGGGAGAGATGACAGGCACGAACTTCGCGTTAGATTCTTGGTCCACAAAA